>CP136069.1:159335931-159887290 GCA_032622095.1 Siphonodentalium dalli | reverse complement strand
GATTATTTAGGGCATTACTGTAGTTTAGCTACATCCATTTCAGTAGTTTAATATGAGTTTGGTCTTGATTATTGCTTTAGAATAATCCATGATTACAAAATTTTGCCATTTCGTCATTTATGCCAATACTTCTGACTGAAAAGTACCCTTTCTGAAAGCTGTGCCCATTTTTCCATGGCTTACGGTTCCCCTCTATAAAACATTATTAGAATTTCTCCAGAAGAACAAGGAGGCCAACATTATGTTTCAAATCTACATGAAGTTTATTAGAAATTTTTCAGCATATGTGTTTTCTCATTACCACGTGTAATACATGTAGCAGCCCTTGAAATTTTTTTTCTTTTTCTGCAGCATAACAGCCTTTTATCGAGGACGGCATGCATATACCCAGGAACAATTAAATCTAAAGAAACATGTCACACAATATATTCAACAGATAGTGCGATGCAATGGTCATTTTGAGATATATGATTCAATTTTATTGTTCGACTTGTGCCAAAACAAGACCCCCTGGTGACCTTGATACTTAACAGTAATGCATACAAAAGATCTTACTGTCCAGGTCATTATGATGATTATCTCCCAGCATGATGTAAATGACCAAAATTAAAAGACTTTACAGGTATTGTGATGGCAGGTATAACTGTTGAGGTAGTTTGAGGTAGTTAAGGTATTAGGTGTGTGACAGTAATTAGTATCATGAAAAGTATGCTAGAAATGTCAGGTAGTATATATCACCTGCAACACAGGTACAACAGTACCAGATTCTATGGTCATTCATAAGGCACATCAGGGTGTATGCAAAGCAACAATGCTTAAGTCATAATGTCGTGGTGACAAGGCTAGTTACATGGTAAAGTTCATCAATATACTTGATCACCACATTCAATTCTATATAAAGGTAAGTTGATTAAACTTGATTGCCTTCACAGTGGTCTATTATATAGTCACTACTTCAGTATAAACCTGAAATGACAAAATACTCAATTTAAGCAAGAAAAGACCCATACCCTATGACCCAGTACAATAATACATCCCAATATACAAATTCCAAAACCAGCATACTGAGAAACAACAGTTATCATTCAGTGTAAGAACAGAAAACCTGACATTCACTTCATATTTTCAAAAGTATGAAGTTACATATACCAAGTTGTTCAGTTGGAATTACCTAGTAATTTAGGGCATTGTCTTTACATAATGAGGTTGCACATTGCAAAGGGTAAAACTTGATACATGTGGTATGAACTGAAATTAACGTTTATATTCAAGACCAAATAACCCTGAGGACACAGGAGGACAGTTTTCTTTCACGACAGTAAATTATGTTATTTCTTAACAGTAAACAGTCAAATATTTTGTTTCTTGACAACAATCTATACTATACAGTAGCATCACATACAAAAGATCTAACTGTCCTCATTATTTATTAACAGCCCTCTCCCAGCATGATGTGAATGACCAAAATTAAAAGTTGTTACAGGTTATGTGATGGCAGGTAGCTGTTGAGGTAGTTTGAGGTAATTAAGGTATTAGGTGCGTCCAGTGACAGTAATTAGTATCATGAAAGGCATGCTAGCTAGCACTATCAGATAGTATATATCACCTGTAACACAGGTATCATGAAAGGCATGCTATATCCGCCATTTAGTATATATCACCTGCAACACAGGTATCATGAAAGGCATGCTAGCACTGTCAGGTAGTATATATATCACCTGCAACACAGGTAACATGAAAGGCATGCTAGCACCGTCAGGTAGTATATATCACCTGCAGCACAGGTACAACACTCCGAGATTGTATCATGAAAGGCATGCTAGCACTGTCATTTCGTATATATCACCTGCAACACAGGTATCATGGAAGCATGCTAGCGCCGTCATTTAGTATATATCACCTGCAACACAGGTATAACAGTCAGAGATTGTATCATGAAAGGCATGCTAGCACTGTCATTTAGTATATATCACCTGCAACACAAGTAAAATAGTCCGAGATTGTATCTTGAAAGGCATGCTAGCACCATCAGTCCGAAGTAATTAAGGTATTAGGTGGGTCCAGTGAGAGTAATTAGTATCATGACAGGCATGAGTCCAAGATTCTATGGTCATTCATAAGGCACATCAGGGTGTATGTAAAGCAAATGCTTATGGCACAGAGAAAAGGCTAGTTACAGCCATAGTCAAGTTGAGCTCTCTTGATTGTAGGAAAAAGTTAATTGTGTTTACAGTTGTTAAATTTAGGTAGCTACTTTAGTAAGAGCATCGCTCAGGTGTGGCAAAATACACTTGTGGTAATTCCAACAAAAGGTCATAACTCTGGGTAATTTTTTTTACCACAAGTGTATTTTGCCACACCTGTGCGATGCTCTTGAACTGTATATTGGGGTTAGTTAAATTTCATTTCACTTAGTTCAGACTTACAAAAATTATCATCCGGATATGAAAAAAGCGAATGGCTGACAGACGGATGGACAGATGAACGGACGGATGGACGGACCAATAACATAATAAGTCCCCGTTTCTTTTTAAAACGGTCATAAAAAAATGAGACGACCAAATTTCTTGATTGATGCAATAAGAAACTGATACCAAATGACAAAGCATTCCTAGAAACAAATTCCAAACTAGTATCCCGAAAACGACAGTTTAATATCAACACGTGCATTGCAAAGAGTATCCCCTTATTAAATGTGCAAGCCTGAGTTTAATATGCCTGTCATTTGCAGAATGAGGTCCCCAGAGGGTGAATTTGGTTATGCTATCCCGCACAGCAGGCTAGCATCACCAAATTCACCCTCTGGGGACCTCATTCTGCATGGCCTCATATGCTATGGGAAACATAGACTCAGATTGAAGTTCCCAAATGGTGAATATTGTGATGTACACCCATTGGGAACCTTGATTATGCAATGCATTGTCTGCCAATTTGGGGATATAGAGAAAGTAAACTAAAAAAGAAATAGAATCTATGTGAAGAAGTTTCTATAGAAATTTGATAATAAAGAAACTTTCCAGAGAAGATGAGGCCTAAGCAGAACGAGGTCCCCAGAGGGTGAAGTTAGTGATGCTAGCCCACTATGCGGGATAGTATCAATAAATTCACCCTCTGGGGACCTCATTCTGCAAATGAGAGTCACACTGATCTCAGACTTGTAAAGGTGGGTTTTCGCCGAGGTTTATTAACCCTTTCAGTGCCAAGTCCGATTTTTGTATCAACCCATATTTCCTTGATCATTTTTCAAATTTATTGATTATAATAATGTGATACATTGATGGAAAGAGCGCACATTATTATAATCAATAAATTTGAAAAATGATCAAGGAAATATGGGTTGATACACAAATCGGACTTGGCACTGAAAGGGTTAAAGATCAGGGAATCCCAATTTTTGCAAGAAATTCATTCATGTAGTAATCATCACATTTTGTGGCTGTGTGCTGTTGAGTGGAGATATTATCCAAAATAATGCAATCAAGTCTGGATATAGTGTGTCTAACATTTGCAGAATGAGTTCCATCACCAAATTTACCCTCTGGGAACTCTGCTAAGGCCTCAACTACTATAGGAGACCTAGGATCAGATTGTAGTCCCCCACCTTGATTGTGCATTTTATCTTTTGCAAATTAGGGGATATAGAAACTAAACAGAAAGGTAAAAGTAATTAAAACAATGTTCATTTGAGACTATAGATACTTCCAAGAAGATAGGCCTAGAAGCACAATGAGGTCCCCTGAGGGTGAATTTGGTGATGCTAGCCTGCTGTGTGGGGTAGCATCACTAATTTACCCTCTGCCAGACACACTATCAGCTCTCATAATAGGCTATATCAATCAACAATGGCAAAGCCATTTGCTGAAGCAAACTAGGCCATGGCAACTGGTTGCCATAGCAGATTGCCGAAGTCAAACAATCTGAATTAAGATGGCTGCGCTATAACCAGACTTGAAAGCAATCCCAATTCAAAGTAACCACAGAATTCTGGAAAAAACAATTGGCATTCAAATAAATCCTGTTGCATGTTGATATCCTTCATCCCCTAGTGGTTCATGAATATACCAAAGATCATTGTAAGATGACGGAGATACAGGGGTGCATGTATTTTACACAAGGGCCATAACTTCAGAAGAAATGAACAGACAAAATTTATTACATGTGATTATTGTTCCATTCATGCTGCCTCATCAGTTTGCACAGGGCCATTTTCACTTAACCCTTTACCCAACAGAAGGGCCCTGTGCCAATGCATTCTCTTATATATGCGAGTCGACCATAGGTCGCCTCGCATATATAAGAGAATGCATTGGCTTAACACATTAAAAATTATAAAATTGTTAAAGAATGTAAGAAAAAATGGTAAAAAGTGTTAAAAACAGATTTTTTTTATGCCAATGCATTCTCTTATATATGCGAGGCGACCTATGGTCGACTCGCATATATAAGAGAATGCATTGGCACAGGGCATAACTGTAACTATCACAATGTGGTCAAGGAGCCGGTTCCAATGATATCCATATTTGTATGGTTCTATTGAGACAGACCGAAGATATTTTAGGCTGTTGAAGCTTTATTTGGCCGGTTTTGGCCGGTTTGTTGGGTAAAGGGTTAAAGGGCCATAACCAAGCTTTGTGAAATAGTGTGTCTGTAATTTGCAGAATGAGGTCCTCAGATGGTGAATTTAGTGATGCTACCACACAGTGGGCTAGCATCACTAAATTCCACCTCTGGAGACCTCATTCTGTTTAGGCCTCATCTTCTGGAAAGTATCTATAGTCTCAAATTATAGACATTGATTTTAGTAACTTTTTACCTTCTGCTCAGTTTCTATATCCCATAATTTGCAGAAGATAAATTGCATAAACGAGGAGACTAACAGGTGAATATCACCAACTATAACTGGGAAAAATTCAATCTGATTGTAGATCTCCCATAGCAGTTGAGGCCTCAGCAGAATGAGGATCCCACAGGGTGAATTTGGTGATGTCATAATGTTTCTGTTTTCTGTTTCATATCTTACATTAGAAAATAAAAAGCGAATGGAAAGATAAACTGACAGATGACAAGATGGACAGACAAATCGACAATAACATAACAGGGATGCCGTAAGCACCGAAGGGCAAGGGGCAAACCAGTCAAGAGGGCACTTTTCGGGGCACTTTTCGCGTACCCACTGGACTCCCCTGGGCCAGGCAAGTTCCCCCGCATGGCCCCCCTTCTCCAGCATCCATGATAACAAACTATTCCTGTATAAAGGTACAAGTAGATAAATGCTATTTTAATTGATTGTTATACTAGGTTAGAGACAGAATAAAGATAAAGTACATTAATTGCTGTTACCTCACATTACCACATGATAATAGAGGTAAAAGGTTCATGCTGTGACAATAATTGAGAGACCTTACCAAATCATGATGTCCCACTGTCTAACTGACAATGGAATCCATGGGAGTAAGAGCATAAGGTGCAGTAAATGGTGGTGAAATGGTCAATCTACTGTTAATAGATTATATAGAAAGATAGATAGTTGGTGAACAAAGTTTTTGTAGAAAGGTATGCTAGAGATAGGTGGTGAAATGGTTTATGTCACTGGATAATTGCAGGGATTCCCACAGGGATAAACCTAACTGCTCTGCACTCCAATTTTAATTTAGAGTCCATCAGGATATGAAGGACAAACTTGATGAAAACCTATATACAGGCAGGTGCACCACATAAATATTAAATTAGCGATTATTTAAGATTGAAGCCTGCAAATAGCGTGTCTGTCATTTGCAGAATGAGGTCCCCAGAGGGTGAATTTTGTGACCCTACCCCGCATAGCGGGCTAGCATCACTAAATTCACCCTATGGGGACCTCATTCTGCTTAGGCCCTCAACTGCTATGGTAGACCTAGGATCAGATAGAAGTTTCCCATTTGAAGTTGGTGATGTTCACCCATTGGGCACCTCGATTATGGATTTTATCTTCTGCAAATTAGGGGATATAGAAACTTCCCAGATGGGAAAACGTAACTAAAAACAATATTAATTTGATACCATAGATACTTCCCAGAAGATGAGGCCTAAGCAGAATGAGGTACCCAGAGGGTGAATTTAGTGATGCTAGCCCGCTATGCGGGATAGCGTCACTAAATTCACCCTCTGGGGACCTCATTCTGCAAATGATAGACACGCTATTTGCAGGCTTGTTTAAGATTGAAAGAACATACTCTCAAGTGTGCCTCCCTACCCTGCAACTTTGGTAAAAACTTTCAACAGATGGAATATTCATGCATGACACAACATTAGTTGGAAATTTGAGACCAAACAATTTTCTGATAGTTTGATAATGTTTTTGGACCAAATATGTTATATTTTCCTACTTTCTGCAAATGTTTTAACCTGAAATGACCATCAGTTGGAAATTTTTAACTCTAAGAGGGTTTCTGGTTGGATATGTCTAGTTGGAAAAGCTTGAGCTGGGGTACCAGTTGGAAATTTACAACCCATCGTTACAGAAGGGCGGGGTTGCAAATGGAAATAATTATATTTGTCTATACATACATTGTGTACAAGAATCAATGTAAACAGTCACTAATTATGTATCGATCTCAACTGTTCTGAATTTTCTACTTGCCACAGGAAACTTTGCCTGTGGCTCCCATTAAGTGTGTGTGTAGATATAAATCCAAGCAAATTGATCTAGAAACATCGAATTCAGATGATTAAAGATAATTGATATAAGAATGTCAGAGATATGGAGGTGAACAAATTCTCATTTCTAATTGAAATGGCCATATATTGATCGGAATGATATATATTAATTGACATTCCAAACAGAAGCCTGGAGACTAAGCTCACCTGTAATAGGTTTATACAGATAGCATGAGAATCTACATACTGGGCTGTACTGGGCCAAAGAAAATTAATGTCTGGTTTGGGTTACAAGTGGGAAAAAAATTGGATCGGTAGGTTGACTTGAAATTATATTTGATTAATTAATTTTTTTATTTTGACATATTCTTATGACTATTCATGTGCGTATTTTACTCTGCAAAATTTACGTTTGATTATTTTTGTATAAATTTTAATATTATACAATACTTTTACTAAGAAATCAACTTATTCTGAGATGCTGAAATGTGTTTTTATGTATGTTTTATGAAATATTAAAGAGAACAAATTCAATAGATTTTCTTGAAAATCATGAACAAAACTATAGGGTAGGGGGTTTAAAATAGGGTTGGTAGGGAAACCCAAACCACAAATATTTTTTTCTTAGGCTTAGACAACATGTCTCACTCCGAAACATTGACCTATCAGACAGTTGACAGGTGTATAGTTCGTGGCTTGATCTGTCAGTATAATTATCATATTAAAGATCACCTACCAAAGTACGACTTCCAGTTTTCAAAATATATTTCCCACCTGATGAAATATAGCCAGAAGGAATAACAGTTACACAATATAAATCTGTTACAAATAAAACCATCCAGACCCACCACGAGTATCAGACAATTCAAAGTACTGTTTGTCACAGCCATCATCTGTCGCGTTCAAATTTATAACAATTTTATCAATTTCAATACAAAAACATCAGCGATGAGATTATCAATACCCAGGTATTGTATCCATATTTAAATTGGCCGATCTTTGTCCCAGCCTCAAGGGAAATGAAGTCTTCTATCTGATACTTAACTGTGTACAAAATGTCAGAGGATGTTTGGACGAGAAACTGAGATAACGGGGAGAGAAAGGCAGGTTTTGTTTGCACTATTTGCGTCTTTTGTATCTGTGACAATTTCCCATGGTTTGAACCCTCACCCTCATCCCATCAATCATTTCACATGGACAGCAGCGTTGCAGTTTTGTTTTATAAGAACAGATTTCTAGCTATATGTTCATATCTTGTAATCAATATGGTTTGGATTGAAGGCAATGGATATAGGTTGAAAGTACAAAAATGTATCTCACATAGACATCAGTAGATCATGTCATGAATCTCTACTCTAGCTGCACCCGTATAGATCATATTCCACCAGTACAAAACCTGGGAACCTTTTGATGTTTAGACCTGTTTCGACGGGGAACTTTACAACATTGAAAAATAATGCAGGTATGATATTTCATGGTCGATACATGTTCCTCAATAATGTATTTCACAGTGTATGGACGACCAAGTACGAGATTGCATGATTTAACCAATTTTTGTGATCTGAATTCGCTCTGGTAATCATTTCCATGTTTATCATGAAATCGGGCCACAAAAGTCACTTAAGTTATGCAAATGAGAACTTGTACCTTCTGTGAAATATATTAGCTAAGGAACAGCTATTGACTAAGAAATTATATGTTACCTGCGTTATTTTTTCAATGTTATAAAGTTCCACATCAGATTTTCAAAATGTTCCCAGGTTATGAACTGGTGGAACATGATCTCTACGAATGTAGCCAGAGTAGAGATTTATAGTATGATCTCAATGAACATAGCCCGAGTAGAGATTTATAGTACGATCTCAATGAACATAGCCCGAGTAGAGATATATAGTACGATCTCTATGAACGTGGCCCGAGTAGAGATTTATAGTATGATCTCAATGAACATAGCCCGAGTAGAGATTTATAGTACGATCTCTATGAACGTAGCCCGAGTAGAGATTTATAGTATGATCTCTATGAACGTAGCCCGAGTAGAGATTTATAGTATGATCTCTATGAACGTAGCCCGAGTAGAGATTTATAGTATGATCTCTATGAACGTGGCCCGAGTAGAGATTTATAGTATGATCTCTATGAACATAGCCCGAGTAGAGATTTATAGTATGATCTCTATGAACGTAGCCTGAGTAGAGATTTATAGTATGATCTCTATGAACATAGCCCGAGTAGAAATTTATAGTATGATCTCTACGAACGTAGCCGGAGTAGAGATTTATAGTATGATCTCTATGAACGTAGCCTGAGTAGAGATTTATAGTATGATCTCTACGAACGTAGCCCGAGTAGAGATTTATAGTATGATCTCTATGAACGTAGCCCGAGTAGAGATTTATAGTATGATCTCTATGAACGTAGCCTGAGAAGAGATTTATAGTATGATATCAATGAACGTAGCCCGAGTAGAGATTTATAGTACGATCTCTATGAACGTGGCCCGAGTAGAGATTTATAGTATGATCTCTATGAACGTAGCCGGAGTAGAGATTTATAGTATGATCTCTATGAACGTAGCCTGAGTAGAGATTTATAGTATGATCTCTACGAACGTATCCCGAGTAGAGATTTATAGTATGATCTCTATGAACGTAGCCCGAGTAGATATTTATAGTATGATCTCTACGAACGTAGCCCGAGTAGAGATTTATAGTATGATCTCTATGAATGTAGCCCGAGTAGATATTTATAGTATGATCTCTATGAACGTAGCCGAGTAGATATTTATAGTATGATCTCTACGAACGTAGCCCGAGTAGAGATTTATAGTATGATCTCTATGAATGTAGCCCGAGTAGATATTTATAGTACGATCTCTATGAACGTAGCCCGAGTAGAGATTTATAGTACGATCTCTATGAACGTAGCCCGAGTAGAGATTTATAGTATGATCTCTATGAACGTAGCCCGAGTAGAGATTTATAGTACGATCTCTATGAACGTAGCCCGAGTAGAGATTTATAGTACGATCTCTACGAACGTAGCCCGAGTAGAGATTTATAGTATGATCTCTATGAACGTAGCCCGAGTAGAGATTTATATTGTAATCTCTATGAACGTGGCCCGAGTAGAGATTTATAGTACGATCTCTATGAACGTAACCTGAGTAGAGATTTATAGTATGATCTCAATGAACATAGCCCGAGTAGAGATTTATAGTATGATCTCTATGAACGTAGCCTGAGTAGAGATTTATAGTATGATCTCTACGAACGTAGCCCGAGTAGAGATTTATATTGTGATCTCTACGAACATAGCCCGAGTAGATATTTATAGCATGATCTCAATGAACGTAGCCAGAGTAGAGATTTATAGTATGATCTCAATGAACGTAGCCAGAGTAGAGATTTATAGTATGATCTCTATGAACGTAGCCTGAGAAGAGATTTATAGTATGATATCAATGAACGTAGCCCGAGTAGAGATTTATAGTATGATCTCTATGAACGTAGCCCGAGTAGAGATTTATAGTATGATCTCTATGAACGTGGCCCGAGTAGAGATTTATAGTATGATCTCTATGAACGTAGCCCGAGTAGAGATTTATAGTATGATCTCTATGAACGTAGCCGAGTAGATATTCATAGTATGATCTCTATGAACGTGGCCTGAGAAGAGATTTATAGTACGATCTCTATGAACGTAGCCCGAGTAGAGATTTATAGTATGATCTCTATGAACGTAGCCCGCGTAGAGATTTATAGTATGATATCAATGAACGTAGCCCGAGTAGAGATTTATAGTATGATCTCTATGAACGTAGCCTGAGTAGAGATTTATAGTATGATCTCTACGAACGTAGCCGGAGTAGAGATTTATAGTATGATCTCTACGAACGTAGCCGGAGTAGAGATTTATAGTACGATCTCTATGAACGTAGCCCGAGTAGAGATTTATAGTATGATCTCTACGAACGTAGCCCGAGTAGAGATTTATAGTATGATCTCTATGAACGTAGCCCGAGTAGAGATTTATAGTATGATCTCTATGAACGTAGCCCGAGTAGAGATTTATAGTATGATCTCTATGAACGTAGCCTGAGAAGAGATTTATAGTACGATCTCTATGAACGTAGCCCGAGTAGAGATTTATAGTATGATCTCTATGAACGTAGCCCGAGTAGAGATTTATAGTATGATATCAATGAACGTAGCCCGAGTAGAGATTTATAGTATGATCTCTATGAACGTAGCCTGAGTAGAGATTTATAGTATGATCTCTATGAACGTAGCCGGAGTAGAGATTTATAGTATGATCTCTACGAACGTAGCCGGAGTAGAGATTTATAGTACGATCTCTATGAACGTAGCCCGAGTAGAGATTTATAGTATGATCTCTATGAACGTAGCCCGAGTAGAGATTTATAGTACAATCTCTATGAACGTAGCCCGAGTAGAGATTTATAGTACGATCTCTACGAACGTAGCCCGAGTAGATATTTATAGTATGATCTCTATGAACGTAGCCTGAGTAGAGATTTATAGTATGATCTCTATGAATGTAGCCCGAGTAGAGATTTATAGTACGATCTCTATGAACGTAGCCCGAGTAGAGATTTATAGTACGATCTCTATGAACATAGCCCGAGTAGAGATTTATAGTATGATCTCTATGAACGTAGCCCGAGTAGAGATTTATATTGTAATCTCTATGAACGTGGCCCGAGTAGAGATTTATAGTACGATCTCTATGAACGTAGCCTGAGTAGAGATTTATAGTATGATCTCTATGAACATAGCCCGAGTAGAGATTTATAGTACGATCTCTATGAACGTAGCCTGAGTAGAGATTTATAGTATGATCTCTACGAACGTAGCCCGAGTAGAGATTTATATTGTGATCTCTATGAACGTAGCCCGAGTAGAGATTTATAGTATGATCTCTATGAACGTGGCCCGAGTAGATATTTATAGCATGATCTCAATGAACGTAGCCCGAGTAGAGATTTATATTGTGATCTCTACGAATGTAGCCCGAGTAGAGATTTATAGTATGATCTCTACGAACGTGGCCCGAGTAGATATTTATAGCATGATCTCAATGAACGTAGCCAGAGTAGAGATTTATAGTATGATCTCAATGAACGTAGCCCGAGTAGATATTTATAGCATGATCTCAATGAACGTTAGCCAGAGTAGAGATTTATAGTATGATCTCTATGAACGTGGCCCGAGTAGATATTTATAGCATGATCTCAATGAACGTAGCCAGAGTAGAGATTTATAGTATGATCTCTATGAACGTGGCCCGAGTAGATATTTATAGCATGATCTCAATGAACGTAGCCCGAGTAGAGATTTATATTGTGATCTCTACGAATGTAGCCCGAGTAGAGATTTATAGTATGATCTCTACGAACGTGGCCCGAGTAGATATTTATAGCATGATCTCAATGAACGTAGCCAGAGTAGAGATTTATAGTATGATCTCTATGAACGTGGCCCGAGTAGATATTTATAGCATGATCTCAATGAACGTAGCCCGAGTAGAGATTTATATTGTGATCTCTACGAATGTAGCCCGAGTAGAGATTTATAGTATGATCTCTACGAACGTGGCCCGAGTAGATATTTATAGCATGATCTCAATGAACGTAGCCAGAGTTGAGATTTATAGTACGATCTCTATGAACGTAGCCCGAGTAGATATTTATAGCATGATCTCTATGAACGTAGCCCGAGTAGATATTTATAGCATGATCTCAATGAACGTAGCCAGAGTAGAGATTTATAGTATGATCTCAATGAACGTAGCCAGAGTAGAGATTTATAGTATGATCTCTATGAACGTAGCCGAGTAGAGATTTATAGTATGATCTCTATGAACGTAGCCCGAGTAGAGATTTATAGTACGATCTCTATGAACG
Organism: Siphonodentalium dalli; assembly: GCA_032622095.1. Classification (NCBI taxonomy): domain Eukaryota; kingdom Metazoa; phylum Mollusca; class Scaphopoda; order Gadilida; family Siphonodentaliidae; genus Siphonodentalium; species Siphonodentalium dalli. The sequence goes on along the minus strand of CP136069.1, from coordinate 159,874,728 downwards.
TAGCCGGAGTAGAGATTTATAGTACGATCTCTATGAACGTAGCCGGAGTAGAGATTTATAGCATGATCTCTACGAACGTAGCCCGAGTAGAGATTTATATTGTGATCTCTATGAACGTAGCCCGAGTAGAGATTTATATTGTAATCTCTATGAACGTGGCCCGAGTAGAGATTTATAGTACGATCTCTATGAACGTAGCCTGAGTAGAGATTTATAGTATGATCTCAATGAACATAGCCCGAGTAGAGATTTATAGTACGATCTCTATGAACGTAGCCTGAGTAGAGATTTATAGTACGATCTCTACGAAGGTAGCCTGAGTAGAGATTTATATTGTGATCTCTATGAACGTAGCCCGAGTAGAGATTTATATTGTAATCTCTATGAACGTGGCCCGAGTAGAGATTTATAGTACGATCTCTATGAACGTAGCCTGAGTAGAGATTTATAGTATGATCTCAATGAACATAGCCCGAGTAGAGATTTATAGTACGATCTCTATGAACGTAGCCTGAGTAGAGATTTATAGTATGATCTCTATGAACGTAGCGGAGTAGAGATTTATTGTACGATCTCTACGAACGTAGCCCGAGTAGAGATTTATAGTACGATCTCTATGAACGTAGCCCGAGTAGAGATTTATAGTATGATCTCTATGAACGTAGCCCGAGTAGAGATTTATATTGTGATCTCTACGAACATAGCCCGAGTAGATATTTATAGCATGATCTCAATGAACGTAGCCAGAGTAGAGATTTATAGTATGATCTCAATGAACGTAGCCAGAGTAGAGATTTATAGTATGATCTCTATGAACGTAGCCGAGTAGAGATTTATAGTATGATCTCTATGAACGTGGCCCGAGTAGAGATTTATAGTATGATCTCTACGAATGTAGCCCGAGTAGAGATTTATAGTATGATCTCTATGAACATAGCCCGAGTAGAGATTTATAGTATGATCTCAATGAACGTAGCCTGAGTAGTTTATAGTATGATCTCTATGAACGTGGCCCGAGTAGAGATTTATAGTACGATCTCTATGAACGTGGCCCGAGTAGAAATTTATAGTACGATCTCTATGAACGTGGCCCGAGTAGAGATTTATAGTATGATCTCTATGAACGTGGCCCGAGTAGAGATTTATAGTATGATCTCTATGAACATAGCCCGAGTAGAGATTTATAGTATGATCTCTATGAACATAGCCCGAGTAGAGATTTATAGTATGATCTCAATGAACGTAGCCTGAGTAGAGTTTATAGTATGATCTCTATGAACGTGGCCCGAGTAGAGATTTATAGTACGATCTCTATGAACGTAGCCCGAGTAGAGATTTATAGTATGATCTCTACGAATGTAGCCCGAGTAGAGATTTATAGTACGATCTCTATGAACGTGGCCCGAGTAGAGATTTATAGTACGATCTCTATGAACGTAGCCCGAGTAGAGATTTATAGTATGATCTCTATGAACGTAGCGCGAGTAGAGATTTATAGTACGATCTCTATGAACGTAGCCCGAGTAGAGATTTATAGTATGATCTCTATGAACGTAGCCCGAGTAGATATTTATAGTATGATCTCTATGAACGTGGCCCGAGTAGAGATTTATAGTACGATCTCTATGAACGTAGCCCGAGTAGAGATTTATAGTATGATCTCTATGAACGTAGCCCGAGTAGAGATTTATAGTATGATCTCTACCAAAGTAGCCCGAGTAGAGATTTATAGTATGATCTCTATGAACGTAGCCCGAGTAGAGATTTATAGTATGATCTCTATGAACGTAGCCCGAGTAGAGATTTATTGTACGATCTCTATGAACGTAGCCGAGTAGATATTTATAGTATGATCTCTATGAACGTAGCCGAGTAGATATTTATAGTATGATCTCTATGAACGTAGCCCGAGTAGAGATTTATAGTACGATCTCTATGAACGTAGCCGAGTAGATATTCATAGTATGATCTCTATGAACGTGGCCTGAGTAGATATTTACAGTATGATCTCTATGAACGTAGCCCGAGTAGAGATTTATAGTACGATCTCTATGAACGTAGCCCGAGTAGAGATTTATAGTATGATCAAAGACATCAGGGAAAATTTAGAAGTAATATGAGAAAGTAAATGTTTTCATGAACATTTATCCCACCTACAGCTGTAGTCTCATCTCCAAATAATATTCAAATTATTTACAAAGTGAAAAATAACAGGCTCTCTAGAAATACATCATTGCAATAATTACAAGTTTAAAATAAAATAGGTTTCTCAATACAATTATAAGTATGTTGCTTTGTTCAATATGTCTACTTATTTGCATGATTTTAGACCCAACACAGTCAAAATATCATATAACTTTTTTTGTGATAACGATTAACGAATGTATATGCAAGTGGACTGCAACAACCAGAATCCTATACAAGCCAGTACAAGCCTTGAAATAGTGTGTCTGTCATTTGCAGAATGAGGTTCCCAGTGGGTGATTTAGTGACGCCAACTACGCACAGAGCGGGCTATCATCACTAAATTCACCTTCTGGGGACCTCATTCTGCTTCACCTTCTGAACGTATCTATAGTCTCAAATTAAATAGTTTTTAGTAACTTTTTCCCTTCTGCGAAGTTTCTATATCCCCTAATTTGCAGAAGATAAAATTAATAATTGAGGTGTCTGATGAGCGAACATCACCAATTTCAACTGGGGAACGTCAATCTGATAATAGGTCTCCCATAGCAGCCGAGGCCTCAGCAGAATGAGGTTCCCCGAGGGTGTATTTGGTTATGCTAGCCCACCCTACAGGATAGCGTCACTAAATTCACCCCCTCGGGACCTCATCCTGCAAAGGACGGACACACTATTTTATGACTTGATCCTATATCCACACTACCACTGGTTAATGGGAGTTCCGAATATGGACAGGCAGATTTGTCGCTCAACATTGCAGGCAGAAAACATATACCACCAGGTAGCTAGATTCTCACCATTTCAAGCTGGTTATTGCTTTCTGACAATGTCCCATCTTGTTTGAAATTTGAAGGAATACAAAGTCCTCCATTCAATTTGCATATTTTAACAAGGAGAAGATGGTAAACTTTTGGGAACTTAATTACCCGAGGCCATTGTTTGAAAGCCAAATTTTCTATTTTTGTGGGAGCCCCACTCACCCCTCTGAAGATAGGTGCACACATAGTCCAAAGTGAGGCATACCATCTGGGATATCATTACATTATGAGTTTGGAGACCATATCTCCAGCTACTGATTAGCTCTCAATAATAATGATGATGGTCGAATTAAAAGCATAGCAAAACATCAGAAATTGCGGTCCTTCGCCAAAAATGAATATGTCAAGATTAGGTACTGAACTTTGTTCAAAATTTTCACTCATAATTGCTGCTAACATAATGAGAGCCAGGAAGGTTAATGTTTCACACTTCTCTGCCCATGTGATGACAACATCCCACAGAGAAAGACACTGATAGTATTCACATTTTCTTGTTCTATCAATCACCCATAACCACTGAGGACTGAGGAAATTCTACCCTCCAGTATAGCCATCATACCTTCTTATACATGTGGTAGTCATTTCAAGCTATTCGAATATATTTCACATTAGTATATATACCTCTGATGTTTATGTCACATTCAATGTATTGTGGTGAACATTACACCTAAGCACAAACACTTGTACAATAATTTTCAAAATAATGAACATTTTCAAAACACTGAAAACAAATTCCAAAATATTGTTTCCTTGAGAATTTATTGAATTCGATATCTTCTATATGATATATTCAAAAGTGATCACTGTGCCAATTTGTGGTGATTCTGCCTGATAAAATTTCTAAGGGACTAAAGTATTATGATACCCAGAACAATTAACCCTTTCAGGATGGGAGCTGCAGTGGTGTAGCATTCAAGATCCTGTGCCAGTGCATTCTCTTACAGATAGCCTCGCATATAAAGGAGAATGCACTGGCTTTCAATGTCAAGGTAAATATTGTCAGGCCAATGTATTCTCTTACATAAGCAAGGCTCCCTTTAGGAGACTTGCATATATATTAAGAGAATAGTATATATAGTTTATTTACTCAGACACAATATGTGCAACATGAGATGAGAATAAGATATTAAATAACATGGCTAAATTAATTAACTCACTATACAGAAAACAACACAAATATAAGCATCACCCATCATCACCATCATCGTCGTCGTCCCTATTGGTATAGTATCATCAACATCAGTGTCGTCATCGTCTACGTAATTATAATCATCATCATATTTATCATAATCAACATCATCAGTATCACCTTCATCATCATCATCATCATCATCATCACCATCATCAGCATTTATTCATTATCATCATCATCAGTATCAGTATCATCGTCTTCATCGAAGCTGTATAATACTACTTGCTGTGCTCAGTTAACTTAAGGCCCTTATTAATGAACATCGATAGGTTCCGCAATGTGTTAATATCGGTTTCATTTAATAATGCATAACACGATTCTTTGGACACAACTTTTCGATAACATTCTGGTAAATATATAATTCTAAGTTCAAGAAGATTAGGGCATTTCATCAGGAAGTGATACTCGTCCCCTTGTTCCACTTGCATGGCACAGGGTTTAGCAAAATTTTAGGATGCTCCAGCCATATAAGGGTTAAAAGTTTCACAGTTCTCTGACCATGTGATGACAAAGAGAAAGACACTGATAGTATTCACATTTTCTTATTCTACCAATCACCCATAACCACTGATGACTGTGGAAATGTTACCCTCCAGTATAGCAATCATACCTGACTGAGAATACAAGTGAACCTTGAAATCTTGAAGCAATTAAAAGGTTTTAACCCTTTCTGAACTACATTGGAATTATTAATTTGAAGGGGTGTTAAAAAATTAGCAAACGACAAGACATATGAAATAATAATACAAGTGAAGAGGAAATTCTATTCATTGGGGGGGGGGGGGGGGGGGGAATGTTCAGATAATATGTTCAGATAATAAGTTTGAACATTTCATAAGGGAACTACCCAGGCCATAATTGAAAGATAGTTTGTTTCCCCTCTCATGGCCGACCCATGATTTTTGCTGCCAACTCAAAATATATTCATCTTGTTTTTCAATATTTTTTTACCAGCAACGAGTTTGGTTAAAATAACTTTGTTATTTAACAAAAGTGATTTCTGAGGACTCTGTTTGGATGTATTCGATGCAAATGCTATAAGGATCTTGATTGCCTGATTAATAAGGGGAAAGAGATTCCAAAAATAAAATCCAGTTAAATAATACCTTGTTTTAATAAATATAAAACAGTGAAGTCATTGAATTATTAAGTTATTACATTCTGACATTCTGTTGTAAGAATGATGGTTTATGAAAACAAAAAATTGTTCCTACAGTAATGCCCTAAGTAATCGACCCCTTAACCACAGCAGAATTATGGGTAACTTTTCAGGATTTAGCAGGATTTAGTCGGAAATATGGCTTGTTGCCATTCATCTGAAAGCTCTCAGGGAGCTTTCCGATGAATGGCAACAAGCCATATTTCCGACTAAATCCTGAAAAGTTACCCATAATTCTGCTGTGGTTAAGGGGTCGATTACTTCGGGCAATTACTGTACCTACCGTAACACAGCCCCAAAAATATGGGTCGGGAAAGGGGTAACACAACATTTTTTAAGGATGGCCTGGTACTCATCAGTAAGAAAGGGTTAATGCTCCAAGTGCTAAATCTACCAGTTTTATTGAAATGAGCAACTAGAATTCAGAGGGACAGACATAAGGTGAACTGTTACTGTGAAGTTATAGTACCGTACCCAAATAATATATACACATCAAGAATATAGCAATCAAGTAAGATTGTAGAAAATTCCAATCACATCGAATATGCCACTGAGAACACATAACGTCTGAATTAGGCACAAATGTAAATATTTACTCCAGTATTCGGATGAATTATTGGTTGATAAACATCGGACAAATGTCATTGCTATAGTCCTCCCACGGAATGTAAGGGGACAAATACTCATTACTGCACCATTACTAGTAGTGACTCATGCTCAGAAAGTTCTGATATGAGAAATAAAATTTGTCTTCAACTCTCAAATAACATTTTATGTTGCAGGAATTCAAAATGGTAGTCAATTGCCTTTGAACAAATTCCAACGAATTTATACATCAAAGGATTTGTATATCAACTGGAGATTTTTGTTCTAGTCTATTAAAATCATGTTTAATATTGGTTTTGTTCAAACTATTTCTGATATGTGAAATTGTCAACACATCCAATTTTTTACAGGCAGCATGCATCGCTTAAGAAGAAATATTTTGGCTTCCATATGAAGAGCATAAAGTAAATATTTTCATGTTGTCTACATTTTTATTTCTTAATCTTATTTACAGAGCTATCCCTTGTATGGATATAAGGGATGGCTGTAAAAAAGATTAAGAAATAAAAACGTAGTCAACATGAGAATATTTACTTCATACTCTTCATATTGAAAGAAAAATATTTCTTCTTAAAGACATTACCGGTGTGTACTTGTTCGGGTGCGTTAAACTGATAAGTTAGTATTCAGGCGCTATGACAACTGGAGGGATGTAACATTTTACTAACATCGCCGAAAAGTTTAAGCAAATCGATCGTACCAATCCATAGAAAACATCATCAGAACTACGCTTAATTCTAAATATTTACTACTCGATTCGGGATGCATCTATCGGCAATAAACTAATGAAAATTATTTTGCCATCGAGAGTCACTGCATTTATTCATATATAAGAATGATGGTGTGTGTTGTCAATTTGGATATACTATTTGTAAAATTTACTCCAAAATTCTCCATTCTCCATTTATATTTGATCACCCTACCAGAGTGTTCCACATCACTTTAAATGATGCGGTCTGTAAAAAAAATTGGTTGTGTTAAAGCATTGGTCAATGAGAGAAGACCAGAAGAATGTTACATAAATGTCTGGACAAAAAGTTTGTGAATAATGTCTATCTTATGAGAGAAATGTATTCTAAAAAGGATACTTTATCAGCTTAACTCTCACTTGCCTACTCAATGAACATAATATGTAAGGGGTTATTCAATTCTCTATTGTAAAGTTATTGAGCTTGAGCTATCTTCTCACTAATACACCCAATACATTAGGATCAACAAAAGCTAATGGCCCCATATCCCTAGAATTACCCCTCATCCTTACTGTAACTTGTCTCCCTGACAGATTTATATACACAGATTAACTGACTGATAACACCAGATAACCTTCCATTCTCACATTCACTGTTTCCTCTTACAGTTTAGGACTTTCAAAGTTAATGACCCTCACAGGACAGATAGGTAATCTAGTGGATAAAATTATTTCACTCATTAAATGGAGTAATATAATGATTTTATATCATGAAATGAAGTTCACTCTAAGGGGTCAGAAAGACACATGCATGAATAACTATTACACAAGTTTTAAAGGGATTTCTCTTTTTCAATTTTTTTTCAATCTTAGCCAATGCACAACGCCGCGAAATAAACTCCGAACATATAGAAAATTCAAAGCTACTATCAAATTGGAGAACTACCTGAATACATGCAAAATAACGAAACACAGGGAATCACTCACAAGATTGCGGATCAGTTGTCATTCCCTCGGAATCGAACGAGGCTGATATCTCAACATCGACGAACAATACCGCATTTGCAAAAATTGCAACGACCTAGATGACGAATTCCACCTCATTATAAGTTGCTCATTACTATCAAACGAACGTCAATCTCTCTTCAAACAACTACCGAAAGACATCCAAGAGTTAGATGGAATAGCCCAATTTAAACAAATAATGACCTGGTCACAACCAAAAGTATTAAAAGCAATTGCCCATTTTGTCTACCACGGACTTGCCAAAAAGGGAAAATACAGAATACGCGACAGAATACGCGACCAGACGAATGCAAACTCCCAATAAGACAAAAAAATACCAAAATCAATACAAATATATATAAATATATATAACTACAATATTATGTACAACATACTGTGTCTTATGAATACATGTTCTTTCAATACACTGTTATAAATTATGTTTCTATATTATGTATGTATACACTTGACCATATTTGGTGTAAAAGTATATTAAATTGAATTGAATTGAATTATGTGCGACATATTGTGTCAAGACCGCAAATAAACTTATGAATACATGTCCTTTCACTACATTGTTATAAATTATGTTTCTATATTATGTATGTATACACTTGACCATATTTGGTGTAAAAGTATAATAAATTGATTGATTGATTGATAATTTTGCTTTGTTTAAAGGGACCCAAAGTGCTTACATTGGATAAATGTGCAAACAATATAAAAGTCTGTAATAACATCAGCACAAAGAACATGGAGAAATAGATAAATTTTATTCTTATATTCGTTATTGGTAGTTCTCCAATAACAACATTTTTTCGTGTTGAAAGCATTGTGATGTAAACAAAAGTGTAACAGTGATTTGTCAACAAATTATCATCACTAATCTTGTAGTAAGTTTGAATATTTTAGTCTGAATATGATTTTCAGAGTATACAGCCCTCAAAATTAAGAAAAATGTTCCACCTCAAATTCAATGCTGTGATATATGTCAAGTGTTAGATTCAACATGTTGCCACCACATATCCCACAGCATTACTAATAGCCAAATTAGCCATGGCCAATTTTAAGGACTGGAATACCTATCAATACTTTGACTTGTCCAATGTTTGCAATCAGTATCTTATAATGGACTAATTGGACTTTTCATCAGTAATTTGACTGTAACAGTAATGTTTACATAACAATGGTTTTGGCATGCACAATCTCATTATTGGAAAGCTATTAATAATGAAAATAAGAACAAAGTCAATCTACAGTAATACTCTAATTAATCGACCCCTTAACCACAGCAGAATTATGGGTAACTTTTCAGGATTTAGTCGGAAATATGGTAAAGGGGTCGATTAATTAGAGCATTACTGTATATTTGATGTACTTGATGATGATAGTTGTTTTAGATTGTTATGTTATTTTGTATGAACCCACTGTAGTCCCTTTACACACAAACAAACTTCAGCCCAAAATTTACTCGACGGGGAAGTCGTGTGAGATTGCCCTCGACTTGAATCAAATATTGTTTACCTCCGAAGCCAAAGAAATATTAATTTAGGGGTGCTAAATCAGAGTATGTATGTTTAATGCATTAGAACTTTTAAAGATAAATTGCCTGTCAAATATTGCCACACAGTTCTAGTCTCCATAAATCTGATATTATACAGTAATGCCCTAAATAATCGACTCCTTAACCACAGCAGAATTATGGGCAACTTTTCAGGCTTTAGTCGGAATGAGAGCTTTCCGATGAATGGCAACAAGCCATATTTCCGACTAAATCTGAAAAGTTACCCATAATTCTGATGTGGTTAAGGAGTCAATTATTTAGGGCATTACTGTATATACATGTATATCAAATTTATGGAGCCACTGACTCAGTATGAGTGTTCAGTGCTTCAATGTGTTTTCCAATACCCAATAATGAAGGGAACACCAAGTAGAAAGTACTATGCTCATAAATGTGAATGCAGTAATGGCCATAACATTTGTAAGTATATGTCTTGACAAAATAACATATAGACCTCCTCACAGTCTTCAAAGAAAAAATTAGAATTATTTTCTTTTTTCTGGAGGCATACATGTACATAAACATTAATTCACACCTGGACCAGTCCTTTGGGGTATTTCATGCATAACACATCTACCAACCGCAATTCATAATGAAAGTGTCAATGACACTGCAGCTCAACTTAGGTAGGGGAATAATTTAATGGTTGACAGTAAATGGAGGAATAGGAAAAGTGAAATGTTTAAGTAAGACAAGATGTAAATGTCAATATCAACATTCATGACAAGTTTCATAATGATCAGATCAGGGATGTGGTGAGTATGGTGTGCCAAAGGATTTAGTGATGCAAAGAATAAATTCTAAAATGGCCACCGGCAGCCATGTTTTTTTCCGAATAACCCCAAAATGACTCGTTCCCATCTAAATGTCATTGTTAACATCCATGACAAATTTCATGAAGATACGACCAAAGCTACGACCTGTAGCCTGCGCCAAAGGATTTAGTCATGCAAAGAGTAAAATCCAAGATGGCTGCTGGTGGCCATGTTGTTTGGCTCAATGACCATTACGACCTGTAGCCCGCGCCAAAGTATTTAGTCATGCAAAGAGTAAAATCCAAGATGGCTGCTAGCGGCCATGTTTTTTGGCGGAACGACCCCAAAATGACTCGTTTCCCATCTACATGTCATTGTTAACATCCATGACAAATTTCATGAAGATCCGACCAAAGCTACGACCAGTAGCCCGCGCCAAAGGATTTAGTTATGCAAAGAGTAAAATCCAAGATGGCTGCCAACGGCCATGTTTTTTGGCCGAACGACCCCAAAATGACTCGTTCCCATCTACATTTCAATATTAACATCCATGACAAATTTCATGATGGTCAGACGAATAGTACAACCTGTAGCCCGCGCCAATGGATTTAATTTTGAAATCCAAGATGGCCACCAGCGGCCATGTTTTTTGGCCGAATGACCCCAAAACGACTCGTTCCCATCTACATGTCAATGTCAACATTCATGACAAATTTCATAAAGATCAGAACTAAGGTACAATCTGTAGCCCGCGCCAAAGGATTTAGTGATGCAAAGATTAAAATCCAAGATGGCTGCTGGCGGCCATGTTTTTTGGCCGAACGACCCCAAAATGACTGTTCCCATCTACATGTCATTGTTAAAATCCATGACAAATTTCATGAAGATCCGACCAAAGCTACGACCTGTAGGCCGCGCCAAAGGATTTAGTCATGCATAGAGTAAAATCCAAGATGGCTGCTGGCGACCATGTTTTTTGGCCGAACAACCCCAAAATCACTCGTTCCCATCTACATGTCAATGTCAACATTCATGTCAAATTTCATAAAGATCAGAACTAAGGTACGACCTGTAGCCCGCGCCAAAGGAAATTGTTGACGGACACACAGACACACGGACGCCAACCCCGCAATAGCTCAAACATACAAAGTAAGTTGAGCTAATAAATGGAATGACCTGTATAATTTGCTAAAGAAAAACTTAGGATTTTCTTCCAATAAACCAATAAAATTTGCCTAAGCTAAAATAGTACCAGGTAAATTGTGGACATTTCAATAGTGTACAGTATAGAGTTGAAGATATTTATTTTTTTCAGGGTTTTTGACACAAATTTCCAACAACTGTGGTCACAACACAATAACATATAACACATATAACATGTGGAAGACATCACGATGTGCCAAGATATGATTGAGTTATAATTCAGAATAACGATATGCGAGTTTTGATAAGTTCATAATTATGCCCACCCACCTCAGATCATACCAAATTGGTTACTTGGACTTATTCATCCAGATCCAGACCTCCTATAAGATGCCAAGAATTCACGTTCCAAAATTTTATATTTAAAATATACTTCGCTTACCAGTATTTCGCCAATGCAATGTCATGTAAAAGAATGGTGAAGCACTAATAGTACTTAGTACCGGCAAATAATAATCACACGATTCGCTCCATTTAACGTCGTAAAAGTATATCGGCACGATCAAATAATCGAAGAGATGTCGGGTGCACGGTCATTGTTCCCCGCGACAATTAATATGTCACGTGACTCAGTGGCACCTGTCGGTCGACATATTTGAGCGCCTTGTTCCGAATTTGGATGTGATTAAATTAGGTTTATCGTTCATTCAGAATTTTGCGGCTAGAGTTTGGTGGTTGTGCAAAGTCAGTGCCGTCCTAAACCGGCGAGAAAGGGAAAATTTTAATTTTAACAAAAACAGACACGCAACACTCAACTATTAAAAGTTGCATGCCTCGATCGTGTACGTATAGTTTAATAGCCCAAAATGATAATGACATAGGCTTATATTGGTAGCATGCATATACGCCCTATTGCTGTAACTTGCGGCCATATTGCATCATCCAGCTCCAGTTCCGTGGTTTTAGTGCTACAGGTCAAAGTTCTGGAGTAGCATTCCATATATGGAATCATGAATTATTCATGAATTCCATATATGGAAATGCTGTTCCAGAACTTTGATCTGCAGCACTAAAACCACGGAACTGGAGCTGGATGAATCTTTGAAACCACAAATCCGAGCTGGATGAATCCAATCAATCTCCATGCAAGATTTACCTCCCTTTATGACTCGGTATATACGACACGAAAGTATGACTGGTGCGCATGGGAATCCAATAGGGCCGCGATTCAGTTATCTCGCCTATTAAGCATGATAAATGGCGTGCAAGAACAGTAACTCTATTTATTTAATGACGGGTTACCAATTATGAACATTATCCCCCTCGGCCTCCCCAACCGTCCCTTGAACTACTTTATGACCTCTTGGCGCTCTTGTCCATTGAGTTGGATATATATGTTTTCTTAATTGGTAGCTTAAAGGTACTCAACCCGATAAAACTCCTCTCAATTACTATTTCAATGGCTTCGGGGGTCAAAAATATTTGATTCGAGTCGAGGAAGTCACCCATCAAAGCTCAGATTTGTTAGATATCGATTTTAGAAATCTATTATTTTTCATTATCGGGAATTCTTTCTGGCCCAGAAGATAGTAAAAAATTCGTTATTATTACCCACTTGATTATAGAGTTATCCATCCTTGTCTGTTTGAATAGAATTTTGGCGTAAAATCTCGAGCATGTTACCAAATTGACGGCAGTTATAAGTACTCATCTCGAGAACATAAGAATTTTCAAAAATCAATATCTAATGACTCTGAGCTTTGTTTGATGGGTTCCTCGACTCGAATCAAATATTTTTTACCCCCAAAGCCAAAGAAATAGTAATATAGGACCCTCTGATCGGATTGTTGTTGTTGGAATCTGTTGAGATGGGGACCCTCTTTACGGGTTGAGTACCTTTAAGCTTCCCAGCTGGTCAGGAATGGTCGGAAAATTCCAAATTAATACCTCCACATGGGTGGACCATTTTCGAATTCCCAGATCACATTATATACAACATATATATTTCCATATTATATACCATTTGAAAAAGGAGCTCCAAAACATTGTATTATCAACTTATCCGGTAGAATAAACTGTGAACATGTTGTGTTTGTCAAGGTACCAATGTGTATTCTGTGCTTAATTTCGATCTGGTCTGTACTGCCGGTTTAATATTCTCGATAGAAGGGGAATATCTCTATCTATCGGTTGTGAATTATGATGCATTGTGGGACAAAGAACGGGGGGAGAATAACGGAGAAAGTCTTGGAGTGAATTTGAGAATCTAGTCCGTAGTAGTCCGGGAGCTAATGGTGGTACCCTTGCACCCCCCCCCCTGGGACTTAACTTCATCCCACTCATTTTGTTCCTTATTATGTCCTTCAACTTTTAAGCAATGTTAACAAGAAATAAAAGTGGCCTTTTAGACTCCAGACAAGATGGCGTCCATCATGGCCGCCGTTTTTCAGACCAGACCCTAGGTCAGTTTTATGCAATTATAGCGGGAAAATCTTGTAAAATGTATACAAATGTATATATTTTCGTGAAGCTAAGACATAATGACACTTTTTTGGGCCAAAATTTAAACTCACCATCCAAGATGGCCGCCAAAATGGCCGCCGGAAGTTGAAAATATGACATTTTTTCACAAATATCTTCTAGATCAATTCATGCTGTTTGGAACTGGTTGAGTAATATGACTTTATTTAGTGTTTTGTATATTAACTGATCATTAGAGCAATTAAATGTGCAACTAATGGGGTCCTAGCCATTCTGATCCCTCAAAAATTCGATTTTACAGAACGCGGTACAAAATTTTACAAAAAATCACAATTGGGATTCTAGTCATATTTCAACAAGAAATGAAAAGAACATTGTAATATAAGTGAGGCATATCATTACCTATGAATATTCCAACTCTCTGGAACCAAAAATCTTACCTTGGCTCAAAATGGCTGCGAAAATGGCCGCCAAAATATGCAAAATGGTAAATATTGCCCCAGGGTGTCCTGCAATCGCTTACAAGTTGTGGTTGATGTATACAATTGGCTAATCTGTATTCTATACATTGCATACTAACATGTCTGATGCACCATGGATCATTTTTACTATTGTCACCACTGACATCACCAGAAATATGGGATTGTTCTCTCACAAACTTGACATAAATATCGGCAAAAATTTACTTTTCAGGGTTCGACCATTTGTTCAAGTAAAATGCAACTATCTTTGGTATCAAAGGTGTTTATTGTTTTGGTCTATCTTAAGTGTGTCACACTGTGGTGTTTAAAGACTAAAATGCTCAAGATGGCTTCCAAAATGGCAACCAAATTTGTAAAAAGTTAAAAGTTAAGTTAATAACATATCCCGAACATTATTATCTGCGTTATCCGAAAAAGATAGCAAATTGTGACTCACTTGGCTATTTTACGTATTAGTTAATTAACTGACAAATACGTTCAATTATATTTGTTCCAGTTCCGTATGGGGCATGACAAATTCATTTTAAAGTTGCAGTATGGAATTTTGCGGAGAACCTCTTTTGTGATTCTGGCCATATTATTGAAAGGAAATGGGCAGAACTTTGAGACGGAACTGAGATGAACCATCATGATATGTGTGTATTCAGGCCCACTATGATACAAATTTATCAACTGGATACAGGGTGGAAGCCAAGATGGCAGCCATGGAGTTACTCTATGACCATAGATGAGGATAATAGGCATACAGGGAGTTATTGTATGGTCATGAGTGATGTGTGGGTATATAGGGAGTCCCCTGTTGGTGACGGTGGGACATATATTTATATATGTTGTGGATGTGTTATCATTGGTGGTGTATGGGGAGTATATGTATGATCATGGATGGTGTGTATATAACTTATGAGTGGCAAGTATGGAACTTATGAGTGGTGGTATGTGCGGGTATTTGTATATCTGGAAGGGCTCACCATTGGTATTGTTCATATGTATACCTGGATTGACTCTATGGTCATGTGTATGGCGAATAGGTATACATGTAGTGGCCCTATGGTCCATGGTGATGTGAATATGTATGCAATGAGTGACTAAATGATCGTGAATGTAGTGAATATGTATACATAGAGTGACTTTTTGGGCATGTGTCGGGTGTAGGTGTATACCTGGTGTTCATACACGGTGACTCGTGGCTGTATCGTTATTTGTGGTATGTACGGGTATAACCAAGTATGGCTGCATGATCAGGTGTACGTGTATAAAGTGGGTTACTATGTTGTCATTTGTGTGGTGTTTATGTACATATTGAGTGACTTGGGTAATGGGTTGGTTGTACGTGTGTATCTTGGGTGGCTATCGCTTTCCACAATAACTCAAGGGTATGTTAATCAATAGAGAGGTCATGCCAGATAGTTCTCCATCTTGATGATGTTTATGTAGATGGGGGGCGTTAAGCGTGGAAAGCGATAGCCAGCCATTAGCACACAGTCATTACATATATACATAAACACCACAGACATAACAATATAGTGACCCACTGTATACATGTACACCTGACCCATGACCACGGATGACCATACAGCCATGCGTCACAATGCAGGCACACCGGGTATACTCCTAAACATGACCCATAACCATATAGTCACTCCTTGTATACCCATTCATCTCACCGTTGGCCATAATGTCACCCCGTGTATACCTATTCTCCAAACGCATGGTCAAATAGACAATCAATATCTACATCAACACCACAACTATGACCATAAAGTCATTCCGGTATACATATGCACCTCACCAATGGCCATATAGCCACTCGCTTCATTCACATACCCTCACCCATGTCACCTGGTATACTCCTTCACCTGACATATGGCCATATAGTCACCCCGTGTGTACCTATTAAAACATTCATACATGATCATGGTGAATCCTTGTATACATATTCACCTCAACATTGGCCATGTCACTCCCTGTATCCCTATTTGTCACACCATAGCCGAATAGCCACTCAAGATATACTAATACACCCCATCCATGTCAGTATAGTCACTCCGTGTATGCATATGCACCTCATCCATGGCCATATAGCCACTCGCTATATACTCATATCCCTCGCCCATGACAATAAAGCAACACGTGTGTATACTGGTATAACCTACACATGACCATACCGCCACGAGTCACCAAACAGGAACACCAGGTATACTCATACGCCTGACACATGACCATTTAGTCACCCCCTGTATAGATGTTCATTACATTTGTGACCATACAGTCACTACTTGTATACCTACATGTACTTATCTCACCATTAACCATACAGTCACTACTTGTATACCTATTCGACACACATAGTCATATAACCACTCGATATACATATGCAGCCCACCATAGACTATAGATTCACTCCAGGTATATACATGTAAACCTCACTGATGGCCATTCAGCCATTCCAGATATACAAAAACCCACACACACGACCACTCAAACACTCCATACTTGCATATACACCTCACACATGACAATTCAGCAATTCACTGCATAATCATACACGCCATCCATGATAATACAGCAAAGCCGTATACACCCACAAATGATAATACATCCACGAGATATATAAATATACATCCCACCATTACCACACGGACACTCCCTATATACCCACACCCTCGATAATGTCCACCCAGCTTACTCCAGGTATTCATATTCAATCATGACCGTACAGTCATTCCACGTATACCTGTACACATTACCCGTAACCGTAAAATCACTCCCTACTTATCCACACACCCCATCCATGGTCATACAGACAACACATGCACATACCACCAGGACCTTACAGTCACTCCATATATACATAATCAACACATAGATGACCATGTAGCTATATTCATACACCACACCAATGACCATACAGGTACACCGGTTGCACCCGTACTGAATATACACAATCATACACCATAGAGTCACTCCATGCATACCGATTGACATCACACCTGACCATGACCTCTCCCTGTATACCTAGATGCATCTTACCATGGACAACCCACTCATAACCATATAGTCACTCATTGTATACCTACTCACACCAGTCATGACATACAATAACTCCCTGTATACCTATTCACCTCACATATGAGCATAGAGTAACTCCCTGGCTATGATCTTGGCATCCACACTGTATCCTGTAGACATTTTTTATCATAATGGACCAGAATAGACAAATATTATGGTCCATCTCAATTCTGTATCAAAGTTCTGCCCATTTCCTTTCAATAAATGTGGCCAAAATCACAAAAGAGGTTCTCGGCAAAATTGCATACTTTAAAATGAATTTGTCATGCCCCATACGGACAACCAGAATAGAACATCTAGTTGTCAGTTAATTAACTAACATGTATAATAACCAAGTGAGTCACAATATGCTACCTTTTCGGATAATGCAGAGAATGTTCGGGATATATGTAAAAAAATTTACATTCTACAAATTTGGTTGCCATTTTGGAAGCCATCTTGAGCAATTTAGTCTATAAACACCGTAGTGTGGCACATTTAAGATAGACCAAAACAATAAACACCTTTCAAACCAAAGATAGTTATATTTTACCTGAAAAAATGGTCCAAACCTGAAAAGTTAATTTTTGCCAATATTTATGTCAAGTTTTTGAGAGAAAAGTCCAATATTTTTGACGATGTCAGGGGTGACAATAGTAACAATTAACCATGGTGCATCAAACATGTTAGTATTCAATGTATAGAATGCAGAATAGCCAATTTTATACATCAACCACAACTTGTAAGCGATTGCAGGACACGCTGGTGTAATATTTACCATTTTCCATATTTTGGCGGCCATATTGGCAGCCATTTTGAGCCAAAGTAAGAATTTTGGTTCCAGTGATTTGGAATATTAATATGTAATGAATCCCCGTTTTCCACATCACAAAAATGTATTCAGTATTATATGTAAATTTATCCAATAAACATATTTTTCCCTTGAAATTGCAAAAATTAAATTAATTGATTTTGCCTTGAAAATTGGTGGCTGGGCCAGAGTCAACCTTCACCCGATGATAGCATTTTGAACAAATATAATAACATGTGTTATATGGCTAATATCTCTGGACTGGCCCCATTGATATTGGTCTGGTAATTAGAGAAATGTTAGAGGCAATGTCTCACTCTGGCCCATGTCTAACTGTGGCCAACATTCCACTATATCTGGTGCTGCAACATATTCTCGTGCAAATAGGTTTATATTGTACCTAAATATTCACATAGGTTCATATTTTTATTCATTTAAATTTGTTTAAATCAAAATTTAGAAAAACTAACGCCATTATACACTCTGCCAGGGCACCCCGAGTCACCACACCAAATTTCGTTGAAATCCGGGCACCAAAATTAACAAAGACGCGTTGGTGTCAACTTTACTCCAGTCCTATATGTATATATATAAACAGTCCCACGAAACATTTATACATTTATTGATGAACGTGTCGTGGTATGTTCATACAGGATCTGGTTCATTATTCCGAAGATTCCATATTCGGAAGATTCATTATTCCGAAGGTTCGCTATTCCAAATATTCGTTTTTCCTAATTCCCCGGTTCCATATTCCCGATTTTCTGTCCCGAATTAGTATATTCGGCACCAATTCGGGACCAGACCAAATCGGCAGCATTCGAGAGAATTCTGGACGAGTTTTATTCCAAAAGCCGCCGAACTGATGACAAAATTTAATCGTCCCGAACATTGCCGAGTATTCCAGAATGCTTCCGAATTTCTTCCCGAATGATAAAGAATTATCCCGAACTGATACCGAAACTTCGTGCGAGTAGCTGCCGAATTGCCCAGATTACTACCGACTTGTTCTCGAATACCCCGAATCAATGCCGAACTGGTACCGAATTGATGCCGAATAAATACCGAATTGGTATTCAATTGCTGCCGAACGTCCCGAATCGATGCCGAAATTTGCAGATACACCGGATCTCAGTATAAAAGCAGCCACACATGGCGAATTCGGGAATAAGCTACCGAATACTGCCGACTACTCCAGAATATCCACCCGAATATTGCCGAATACTGCCGAATACTGCCGACTACTCCCGAATAGGTGCCGAATTGCTCCCGAATTTCTCCCGATGATTGACAAATCGGGAGCGATTCGGCTTGGTTCCCGATAGTTTTGAACATTTCAAAACTGTCGGGAGCGGGCCCAGAATCGTCCCGAATCGACCCCGATGGCACCGATATCCCCGATCATGTTCGGGGGTAAAAATTCACTGTACCGACTCGTCCCGAACTTACTCCACGATTTTTGCAAAATTATGATTCGGGAGTCATTCGGGAACATTCGGGGTGGAAAATCGGGGATATGGAACCGGGGCTTAAGATTCGTTATTCCGAAGATTCGTTATTCTGAATGTTTTCTATTCTGGGCGTATTTAAACAGAAATGAATTGAAATTTGCAGCCTCATGTGCACCCCCCCCCCATAAAAACCACACGAGGAATGAAAAATGCTATTACGCTAGTATTAACATATTCGGAATAGAATAGTGAATATTCGGAATAGCGAACCTTCGGAATAGAGACATATCTCTGTCCATACGTACTGACGTATTGACCCAAGTTGGCCGGAAATACGGGCACTCCCATGAAACATACATTTACCATTTTATAGATCGAAGTACGTGTTTTTGGGTTGTCCATACGTACTGACGTAATCATATTAATATAGTTAATGATATGCCTCACTTACATTACAAAGTTCTGTTCATTTCTTGTTGAAATATGACTAGAATCCCGATTGTGATTTTTTTGTGAAATTTTATACCGCATTCTGTAAAATCGAATTTTTGAGGGATTGGAAGGGGTTAGGACCCCAATAATTGCATATTTCGTTGCTCCAATGATCAGTTAATATACAAAACACAAAATAAAGTTGCATTACTCAACCAGTTCCAAACAGCATGAATTGATCTAGAAGATATTTGTGAAAAAATGTTATATTTTCAACTTCCGGTGGCCATTTTGGTGGCCATCTTGGATGGTGAGTTTCAATTTTGGCCCAAAAAGTGTCATTATGTCTCAGCTTCACGAAAATATATACATTTGTATACATTTTACAAGAATTTCCCGCTATAATTGCATAAAACTGACTTAGGGTATGGTCTGAAAAACGGCGGCCATGATGGACGCCATCTTGTCTGGAGTCTAAAAGGCCACTTTTTTTTCTTGTTAACATTGCTTAAAAGTTGAAGGACATAATAAAGAACAAAATGAGTGGGGTGAAGTTAAGTCCCAGGGGTGCAATGGTACCCCTATTAGCTCCCGGACTATCTCACTTGGTGGACAATCCAAGGCCACAGCTGTTCCGTATTTGGCCCAGCTCAGTCGGTACAGTGGGCGACAACATGCGGTCACCAGAACACGATTATGAAGTTATAACTATATATATACAAAACCATGTAAATTTCAACATCCATGTATCACCGCGGTGATAACTGAATGTATAAAGGAGTCCGGGTTTTGTGTGACTCTGTGCCGAGACACCCAAGAATAACTGTTTGAAAACAAATCCTGCTACGTCGTTTGCCCGAAATTTGAATTCTTGTCGTTGGACTGTACTGTTCAAAGTCCGTATACCCGTTTCTGGGACAAATTTGGCATAGAGATAGAGATTATGGTATACGTGCACCGATACGAGATAGGAAAGGGACATTCAGTTGTTGCTTTCGTGCATGCATGTGTTTGCGAGAAAATAACATAATTCTACTCACCGTTCGCCTCGAATTACAGTAGAGTACTACGTTAACGCGTACAAACAATTACTTCAGTTCATCCACAGTGAGAACAATCTTAAAGGGGTAGCCTGCTGTACGCCATTTTCAGTAAATTTCCGGTGATAACGATCTAATATCGATAATATATAGAAAACTAAGTAATTTGAGTCGAAGATGTTTTCTGTAAACGTTCAGGTTAAAGGTACTCAATCCGATAAAACTCCTCTCAATTACTATTTCAATGGCTTCGGGGGTCAAAAATATTTGATTCGAGTCGAGGAAGTCACCCATCAAAGCTCAGATTTGTTAGATATCGATTTAAGAAATCTATTATTTTTCATTATCGGGAATATTATCTGGCCCAGAACTCAGTCAAAATTGCGCTGTTATTACCACTTGATTTTAGAGTTATCCATCCTTGTCTGTTTGAATAGATTTTGGAGTACACATCCAGAGCAGATTACGGCAGTTGAAGGCAATTATTAGTACTCATCTCGAGTAAATAACAAATTTCAAAAATCAATATCTAATAACTCTGAGCTTTGTTTGATGGGTTCCTCGACTCGAATCAAATATTTTGTACACCCAAAGCCAAAGAAATAGTAATATAGGACCCTCTGATCGGATTGTTGTTGTTGGAATCTGTTGAGATGGGGACCCTCTGTTCGGATTGAGTACCTTTTGACATAAATTTAGTTTATTGTTGGAGTCATAAATTAAATTACGAATTTCCATGTACAAGACGTAATCAAAATAATTCTCGGATAGTGGATTGGGCAAAGCGTGGCACACATGGTCGTGCAAAAAATTATGTTGATACTGGCGTAAACTCAAGCCACTCACTGACTAGTGACTATACAATGACTTAATGAGTATCTGGGACTAGTATGCATATAATATAACATGTATTTGATACATTTGCTTGAAAACAATCCAAAAATTACTCGACAGCGACAATTGGTATTTTCGCATTCCGGCTAATCTGCAATCCGTATATAACATTATTTCGTATACTCAACAGACTTTCAAATAATGGAAATCTGGTTACCTTATTCTACAATTCAGAGACTAAAGAAACCAACAACAACGTTTGTGTAAAGTATCCCTTTAACATATTTCGGGACCATAATGGAAATAAAGGGGCCTCGGCCTGCTTATATTATGTTATCTCCGATAAAATTCAGTCACATGACAGGGCACCCAACTGATTTTCTATATATTCTGCGCTCTTACTTTTACACAGCTTTAAATGAGATTATATATATGTGTTATACATCAAAGTATAATATATAGAAACCGATTTTACTTATATTATATACATAATTTATATACACATAATTGTTATACTATTTACAGTATCATTGCATTGTCAACATGTATATGAATGTTAACAAAATAAAATCTAATCTAATCTAATCTTTGAAATAGTATAAACTTCCGTAGATTTTGGCATCAGTTCTCTGAACTTTTGAAAAAAATTGGAGATGAGATATCCCTCCCATCCACCATTACCCACACCCTCGTCCAAGTGCCTTCCTGATAAACGTTTCAATACTATTATAGTTTCAATGGTTACAAGTGGAAAACATAATGTAAAAATGTACATTTCTCACCTGTAATACTGACAATATACAGTGTGTTTAATCGTATCTCAATACTTTTATTTTTCAAATTTATGGGATATTTGCGACAAAATATTTGTGTCAAATTATATTTTTAAATAATCATAAAGTTTCAGATTTCGATCAGTTACGTTATTGTTAAGTGATATAAATGTCAGTATAATTGCATGTGAATCCACAGTGAATGAATTAAATAGTTGCACCTGCAGACAAGATGCAACTTCAAACATGTGCCATATTGTTCTTCAAGTTCCTTATTATACCGCAAGATGTTACGTCTGTGGAGATTGGACAAAGGCTGATGTCGCAATGTGTCCATTACTCTATTGCGCCACCATTGGTGTGGTACAATGAGGATGGTACGGTGATTGTTCTCCCATAACAGCATTACATTTACGACATACGGTTAAGTGTCTACGCATTGATGGGCTATTTCATAAAAGTCGAAATCAATTTTTAAAATAACAACCGCGAGTTAGTTAAGTATTGTGAACTGTTATCTGCCATCTGCCTTCATATTGTGTGTGCAAACATGCCTATAAGTTATCTCGTAAATCATATAATTGAGACAATTTTTGTTTTGAATTATGAAATTTAAAATGTTCTCCATTCAATTTAGTGGGCCCGAACGATTTTGTGATCACTCTGTGTTCTATGTGATAGCGTT
This sequence comes from Siphonodentalium dalli, assembly GCA_032622095.1. Taxonomy (NCBI): domain Eukaryota; kingdom Metazoa; phylum Mollusca; class Scaphopoda; order Gadilida; family Siphonodentaliidae; genus Siphonodentalium; species Siphonodentalium dalli. The sequence goes on along the minus strand of CP136069.1, from coordinate 159,851,577 downwards.
ATACATAGAGGAATTAAACATAGTATTATGCAGACATTATACTTGCAACAACAATTAATTTAGATCAACACTAAAACTAAACTTCAATGAAAATCCGTTATGATTATACATCGCAATAGAATTTTAAAACGAAGCAGCGATTTAATTGTTCACCATCTGTTGCAGTTCGTGCATTTTTGCAGTAATGCACATTGCGATGAATCATGCAGATAAAGACGACTGTCATAGAAAATTACCATAATTCGCCCTCGGCCATATTTTATCAAAGTAAGCACTATACCATTGTTCGCGAAACGCAATCCAGCTGTCGCTGCATTTCTAGATTCATAGTAGGTTCCACTGATCATATTAGGTTATCATATTAGGTTACCAATGAATGTGTAAATATATATAATGGCTGGCAGTACCAACTCAAGAAGGCCCGTGTCTGTACGCGGACATTCATACTTAAATAGAAATATGATCACGGCCAAAGACCGAGAAGAATCGAACAGATAAAGAGAGATGTGAAGTTATAACCCTTTCTATATACCAAATGTCTAATATAAATGGGTCCTCCATCCAGATATATACAAAGTATACATTGGGGAGGTCTATTATTCATCTGAAGGTGTGTTCAGGAAAATAAGCAGATGTCAGATAATAAGTGCTGAAGGAGTCCAAGTTATTGGAAGGAAATGTTGAGATAATAAGTTCAACAAACGACCTGTTGAACTTATTATCTGAGCACTTTCTAATGGGTAACTACTCACCAATGAGTATTTAGTATATATTGGGTTAAACTTATTATCTGAGCACTTCCTAAGGGGTAACTATATATATATTCATCAATGGGTATTTAGTATAGATATGGTTAAACTTATTATCTGAGCACTTCCAAAGGGGGTAACTATTCATCAATGAGTATTTAGTATAGATAGGGTTGAACTTATTATCTGAGCACTCCCTAATGGGAAACTATTCATCAATATATTTATATATTGGGATGTTCCAACATCCACATGCAGTTGGTCAGATTCATCAATTTTATTCACATACAGTTAATCCAATATGTGTCAATGTCACATATTATATATACAGATATATATTAGCTGTTCGTGGGAACGTGCGTCTTCTTGAGCTTTCTTCGCACAAAACGAGTATTCGCATCCCTACCATCATGGTCAATTCTCAACACGCCGTCATCTCAGGACAGAAAACATAAATCAAGCTCAATATATCGCAACATTAATGACTTCAACCGTTTTGCATAAATACATTCAAATGGCATGGAACACCTTTTAAAATTTTATGGGTCAATTTTTATAAATGTTTTCGCATTACGGTTGTTCGTGGAATGGCTATTTGGACAGACGCACAACACATTTATTGCCTGTCACTCAGCGAGAGAAAAATATCGTTTTTGTCGGTAAAACCACCTGTTTGTTTGGATGCGTTACACGATAGCAAAGATTACGTACACACCATGCATGGGCATGGGACCGGCGCTGAAGGTCAACAACGAAGCCGAAGTGGAAACCGGCAATTTTAGCCACAGCATGAAACGTTGTCGTGGTCAAAGTTCTGGAGATGCTGTGCTCGAATGTGGTTTTGTGTTTGTATGGCGCGAATGTATACATGTGCGATGATGAATAACTGCTTTAGTATATATTTCTATATCTTTGTTCTCCAACATTTTTTATTTTTTTTGGGTTATGGTATGTTCATGTTTTGCTTATGTTTCTTTAATTTGTTTTAATGTATTCATGTAATAATCTTCTACCAAGGAGGAATTAAAGATATGGAGCTTTTGAATATCCATGAATATGCCCTATCACTAACTCGCTGCCATTTTGGATCCGCTAGGGCCTGTTCCGTGGTTTTACTTAACTTTCCATATATGGAAGTCATGAATAATTCAAAAGCGCCATGCATATATGGAAATGCTACTCCAAAACTTTGACCTGTATATAGCACTGAAACCACGGAACCGGGCTGGATTAATCTATATGAAACCACGGAACCGCGGACCTGGTGGGTCTAAAAATGGCCACGAGTTAGTGATATATAGGGCATATTCAAAAGCTCCATATATATGCACTGAATGCGCGGAGCGGGGCTGCATGTATGGCTCCAATATGGCCGGGGATTAGAAATAAGACTTATTGCACGTGTGTATAGTATATGCAGGGACTTGGCGACCGGTGGAGTTGGGTGTTTCACTCCATCCCATTTTTATCAAACAGTTGGAAACTTCAAACCGAAATAGGTTCTAAGATTGTTCCAATATATAGTTTGAACGCCATATGTTAAGTTGGAATTTGCAACCATGCAGTTGGAAAGAGGCATCAGTTGGTAAACTCCCACTGAAGGGTGCATGTGTGCACACGAAGTTTCCCAGAGTGGGAAATTTTGGTCCATAAGGGGATGCATTTTGGAAATTATAAAATGGACACCCCAACAATACAATACAAATACACAACTCTGAGTATATATGTTCAAAGCATAGGTTTGATCTATACGGGATATCGTAGACAACATTCTGAATGTATGTGTAAACCACCTTGGTGGACATAGTTTGGAAACTGGCGGCAGGTTACCTATTTGTTGGGGTTGTATGCTTTAATTAGTTACTTAATTATATAGCACATCAGTAATTGAGCCACCCGGTCGACTTCCTTTACATATTCCTTATTCGTTAAATGTGTATTTCGGACAAACAAAGGGTGCTGTATAGAGGGTGTCCCTCAATGTTTCCTTTCGAAACACCCCGAACACAGCTCCCATATATAGGTCCAAATATAAGCCTCTCAGTTCCTTGGCCGTTTCGGACAAACAAAGGGTGTTGTAGTGGGGCCACCAATTAAGACACCCATTCGAATCGCGACGAACACCATGCACACCCGATCCAATATGATAGCTGCTTAGAAAGGCTGAATTGATCACTCTCACTGGTTTTGTATTGTGATAAAGTTACCGATATTACCGAAATTGTCATAAAGTTACCCAGGTTGGAGAGAATTGTGATAAAGTTACCCATGTCTGGGACTAATATATATGTTATATTAGTCCCAGCCCATGTTAATTATAAGCAAATCTCACAATATGAACGTGATTTAAACATGATTGAGGGAAATACTGTTCAGTTTTGGCAAGTAATAGCCCTCATTAACCCTTTACCCAACAAACCGGCCAAAACCGGCCAAATAAAGCTTCAACAGCCTAAAATATCTTCGGTCTGCCTCAATAGAACCATACAAATATGGATATCATTGGAACCGGCTCCTTGACCACATTGTGATAGTTACAGTTATACCCTGAGCGACCTATGGTCGACTCGCATATATAAGAGAATGCATTGGCCTAAAACAAATCTTTTTTAAACACTTTTTACCATTTTTTCTTACATTCTTTAACAATTTTATAATTTTTAATGTGTTAAGCCAATGCATTCTCTTATATATGCGAGGCGACCTATGGTCGACTCGCATATATAAGAGAATGCATTGGCACAGGGCCCTTCTGTTGGGTAAAGGGTTAAGCATGCATCAAGAAATATTAGTACTGGAGGTGGTCATTATGATCGCAAAATATGAATATTTTGTTGCTAAACATGACATTTTATTAACCTGGGTAACAATTCTCCCAAACCTGGGTAACTTTATCACAATTTCAAGAAACTGGGTAACTTTATCATAGAAACCGGTGCATGAGAGTGACCAATTCAGCCTCAGAAAGGTCCGAAATAGGAATAAGTAACGGAAGTATCCTCCGTGGTCGAAATCGGTTATAAATGGTACCCACGCGCATGAGCGAATTGTTTCATATATATATAGTGTTCCAAACAAAAGAAGGATAACTTGATTCATGTCTATCTATATATAGGAAAGTTTTTCAGTCTTATATAAATGCTTATCGGAGTGCAATTTACATGACTTATCAATCATGGCTCCTCTATCCTGGCATCCAACTGCTAATAAATAGAAGATAAGGGTTCGCAAAGTATATAAATTATACTGCATGGCTTCGTCTGGAGAATGGTGTCCCGGGTACTTCGAGTCAAAAGATCCACCAACTCAGCATCCTCCGGGCGTATTGTGTTGCTGTTGAGTGTGGATGTGCTGTGGGGTAAGAGCAAATTATGACATGATAAATATAAGCAACGGTTGGTCGAAGAGATAACATTTTGGACTGTCTTGAAAATGCGCATATTAATTGTATAACACTGCAACAAACTTTTTAGGACAAGAACAAATGGTTCGTGTCTTCATGTGGATTATACAATTAACAATGCACATATATATACATTGAATGAGCTATATATAGCATATAATGTTCATAGTTATCAAAGTTTAGGTCACTGCAGTTAATATATTATTTCGAAGTATAAAATCAGTTCCAAATATTTAAACTCATCTGAGCTGCATTGCATATATAGTATGGTGGGGGTCTCAAAGTCTTTTTTTTAAAGAATGTTCTATATATTCATTTACTTGTGATTTCGTCTCCCGTTGGTTCTGAAGAAGGACCAAGTCGGATGGTTCTCATTCATGTGCCGATGGCTTCTATGTGCAGTGGTGCGGTTTCATAAGGTGACAGGGCGATATTATAACTGAACAATATATGGGTATATATCTTTGGATATTGAAGCGTCACAAATAACATTATGTGACCTATATGGCTTGAACGTGCAAACATTAATTGTAAATGAGCCTCCCGGAAAATTACGTGACCACGATATGACGCCCATTAATCGATATGGGTGTTGCTAACGAACAAGTATGTATGTCGATACGGAGCTTGAATGTCGATAAGGAACTTAGCCATGATAAGTTTAATATTTATGGGCTAAAGGCACGTTATTATTTAAACTAATAGAACTTTGGTTTGAGTTATTGTTTTTACCTGACAAACTTCGCGATAAAGTATGTGCGATATTTAAATAAGAACGACGCATGGAAAATAAAATGTGCTATATTGGCCATTTCCAGATAAGGACGAAATACGAAAACAGGTGGTAACATAAGCGTCGGTATAAACCCACGTGAAATAAGACTTTGGGTTACGATTTAGACCTTTAATTTATTCATACCACGGGATGCTTGTCAGGACTTCATGCATGTGTCAAAACACAACACATACCCCCCCCCCCTTCTCCCGAATTTCGGTTGAATATCTTGGCACTTTTTTTGACAGAAACTGTTGATGTCGAATAAATAAATATATGTGATTTGCGGGCTTAAATGTAATGCATGGTATATATATACGGGGGTGCATGGTCACGAAACTTGAAAAATTTACTTCGAAAGACAAAAAGGAGTTCGAGGGCTATAGTTTTTTAGAACATTTTTATATATATTTTATGCATGCTTCTTCGCAGACAAGTGAATTCCTCGGAACTTATATGATGTTTGAAAACAAATCAAGGGCTGACCAATGTTGTTCTCCTCGTTGGAAGCCGCCATGTTCATTTCATTAACTTATTCCGCGGGCAGAAACATTGGCTAGAGAAACCACGCCGATTTAAATGGACAAGGCTCGTTCAAAACGTATCATATTTCTTTATTGCCTCCATCTGGGATCGTTTCGTTTGCGCCGGTTCAATTTAATCAGCGGTCGCGTTACAAATTCAAATGTAGACAATTGGAACAAAATCTAGAAGTGTCATCACTCCGAAACGTTTATACTGCTGCACAATTTTGATGATTAAAACGAATAGAAAGCAGTTTTTTAATAGTTTCAAACTTTCATGTTAAGACACCGCATCCGGACATTCCGTTTCTGATTCCGATGAATGAGTCGAGTCGTTTCCGGCCGAAGGCCGGTTAGGATGGTCGGACTGAAGTGTGCAAGTCCCTTCACCCTTCCTGGGTTTTCCGATGGAAATCGGTCATTTTGGCTGTTGTATGTGCTGCACATGTGGTTGGAGGCAAGGCGGCGAAAGCGTGGTGGAGGAGTCTTAGCGGCGGTTGTTTCGTTTCTTTCTATATCTCTTTTTTGGCGGTGGTTCGGATGGTGATGTTGGCGAGCTTGGGGTCGGACGATTAATGTGATCTTCGGTCTTTTTTTGTTGTAATTCGGCTTGTCTTAATGATTCTTGTACTTTCGCTAAAAGTTCCATCTGGACTTTGTGCGCGCTTGTATTTCTTCTTCTTCGGAATCGGATGTGTCGTCGGAGTCGGAATCAGATACGTCGTTGGGGTCGGAGTCAGATGTGTCTTCGGAGTCGGATGTTGGTGCTTCGTTTGCTGTAGGAGAGCCAGGTGAAGACTCCGGTTCGATGTATTCCGGCGTCTTCGGGGTGAAATGGGAGGTGTTCGCGTCTATCCGTGGCGACGGAGAGTCCATTACCACTTCGGGCGGTGCATCGATCTCGGCTGTGCGGGAGGTGTCGCCTGGTGTGGCATCAGTCGATTTCCTCTTTTTCCACGCAGCCAATCTCTCTGTGGCTCTCTTTTTCCTGGATGGAGTTTTTTTCTTTCTTTTCGATTCCGATGAATACAAATGACATCGAGTTTTATACGCGGGGTCCATGTACATGTACATTGTGTTATTATGTGTACCTTGCATGGAGAAATACTGCATGGAGGCAGCGATTTATTAGGTGTATCTTGGAGCGCAAACCGCCATGCATGTTACTTTAAGAGGGTGTTAGTAAACTAATTACCGAAATATGAACTATAGTAAACCGAGTGCAGCCAACTCTAGCTGCGCGCCGCTGTTGATGTCGTATGTCGTGTGCATGTATGTGCACGGTGTTCGATCACTGTGGTATCAACGGTATAGGGGTTATATATAACCTCATGTACCATATCTTGGACACAACCATCACTGTATAATTATGCCATGCATGGCGCAAGTTAGTTTGATAGATTTTAATTGTCCCAACTGCTGTCAGCTACATTTTTTGAATTGTCCCAACTTGTTCACAACTAAGTTTTGTTGCCATGCTGACTTCCATGCATGACGGGAAAATTTAAAAATGGAAGGATATACACGTCATGCTATGCTGATCGGTACAATGGTAGCATAGTGTTGCATTCAGCATTGGAGATATCTAATTGTAAAATATAATACAGCCATCGTGCCAGATTCATAAATATACAGTTCTAATTTGCAGATGATCAATGCATGCATGTACTCTTCCTATACAAGTATATGCATTCGAATGGAAAACGTCCATGTTTCATGAAACTCATAATCTCTTGTCGCTACATAAATAGCCGACCGATGCCCAATGTAAACTGGCAAAATTCCGGCGCATGGGTTCTGATGATATATTTTATTTTGTTTAAAAACAACTATTACTATATATATATGAGGACAAATATTCAAGACAAGATAGATCTCCTCGTCCTATATATATAGGAGATAGGAAAAATTCCAATACACCAGAATACCCGTTATTTGGTTTTAATGCGGCCAGGTTTATATCTTATTAGCGTTGTATAATGCTAAGTATATTGTTTATTATCCTCATGTGCTTCAACATTGGGGAGGGAGCAAACAGTGGTATTACGGCGATTAAAAATAATCTGCTTTGACACTTTATTTACAAACATCGGGACATCATCTTTGGTAGCCTCATTCTGTTAAGAATGGCTTACCCGGAGCGATGCACGTGGTCATTGGAATCCCCGGGGTCCACATCCGTGCAATAGGCCCCAACAACAACGCGTTAAGGTGGCGCTGATGTGACAATTTTTTCCAGTCTGACAGAAATATCAGTTCATTATTACACTTGTAAATTCAAAAGACTTGATGCCACTGAACTGAATTAAGACTTATAATAGTGTGTCTGTTATTTGCAGAATGGGGTTCCCAGAGACGTTATCACTAAATTAACCCTCTGGGTGGGGGGGGGGGGGGCTCATTCTGCTTAGGCCTCATCTTCTCTGGAAAGTTTCTTTATTAAAAAATTTCTATAGAAACTTCTTCACACAGATTCTATTTCTTTTTTAATTTAGTTATATATCCCCATATTGGCAGACGACACATTGCATAGTCGATGTTCCCAATGGGTGTATATCACAATATTCACCAGTTGGGAACTTCAAATCTGAGCCTATGTCTCCCATAGCTGATGATGCCATGCAGAATGAGGTCCACGAGGGTCAATTTGGTGATGCTATCCGAGATAGCGTCACTAAATTCACCCTCTGTGGACCTCATTCTGCAAATGGCAGACACACTATAATCAGACTTGAACTGCATGCATAGTACGACTAGACATCAATTTTGAATTATAAGACACTTTTGAAATAAACTCAAAGGGAGATAATTCATGAGCAGAAATAGGTGACATGTTTTTTTTAGCAATATCATTTTAAACCAATACAAATACGTGCACTATAATTAAAGGTACTCAATCCGATTCGATGGTCCCCACATAATCAGATTCCAACAACAACAACAACAACATATTTAGAAATGCCGCTTCAGTTATCTGAATCGATTAATTGCCCAAAAATAATGCTAACCGCTGTCAACTATAGAGTATAAAATTGCCCGAAACATTTATTTATCAATATGTTAATTGTTCGACAAGATTTGGCCTTGTTATCAACGCAAAGCTCTTTATTTTAGAGTTACCCATCTTCATCCGCAATTTGGTACGAGACCATCGGCTCGTCGATTTTTTACTGTGCCACTAATAAGTCTCGATGGTGAAAAATAATAGATTTAAAAAATCGACATCTAATAACTCTGAGCTTTGATAGTTGGGTTCCTCGACTCGAATCAAATATTTTTAATTGAGGGGCGCTTAATTGGATTATGCATCTTTAACCCTTTACCCAACAGAAGAGCCCTGTGCCAATGCATTCTCTTATATATGCGAGTCGACCATAGGTCGCCTCGCATATATAAGATAATGCATTGGCTTAAGACATTAAAAATTATAAAATTGTTAAAGAATGTAAGAAAAAATGGTAAAAAGTGTTAAAAAAAGATTTTTTTTAGGCCAATGCATTCTCTTATATATGCGAGGCGACCTATGGTCGACTCGCATATATAAGAGAATGCATTGGCACAGGGTATAACTGTAACTATCACAATGTGGTCAAGGAGCCGGTTCCAATGATATCCATATTTGTATGGTTTTATTGAGACAGACCGAAGATATTTTAGGCTGTTGAAGCTTTATTTGGCCGGTTTTGGCCGGTTTGTTGGGTAAAGGGTTAAGCATACTCTATATAGCGTTTTTTTTAAATCAGTAGTTTCAGGATATATCTTATGGAAGATATGGTTTCTGAAAAACTTTCCATGGCTACCAATGTTGAAACAAGCCATTTCACCTCCACCTTAATTCATAACACTTAAATTAATTACTACGAGCTTATATCCATGCATACACGCAGCTCGAAAAGATGCCAGCTAAAACTGCACTTTGTATGCAACCACTCCCAGTTTCATAATGAATCACATTTGGGGACCGTCGTATGAATGGTTAGTGGTGCATCTTGACATGGATATCCTCCCAGTTTGATTGTTATCCTATATATGCTGAGAGCAATGTTGGGGAGTTTATGGCCCGTTGAATGGTTGCACTTCTACACTAATCCCCTGTCAACATGCACAGTAAAAATATGCACAGCACAATCCTGCCTCTTGAAATGCATTTCCTGTTTGCCAGAAATCAACGTGAAGTATGATGAACAGACATTTAGTTGTACATGTATCTTGAAGAAAAAATAAATCGATTTTTATTAGGGGTACCCACCTCCAATATAAAAAAATTGTCTACCAAACCTTAAATTTATCAGTGGGTATATATTGTATGGTGTTAAGAAAAACATTATTTTTGGTCCATAATTTGATACCATCTGGCCCATCGACTAAGATTATATATATGGAATGCCCACATGTTGAACATTTTGACCAATTAATTGATTAATTGGAGGCGGGTCACCCCCCCCCCCCCCCCAACAAAAATGCTCACCTCCCTGTGTTCGTGAGTGAACTCATTATTATTCCCTATACATATCGAGAGTGCATGGTCGTCTAATTTCAACACGCTGTTAACATATGTCCCTAGTTTATGCAACCTAGGAATCTACAGGGTCATAAACTAATCACCTCAGTTGGTTGAGCGCATGGGTCGGTCAGCAAACAATAGCGTCAATTTTACGGAAATTACGTAGAATAATTAAAATTATTACACGCTGCGTTAGACCAATTAGAACCACACATCTAGATCTATATCAGGCGCTATTAAGGTATAATGTTCGGTGACATAAATGATCTGTAAACATCTCACGAGAGAAGTGTCCATGGTTTGATATCCGCGATCAGGACAGATAACTCATGTTGGTCAGTTGACCGTAAGTTTACGATGTCATCTATCTATAAGCCGAAGCATATTTTTATGGAATGTCTGGGAAGGGAACTCGGCACTGAGAAGCTAGACTACGTGTTGATATTGGAGGTGGGACATCGGCGCCGGGGGCAACAAAAGGAAGGGGTCATAACTTCCAGCTATAAAGAGGCACTTTTTCAGTCATATGGTAATTCCGAAAATGTAGACGGTTGGTAAACATACCAACATGCGTTATAGGTACTATATCTTGCCAATCTAATACTACATGTATATATGAAGAATGAAGGGACATATTGTCTCTCTTCTGCACGTGTGCAGCCCTTGGTGGAGAGTTCTGGCCAGACTACAACTATAATTGCAACCGGTTTTGCTATTTTGAGGCATGAAATTTCCAACTATTCAACATTGAGGTAGGCACATACCCACGCCATGCTCTAGTTAAATCGTCGCTCCGTTTATTTTATCTGTTGGAGATGTATGCTTACAAAGACTGGGGGATGACACGAGTGTAATAGCTGTAATTATAATATTACATCACTATATATCCCCGGCTCGAGAGATCCCCAACTGACTATACAAAAATAAACTGAAGTTCCAGAGGCACGTGTCAGAATCTTCTCCGATGTCAGATAAAATATGCAATCCCCCAAGAAAACAGATTAAGTTTCCTGGCCACATTACCAGCTCCACGGGGCACTGTGTTGTTCTGACGTTTCAGCATGGCTGCAACAAGAGCATATACTCCCCCATTTACATGGTGCATATATGTTTCTTATTTTAAGGACATAATTATTATGGACTTGTTCGGGTGCGTGAAACTGATAAATTAGTACTCAGGCGCTATACCAACTTTGGGGATGGAGCATTCTACTAACATCGCCCAAAATCTCAAAGAAATTGACCATACAACTCCATAGAAAACACCGTCTGAACAACGCTCAATTGTAAATATTTACATCTTGATCCGGGACGCAACAATCGCCGATAAACTAACGCAAATGATTTCGCCATCGATACTCATTGCCTTTAATAAATATATAAGACTGACGTCTGTGTTGTAAATTTGGATTAATATTCACAAACATAACTAATTTGAGCAAGATTATTCTCCATTTCTATTTGATCACCCAACCGGAGTGTAACAGTTTCACATCACTTTAACCCTTTCTAAACTGAATATATACTCATTGATTTGATGGGTTGTTCCCTTTGGAAATGTTCGGATAATAAATTCAACAAACGTCCATAGTTTGTTGAATTTATTATCTAAACATTTCCCGCCAATGAATATGAATAATTGTTCCCTTGTGCTATCTGTTTGATTTCTGTCTGTCGTCTGCTTTTATTACCTGAACACCCTTCCAAATGAATATACTTATATAACTGAATGTGAGAATCCATTCAGTATATAGAAAGCGATAACTACAAAATCGCACTGTAACGCTCTTCGCGACTCATCTTGCACTTCCGCTTATACACCCCGTGTAGCGTATACATCATGGAACTATACAATATCAAGTATTATAGTAATGATTGTGATGAACTAATAGTTTCGATCACAAAATAATCGCTATAGTTGCTTCAATATTAGCTTTACTTTAATGCAAGCAGCGTAAGTATGACCATTACTAATATCGAGGAATCTGACTTGGTACAGAGAGTCAAAGTTTGGTTTATATATATAGGTGTGGGTTCCCTATATATATATATACTTCAACATAATGGGGGGGGGCGGTCATATCCAAATCTCTGTTCTAGTTTACTTGTCGATTCACGTAAACGCCTTGTTTTATTTGTTTGAGATGCCGTGAGTGGAATCGATGTGACTGTACAATTACATCACTATAACCTCCGGCTCCCGAGATCCCCAACTGTAGAAAAATAAACTGTCCGAGAGGCACGTGTCAGAATCTGATCCGATGTCAGATAAAATATGCAATCCCCCCAAGAAAACAGATTCAGTTTCCTGGCCACATAAATTTACCAACACCACGGAGAATTGTTCTGCCGCTTCAACATGTCTGCAACGTGAGCACATATTCACAATGTATATTCATGGTGCGGATTTATTTTTCATATAACACTCTATATATAGTAGCAACTGGCACTGTAAACGCTCTTCGCTATTCACACAACGCCTCTGCATATTATAACAGAATTAAGCATACGCCTATATAGGTTACTTTTCCGGCATGTATCGCGGGTATAGCATTGGCAATCTACAATCTCCATCTCTGGGTTCAGGCGCTATATCTATAATGAAAAACTCAACTCTAACCTTTTTCGTGACATAAAGATAATCGTCCAATTCCACAATTGTGCAATCCACAAATTTGATATTTAGCCGATTAAATTCGTTAATTGCAAGGTAAATCATCGGAGCAATTTTAATTACAGTGGGGTAATGAAGTGCGGAAGACCGACTACAATGTACGGTCCATTGTGTCCAAAGTGGTCATTTCTGGTATATAACAAAACAAACTTTGCGCAACAGGAGAAAAATTTCTGTCCAACCCTTTAACTTATTGAGTGCTCGTCTTATTCTCGATTCAAACAATATTTATCCAATGACGACAGAACACCCTTTAATTACATACCTGTCAAATTAATAGGGAGCAATGTTTCTTCTCCAATGACTTGTGTTTTATGTGATTGCATACTTTTTACTTTGTTTAGATATTTGATGGCTCCGAACTTCACCTGATGTCATAGATTGGCATCATGGTGACGACTAGTCGAAAATCTACGGGATAACAAAGATATACATTCAATGTATAGTCAATTTTGGACTAGGTGACGACATGCCTCGTGAACTCTTGACCATTATAAATTGGGAATATATGGTCTCATATGTCTGTAGAAAATACAAAAATCTATAACCATGGACACATATTAAAGGCCCACATAATTTTCGATCACCCATATCACATTATACAAATATATGCCATATCATATACCAAATGAAAGAAGAAGCTTCAAAACATTGTATTATCAACTTATCCGGTATAGTAAACTGTGAACGTGTTGTTTTTGTTGATGTACCGACGTGTTTTCTGTGCTTAAGTTATATCTGGACTGTACTTCAAAGTCTATTATTTTCAATGCAAGGGGAATAACACTATATCTTAGTTTGAATTATGTTGCATTCTGGGAGCGAAACGGGTGAAATGTTTCTATATTTTCAGCTATTTTCCATTATTCTATGCATATGGGCACCTTCTGAGACAAAGACGTTCCAAATGGTGATGAATTATAGTATTTTAATCATATTTGATGTCATAGATTGTTATTAAAACCGTATATCAAGGCACTATATACAAAAAATAATCGGTGACTCCAGGGGGGGGGGGTCTGCAAATTTTGTCCGAACACTAGGCGGGGGTGGGTGGGTGGTTCAGCAGCCCGGCTAACACTATTTTTCCTGGTCCTGTAATTTTTTTCCTGTGGTCATTTTTCTTCAAAATAATGGGACAACAGGTTTTAAGAATGCTTCAATTATGTAATAGGGATGAACTTAACTATTGGTAGGGGGTTTGAGTTCACCATCAGTTAATAATGAGGGATGACACCAATGGGTCAGCTTGCTAAATGTTTTCATCAAGGATCTATCAATGCACATTGACATGGAAGGGCTCAGGTTTAAACAGACTACTCAAAAAAACATAATAAAATTTAACATAAAGGTGTTAAAACAAACTTGAACCGATTTCAGCGATATTCGGTACATGGGTCTAGGATCACCTCTAGATGGGAGCTGTCAAATTTGAACGATTTTTGATGAAAACATCGCCACCGGCAGATATCTTGGATTTTACTCTTTGCATCACTAAATCCTTTAGCCCACCCTACAGAGCTTATCTCTCATCCGAATATCACCAACCTTCATATGAATCCTCATTGTGACCTTTCGATGGGTGCCTACCATTTTTTCCCGAAATCTGTAAAACAAACATGGCTGCCAGCGGCCATCTTTGATTTAACTTTTTGTATGACTAAATCCTTTAGCACATCTTACAGGTCACATTTCTCATCCAATCGTCACCATATTTCATATGGATCTTCAGAGTGACCTCAAGAGAGGGAGCATCCCTTTTTTTTCCCGAAATTTGTTCAAAACAAACATGGCCACCAGCAGCCATCTTGGATTTCAAATGTGAATACATCAGCACAACCTACAGCCCACATTTATTGGAGAATTGCTTTGAAACTGTTCAGCCATAAGTAGAAATGCTTCTATAACCATGATACGGAACATAGATAAGATAGATCAGGACAACTTAGTGAAATAGTCATTTGAAGCAGTTTGAAGGGGGTGGGTCCCTATCCCAGAATCGGAAAAAAAATTTAAATTAGGGGGTGGTGGGTACTCAGTGGGCGGAAAAAATAAAAAAAAGCGCCTAGTGTCCATAATTTGTTTCATGACCTCCCCCCCCCCCCCCCGGTGACTCGAAAATTAAATGGGCCTTTAAAGACATAGCTTTGGCGCTTATATAAGTATTTAAAACTGATACACGTACACACAAAGCACCAACGCTATAACCTTCGATATATGTGACATATAGATAGGACCCAATCAGCAAATTCCACAATTTGATATTTAGCTGATTAAATATGCTTTGGTTTATATGTGAGCCCCCTATATTTCAGCAAAATGAATCTTATGTTACTTGTTCTATGGGAAATTCAACTCTAACCTGCTATATTGTGACATAAATATAATCACCAATTTCTACAATTGTGCAATCCTTAAATTTTGATATTTTGCTGATTAAATTCGTTAAAAGCAAGGTAAATCATCTGAAACAATTTTAACTATACAGTGGGGTAATGAAGTGCGGAAGACCGACTACATTGTGTCCAAAATGGTCATTATACTGATATATAACAAAACAACATTTGCGCAACAGGAGAACAATTTCTGTCGAAACCATCAACTTATTGAGGGCTCGTCTTATTCTTGATACAAACAATATTTATCCAATGACGTCAGAACACCCTTTAATTACATACCTGTCAAATTAATAGGGAGCAATGTTTCTTCTCCAATGACTTGTGTTTTATGTGATTGCATACTTTTTACTTTGTTTAGATATGTGATGGCTCCCCGAACTTCACCTGATGTCATAGATTGGCATCATGGTGACGACTAGTCGAAAATCTACGGGATAACAAAGATATACATTCAATGTATAGTCAATTTTGGACTAGGTGACGACATGCCTCGTGAACTCTTGACCATTATAAATTGGGAATATATGGTCTCATGTGTCTGTAGAAAATACAAAAATCTATAACTAATTAATATAGAGCAATGTTTCTTCTCCAATGACTTGAATTTGTGTGATTGGATAAGTTTCACTTCGTTTAAATGTGTTCTGGTTCCCCAAACTTCACCTGTCTCACCTCATGTCATAGCTTGGCATCAGGGATATCATGGTAACGATTATTATACGCATCGTGAAATCTTCACTGTTATATACTCGGTGATATATACCCTCACATGTCTGAAGAATAAATAAAATATATAACGTTCGCAGACTTTAATATTAGGCGCTTATTATCGCCCGCCCGAAAAAAAATTTCGGCGGGGCAATATCCGTCTGTCCGTCCGTTTTGTCTGTGCGTCCATCCCGATGTTTGGTATATGTGTGCACACGAGGAGTTTCTGAAACGAGTTCGAAAACTAGGTCCGGACATACATTTTTACCCGAGTTACTGCCCTTTGGTTGTATTTTTTTTAGCGTTGCAATTGAAATCTTAAGCCCGAACTATATATAAAACAAAATAAATATTAACCAATTTCAAACAAATATTAACTTATTTCAATTATTTTTTTTAGCAAATGATGAAAATTTCCATCCCCAACTTTGCCCTCGTATGTATAGGCGGGCCTCCGGGGATTGTTTGTTCAAGTGTTTCAATCTGACACACACAAAGCATCAACTCTATAACCTTCTATGTGGCTCGGAAGTAGGGCCTATAATAATCAATTTCCACAGTTGTGCCATCCACAAATTTCATATTTAGCCCATTAAAACTGGCTTTGGTCCCTATATATTTCAGCTAAATTAAATTAGGTTACTTTTTCCTGTGCGCATACCGGGCATCATTGACAATCTACAATATTTATTTCGGGGCTGGAAAACTCAACTCTAACCTTCTATGTTACATAAAGATAATCACCAATTTGCAACTTCCACAATTGTGCAATCCACAAATTTGATATTTAGCCGATTAAATTCGTTAATTGCAAGGTTAATCGTCGGAACAATTTTAACTACAGTGGTGTAATGAAGTGCGGAAGACCGACTACAATGTACGGTCCATTGTGTCCAAAATGGTCATTACTGATATTTTACAAAACAAACTTTGCGCAACAGGAGAACAATTTCTGTCCAACCCTTCAACGTATTGAGTGCTCGTCTTATTATTGATACCAACAATATTTATCCAATGGCGACAGAACGCCCTTTAATTACATACCTGTCAAATTAATAGGGAGCAATGTTTCTTCTCCAATGACTTGTGTTTTATGCGATTGGATTCTGTTTACTGTGTTTAGATATGTGATGGCTCCCCGAACTTCACCTGATGTCATAGATTGGCATCGGGGTATATCATGGTGATGATATGTCTCCGCGTGAACTCTTGACCATTATAATCGGTGATATACTCTCACGTGTCTGCAAAATTATATCTAGTATACAGCCGCCAAGGACGCGTTTCTAGATCCACCATGGTCTCACGGTGTGGGGAGGTTCGGGCGGGGTGGGAGGGACCAAGTGGGGTGGGGGTCACACATTGGAATTTCAAACTTCACCCGTTGAAACAGACCGGTATTCCCAAGTTCGAGAAATTCAATTTGCGCGGGTCGGAATTTTCCATTAAAATATACGTTCGATATTTGAGCATTGTGCTACAAGATCCTACAATGTTGCTATATATACAGTACCATAAATGAATTCTACGGTTGGTACACTGTTAAGATCCTAGCTGCGGTGGATCTAATCGGGTCATTTCAGGGTCATGTCATGTAGTAGCCCTATACATGGTTTGTTGATAGAGAATCGCCGAGATGACATTTGGCCAATGAGTAAAAGTCATGGTGCCATGGAAACGATATGATAATTGATGACTCCTGATATTAATTAGCTGAGTAATTTGACTAATTACAACTCAATTGGAGACGACACTCACAGAAACACCCATGATTCGTGATGAGTCCTGTGCATAAATTTCAGTGAAAGGCGAATGACCGTTTGCATCTGGGTCTCAGAATCACAAAGGAATCACAGACAATGAGATGTGCCGTTCCAAATGTCCTCGATACGATCGAACAGACCACATTGTTACTTTCCGCTATAATTATCAATGTCGCACCAGAAATTGGTTTCTTGATGAATATCCTTTGACAGGTAAGGTCCCTATATGCGTGTGGGTAACGGTTTTAATTTGGAGTGCACCTGTCAAATATGTCACAAATCAAGATAACCATAACGGTTATGAATCGACCACACAAGACATCGAACTAATTACGCGTTCGTTGTCATTAATGGTCAGTTTATGGTAGCCCGCTTATTCGGACCCCTATACAAAGTTTGGTATCACTTAATTTCTTAAAGGTGGAGTACCTCTTCCGCAACATGATTCGTATAGTTTCCTGCATGGGTATGAAATAATAAATATGAATCGAAGACCCCTGTTCGGAAACGCGTCTATCAATTAATATTGATTTTATTTAGAATGTTTTCCAATAAAATAACTCTCTGTTGTTCAATAATGATCCCTAATATTCACGACCGTCTTTTATATTTGCTTTTTTTTGTTGGTTATTAACGCCCCTCTGGTGTATACTGTGGTACATATTTTAGAAAGCTGTGGTTCGCTGGGCGTTTTATAAATAGATAATGGGTTTTTCCAGTTGTGACAATTCGCAGTAGGTCGCTATTTGCGGACGTCTATTTGCGGAGGTCCCCGAATTCCCTGAGGTCCCCAAAATTGTCGAAATATGTTGATTTTAATTAGGGAACGGGTGCGTATATATGTCAATTGATACGTATCTTAAACACATAACGACACGATCATCATAATAGTGGTTTGTTCTATCAATCATATCACCATCATCATCATCATAATACGGAACAAGTCTTGCGACTTTTCGTCCCAATAACATTATTTGCAATGCTTGTTTACAAATATATGTATCGTCATTCGATATTTACTTGTGAGTCACTAGAACATATTACATCGTCGAACTCGTATTTTATATAATAGAAGAATGAGTCTATGTATATTTTGAATTTATCGAGTGTTGGAGCCTCAACAGCGAAGTCTGGCAGAGAGTTCCAGCTATTTGCCACCCTCTGCGTGAAGAAATATTTTCCTATGGCCTTGTTAACAATGGGCATCTGTAGCTTTTTATTATGTCCTCTTGTTCTTCCTGGTGAATGTCTTTCTAATAGGCCACAGACATTGATATTGTAATTACCATTCAACAGTTTATATACCTCGATTAGATCTCCTCTAAATATTCGATATTACATCAGATTGAGTCTTATCATTCGGTCTTTGTAGCATAGAGTTTTGATTTGATGAACTAGTTTCGTTGCTTTACTTTGTATTTCTCTAACACAATGCTTTGATATTTGTGATGTGGGCTCCATGCAGAGTTACAGTATTCGATGATAGGTCTGACCATGCTTTTGTAGAGCGATTAGAAAGTGTCGATGTCCAAGTTCGTGAAAGTTCTGTTGACTATGCCGATGATTTGAGAAGCTTTATTGTTTTAGGATATTGTAGGAAGGCTAGTCTGGCCGTGTCAAATTGAGCTATAGCGATGGGATTTCTCGCAGGACAACACATTTCGGGTTTTCGTGGGGTGTGTATTCGCTGGATGTCTTATAGTTGCAGTATGTAAATGTTATGACCGCGTTAATTGCTTTCGATGTTTAGGTATGAAAAATGGCTGGGCCATGCACTCTTGGCGGGAACACAATGCCTCCGATGTTTGATCCGCATTTAGAAGCTTTCTGGTGTGGTGAATGAGAAACCTGCAGTAATAAGCCGTAGTTTTTTTGTAATAATTTGAAGGATTGGATGTTTTAACGGAATTCTGAGGAGGTGCATTCATGTAACCAATATATTTCATATTATAATTTATATTTATGGCTAATAATATGATCTTGAGGGCGTTACCATTTCTGATTATGGTTTTCTTGTTTTAATTATTGAACAGAAGCATAATCGATAATTATGATACACTCTAGGGCTTGTCTACTTGATTCGCACTATATTTGTCACATTATAATAAAATCATATCATTATTAATTGATATAATCGTTACTTTAAACACCACATCTGATAGCTATACCCTCAATCAATATACCAAGTACATGTAGTACACTAATAACTCCAACCTATATTGTGTGTATTGTGTATGTATATTATGTCACCTCACATTTATATTATGTATTATGTACACTGTTTGAAATTGAATCGCCTGTTATGTCAAATGCGACGAAAGGCGTAATAAACATCTGAATCTGAATCTGGGGAGTGATTTCCAACTCATACGTATTATTTCTTTTTTTCCATTTTTTTTTTGGCGCAATTTCAAGATTCATTTCCAGTCGAGTATAATATAATTTAAAACTCGATAACATTCTAGAAAACGTGACCTAATTGGGCGTAGATTTGTAGAAAGAGGCAAGTAGAAAAAGAAAAAGTTCATAGCAAATAGCAAATAGTTGGATAAAAGATAATCCCGCTATATCTTGCTGGATGAGCTCTCTGGATGACTCGAAATTATTATTTTATACCCTCTAGAATCTATACAGAACGTTAAGTGAAGAGACACACCACCTTTACTGTGGTGTACATGGCTCACGTCACCATGGCTAGGGGGACTCCGTTGGCATGTCTATAACTTGTATAGGCTAAATTTCTAACTCTGGATCTTGGTCCAAACCATTTCCAACTACCGTTGATTCAAGCATGAAACTTCCAACTTTTGAAAAATTTGACCAAAGTTGGCATAAGGCCGCGCGACCAACAACTTACCCCATCCGTCGCCACGGCCCACGTCCCTGATTGGAGGCAATGGCATGTAACCTGCATTGTATAAAGCGAGATGTATGCACTGAACCACTGCACTGTGGACTATATATGGTGTGTGTTGGACGGCCTTTAAATCAAATAAACAATTCAATTAAAAAAAAAACACACAGCACAATTAATTATTAATTATAAACACAGCTGGAATAAAATTACAATCAAGTGTTTTTGGAAAACATAATAAACGGCAATACATGTTATATCCATTTTACATAAAGTTTGGAATTACATATTCTATCGTTTCCATTGTTGCATCGCTTGAATGTACGAGAACGATGAAATGCGCGAGTTACTGCACTATTTAATCTGACCAAGTATGTGCACCATTCATATAGTATACAGCCTTCTGCTGTGATATTCCGGTAAAATTATCATGTAAATTTGCCAGTATGTGAACGTACCCTTATCATTTGACTGTTTCATAATTTCCCACCTTTCTGATGCATTTGCCGGGTGATTTCGTTTTTTATTATCTGGTTTGTGACAAGTGATGATAGTGGAGAAATATTAAAGGTACTCAATCCGATCAGACAGTCCCCAATTCATCAAGATACAACAACATTTCTTCAAAATACGCTTTAGTTATCGGAATCGACTTATTGCAACAAAATAAAGCCAACCACTGTCAACTATGGTATCAAATTACACAAAACCTGTTATTTATGAACATTTTGTTCAATAAAATATGGCCGTATTATCACTTAAGTATCACGAAATTTGGCCGTATTACCACTTGATCTTAGAGTTATCCAACTTCATCCGCAATTTTGTCCGAGACCCTAGCTCAGTTTACCACGTGTTTCTGGGCCATATATAATTGCACATCTCGAGAAATAACAAACTTCAAAAATCGGTATCTGATCACGCTGAGGTTTGATGGTTGGGTTCCTCGACTCGAATAAAATATTGTTTACCCCCAAGCCAAAGAAATAGTAATTTAGGAGCGTTAATTCGGATAATGTATCTTTAAAAAATAAAATCATCTTTGTGTATATACGGCAGTGCAAATATAAATATTTTATTTCGGGTTTTGGTTGAGTACCACGTACTGCCCTTCTTAGGTGAAAACGCCACGGAATTTCGTTTCTTAAACGATGTTTCTTATGACCAGCGATAGCAGGATAATTATTGAGGAAAAATCAGCTTTGTATTCGACAGTATGTGCAAATAAAAGCAAATTTTCAGGTTTTTGTGGGTAATTTAAAAAAAACCCTTATGAAATGAAAATGCCAGGGAATTTCGTTTAAGAAATTGTGCGTTATTAATCAGTGATGACTAGAGCACTATTCATATAAAAAAAAATAAGCTTTGTATTCAAAGTTCAAATAGAAGTCATTGTTCTGGGTTTTGGGGGTACTTCTGAACCTTCTGAAATGAAAACGCCAGGAAATTTCGTTTCAGAAATTGTGTATTGTTGATCAATGATTGCTGGAGCACTATTAATATAAAAATCAGCTTCGTACTCTAAAGTACAAATTGAAGTCATTTTTGGGGTTCTTGTGAGATCACTGTCTCCTAAACGCCAGGAATGCGGAACGTAAGAAATCGGATTTCTTTGAACGTTCCTTTTGGGTGTAACAAATCTGGGGCATCAAACCTTTCGTATATATACGCGATTGCGCAAATAGAACACACAGGCTCCCTGGTTAATGCATGAGCTCACAATATGCCGTAATAATATACTGAATCTGCATAGCTATAATATGAACTCTTACATGACAAGTTGTGCCATAAACCATACATTTGGTTCGGGATATTCTATTTCAAATGAACGATCGTTCCGGCTTGTTTCGGATCTGTTCGCTGTTTATCATGAGGATTGCGGTGACAATTATTGATATCATGCTCGCTGGTCAGAAATTGGCATGGAAGAGATCAAACGCGATCATGACGTAAGGTAATACCCTCGAGGCTATTGACAATCTGGATTTGTCCCGAGAGTCGGAGCTTCAAACGTGACTCAGCGGGAGACGAAATCTTCCATTGGACACACCAGTAATATCCAGACGGTCTGAGATGGTAAAACATTTGAGTAAATCACTAAACCCATTGCACAAGAACGTGTCTAGTCTAGAGGTCTCCGTTTGGGCATTGGGGGTATCCATCATATATAGAATTGCCAGTAGCACCCACCCTCCGCTTGAACCAACATACCGAAAGTCCTAAGTCCGGGAAATGCCAACATACCGAAAGTCCTAAGTCCGGGAAATTTCATTGCCCCCCCCCCCCCCAGTTTGGAATTTTCCAAATGGTACCTCAAGGTGTCAAAAAGTTGGAAAATTCCGAGCCTACCCTGTGGTTGGAATGTTCTTTCCAATGACAATTTCAGACCAAAAGTTTAGAAACATTCGACTTTTGTTCTAAATACAATGGTCTAAATAAAACATAATTATATATCACATAGATATACAATTAGATGTTCAAACAATTCTCTTCCGTCCAGGTTATATATGTATTATTGTGTATATACATGTATTGCGATGTACATGTTTTATCTTTGTAATTTGATATCGGTCATGTACTGATGTATTATGTCAATAAAATATATCTATATATCATGCACACTAAATACCAGTTGGAAAAATCTAATTATCATAACAATTTCAAACTATTTTCGGTCTTAATTTACAATTGTTGTGTGTGAAACATGAAAATTCAAACTCTGGAAATTTTGACCAGTTGGAGACATGGCCTCACCACTGTCGCCACGCACGTTCATGTCGTAAAGCGATTGATCCCATCCATAAAAACCTACATCTACTCGATACTCCAATCCCCCCATGCAACGTGCTGATCGGTGATTATGACCATACATTGCAACATACTATAATGTTATGGGAATTTCGTGTTTTGTTTCACGCGGTCCTAACTTACACGCCAGTCTATACTATATATGGAATATATTTATCCGCAGAAAACATCTATCTATATATGCATTAATGTACACGTCTTTATTTGGACGTAATTGAAATAAAAAACGCAAATACTAACCAGCTTAGGCCTAATCTGATCGAACACAATATAGCATAAACAAGGAAAAGGCCACTTTATCATTTATGGATTATAGCAATTAGGTTCCACATGCTATCGTTTGAAACAACTCTCTATTTTCCTAAAAATTGCCTTTAGAGAAGTTTCTTAATTTCAATTAATTATATACCTTGTGGAAGGCAGCTGAATTAGCTCATTGCATGGTCAATAATTCAAACTGATAATCAAAATGACATTGAAAACATAAGGAAGAATATAACTTATGTAATTACACGATTTTTAAAAGAACAAAATAAGGAACAAGGAAAAAAAAGGACAAACTACACGTTTGTAGGGAGGGGTCTCATTTTCATCATGTATATATAAAATATTGTACATATGTTTTGCATGTTACTCATTAGTTTGGGTCTTCGCAATAAAGCATTCATTCAGACCTAGAATCAAAAGAACCAGATTCATTAGTTCTTTCCAATGACAATTTCAGACCAAACGTTTAGACACATTCGACTGTTTGTCTAAATACATTACCATTATGTATCACACATATATATAATTAGCTGTTCAAACCATTCTCTTCCGTCCAGGCTATATATCTATTATTGCATGTGTATATGAATGTGTTGTGATGAATATGTTATATCTTTTTAATTCGACATCGGTCTGTACTGGTGTATTATGTCAATAAAATATATCTATATATCATGCACACTAAATACCAGTTGGAAAAATCTAATTATCAGAACAATTTCAAACTATTTTCCGTCTTAAAGGTACTCAATCCGATCAGACGCTCATAAATTACTATTTGTTTGGCTTCGGGGGTAAATAATATTTTATTCGAGTCGAGGAACCCTCCCATCAAAGCTCCGAGTGATCAGATATCGATTTTTTTAAGTTTGTTATTTCTCGAGATGAGCAATAATATGTGGCCCAAAAAACACGTGGTCAAACGGGCGGTCTCGATAAAATTGCGGTTGAAGATGGATAACTCTAAAATCAAGTGGTAATACGGTCAAATTTCGTGATACTTTAGTGATAATACGGCCATATTTTGTTGAACACAAAATGTTGATAAACAACAAGTTTTGGGAAAGTTGATACCATAGTTGACAGTGGTTAGCATTATTTTTGTTGCAATAAATCGATTCTGATAACTAAAGCGTATTTTGAAATGTTGTTGTTGTATCTTGATAGTATGGGGACCGTCTGATAGGATTGAGTACCTTTAAATTACAATTGCTGTGTGTGAAACATGAAAATTCCAACTCTGGAAAAGTGGGAATTTCGTGTTTTGTTTCACTCGGTCCTAACTTATGGTCCAAAAATATGGAAAATACTTATCCCCAGAAAACATCTATCTATATATGAATGTATGTACAAGTATTTATTTATTTGGACGTAATTGAAATCAAAGACACTAATAGTAGCTTAGGCTTAATCTGGTCGAACACAATATAGCATTTGACAACCATTTATTAACCCTTTACCCAATGCATTCTCTTATATATGCGAGTCGACCATAGGTCGCCTCGCATATATAAGAGAATGCATTGGATTAACACATTTTTTTAGGCCAATGCATTCTCTTATATATGCGAGGCGACCTATGGTCGACTCGCATATATAAGAGAATGCATTGGCACAGGGCATAACTGTAACTATCACAATGTGGTCAAGGAGCCGGTTCCAATGATATCCATATTTGTATGGTTCTATTGAGACAGACCAGAGATATTTTAGGCTGTTGAAGCTTTATTTGGCGGGTTTGACCGGTTTGTTGGGTAAAGGGTTAAAACACAGACCGAGCAAAATGAGAGTATTCTTATACAACACATCTTGACCAAAATTTGATGGCAATGACCTAAGAGTGATAACTCTATATTGACTTTGCATTGAGTTCGTAAATTCAAATTGAATGCCAACAAACTGATATAAGGGGGATCACTCTCTCCGTTCCATCACTACATACAAGCTGCAAAACAGTGTTCAGTCCCCTCGCCACGCGATGTCTGCACGCTGCCCAAGCTCCATGCAGACTTCAGTCCCCTACGCAGGACTTACCGCTGTCTGCACTTGTAGGTTACAATTCATTTAGCATTATTCTGAGAAACTGAACTATCCATAATCATTTGAAAATTGCCTAGATCAAGCCAGAATTAATTGTAACTGACTTCAATAAAAAAAATGTTAGATTTAATTAAGAAAATACACATGCCGGCAGCGTTCATACGTCGCGTGGCGAGGGGACTGGACACACACATGTATATCATTTCTCCCCCGTTCCTACTAGGAAGCCCTAAGTACGCAAGAATCACACAACACGCTCATGTCTGGATACATACGCTCACGCCCGGACACAGACGTAAGAATCACATTACACGCATACGCTCTTTATCAACGACACTGCGGATACGAATGCTCTTTAACTACCAACGCGATTAACCCCACAGTGCCGTTTTTTGTTACTGAGAGTGGAGAACGGGTGATCGGAGCTTCTCCAAAACACCGCGACGACCATTCCCGTGGGTTTTTACCCTTAGATGGGAAGTTTGGTCTCGATAGGTGCAGCCGTTTTCGATTCTATAAAGTATATACACACACATATATATATATATATATATATACTAGCCGATGAGCCCGACGTTGTCCGGGCTATTCAAAACCAAATCGATGAGCCCGACGTTGTCCGGGTTATTCAAAAACCAAATTTCAAGTCGATAGCTCCACCCGTTTCCGAGATCTGGTCTGCGCATGCACGAAGCTGGCGTCGCACGGGCTCGGTGACCCGATAAAATTCGTATCCGGGGCAAGATACATTCACATAGCAAATTTCAAGTCGATAGCTCCACCCATTTCCGAGATCTCGTCTGCGCATGCTCGAAGCTGGCGTCGCACGGGCTCGGCGACCCGATAAAATTCGTATACGGGGCAAGATACATTCACATACCAAATTTCAAGTCGATAGCTCCACCCATTTAGGAGATCTATTTCAAGTCGATAGCTCCACCCGTTTCCGAGATCTCGTCTGCACATGTGCGAAGTTGGCGCCGCACGGGCTCGCCAATACGACAACGACGACCGCCTGGTCAAACTACACACACGTACCAAGTTTCGTCCCGATCGGTCGAGAATCGTAGATTTGTATAAATGACAAACAGACAAATAGACAGAGGTCTTCAAAATATATATGAGACTAGCCGATGAGCCCGACGTTGTCCGGGCTATTAAAAAAAACAAATTTCAAGTCGATAGCTCCACCCGTTTCCGAGATCTGGTCTGCGCATGCGCGAAGCTGGCGTCGCACGGACTCGGCGACCAGATAAAATTCGTATCCGGGGCAAGATACATTCACATACCAAATTTCAAGTCGATAGCTCCACCCGTTTCCGAGATCTCGTCTGCGCATGCGCGAAGCTGGCGTCGCACGGGCTCGGCGACCCGATAAAATTCGTATACGGGGCAAGATACATTCACATAGCAAATTTCAAGTCGATAGCTCCACCAGTTTCCGAGATCTCGTCTGCGCATGCGCTGCACGGGCGTCGCACGGGCTCGCCATTACGACAACGACGACCGCCTGGTCAAACTACACATACGTACCAAGTTTCGTCCCGATCGGTCGAGAATCGTAGATTTGTATAAATGACAGACATACAGACAGACAGACAGACAGACAGACAGACAAACAGAGGTCTTCAAAAAAAATATATATATATATATATATATATTTATATACGTAGTTCTCAAAATATATAGTAGAATATAGATTACCGGTAGTCGATAGATCATTTGAGAGTAGTTCCCTCAGGATATGTTGAGATAATAAGTTAACCCTTACTATACTAAATACTCATCGATTGAGTAGTTCCCTTATGAAATGTTCAGATAATAAGTTAGCCGTTTCATGACGGGAGCTTCCTGAATTTTTGCGAAAACCCTGTGCCAATGCATTCTCTTATATATGCGAGTCGACCATAGGTCGCCTCGCATATATAAGAGAATGCATTGGCCTAACAAATTTTATATTATTTTTTATAAAGAATGTAAGAAAAAATGATAAAATTGTAAAGAATATAAGAAAAAATGATAAAAAATGTTATAGAATGTAAGAAAAAATTATAAAAATGATAAAAATTGTTAAAGAATGTAAGTAAAATTGATATAAAAAAAATGGTAAAGAATGTAAGAAAAATTGATAAAAAATTATTTAAAAAATTGTTAGGCCAATGCATTCTCTTATATATGCGATGCGACCTATGGTCGACTCGCATATATACTATAATGCATTGGAACAGGGTCTTTAATGTTGCGCCGGCGCAGCTCCCGTCACGAAAGGGTTAACCTTTACTATACTAAATACTCATTGGTGTGTAGTTCCCTTAGGAAATGTTCAGATAATAAGTTCAACAAACGACCTTATTTTCTGAACATCTCCCAAACAAAGAATATGAATACTTCTGAACTTGTATTATCCTTTCATCATTCTGCTGTCTGCTCATTTTTCCTGAACACCCCTCCAAACAAATAATAGACCATTCCAATGTTTACTTTTATAACTTGTCGGGAGAATCCATTTAGTACATATAGGGTTAATGAGTGCTCCTTAATGGTGTATAACATTAGGTGGAGGTTCTGCTCTATATGATATGATTTATGTGCTTTTGTGAGATGATTTGCTTTGCATCGCTTACGAACATACAATTTCACCAAGGGTAATCAATTTCCAACAGATACATGCTAACGAGTTCGCATGGGGTCAAATTACTGTATTATAAATGTATCACTTTCGGGTAGCTGTGTACCACACCTTGTGGTTCCATTGTATATTATGTTAATTTAATGTTCATGTTTGTCAATTTATGTCAATCTTCATTTATGGAGGAAATAAAGATGTAATAATAATAATATTAGACATGGGTATTCTATGATTGTCTATCTCTTCCTAAACACTTTTATATAGTTTCCGGGGTACACAATACTAGATATGAGCCGAAGAACCTTCCTGGAAACACTTGTATCAATTAATATTGATTTTATATCGATATTTTCTTATATAATGCGAGAATCAAGTGGGACAGTTTTCCGTTAAATTAATTATTTTTTTTAGATAGAGTTATCCCGCATGGCACGATCCGAATGAACAAGAGCCGTAAATTGGCTCAAATTGATTGTATGAAAATTATACCAGAAAATTCAAAAATAAAATCGATATTAATGGCGTGCAAGACTGTCATGGCGAGTCTGTTAAAGGTACTCAATCCGATAAAACTCCTCTCAATTACTATTTCAATGGCTTCGGGGGTCAAAAATATTTGATTCGAGTCGAGGAAGTCACCCATCAAAGCTCAGATTTGTTAGATATCGATTTTAGAAATCTATTATTTTTCATTATCGGGAATATTATCTGGCCCAGAACTCAGTCAAAATTGCGCTGTTATTACCACTTGATTTTAGAGTTATCCATCCTTGTCTGTTTGAATAGATTTTGGAGTACACATCCAGAGCAGATTACGGCAGTTGAAGGCAAATATTAGTACTCATCTCGAGTAAATAACAAATTTCAAAAATCAATATCTAATAACTCTGAGCTTTGTTTGATGGGTTCCTCCACTCGAATCAAATATTTTGTACACCCAAAGCCAAAGAAATAGTAATATAGGACCCTCTGATCGGATTGTTGTTGTTGGAATCTGTTGAGATGGGGACCCTCTGTTCGGATTGAGTACCTTTAAATAGACAGTATGCCCTGCCATCTAGTAAAATGTTATGCCTGAGGCTTTGTCTGATGTTGTATCATTATCTTTAGATATTTCAATTGACTTATAGTTGCTTCATATTGCTACTAAAGTATTTTTATACCCAGTAAACTATATCAAATTTGTTGTAGGAAGAGATAGACCAGCTATAAGGCTTTTTATTTTTCATCTCTTTCTGCAGAAGAAAAAATATGAAATAATATATGCGGTCCACGTATCAAGCGATGTGTTTTACCTGTGTCCGTTGACAATCAGATACCTTATACATCATCAGCGGCAATTCGAGATACAAATGTTCAACGGTTGCAGATATAGGCCAGGCAAAAATGGAAATAGGTGTCGCCTCGAGAGAGAATTTATGATACCTACATTTTTGGTTAGCGTAAATACTTAACTTTCGGAATCCGTATGTTGGATTTGTCAGCTAAATCAAGAAGAACAATTTGAGACTGAAAAATAACTTGAGATTACTCTGATAATTTAATTTTCAAAGCATTATTTTTGTAATATAATATATTATGTGATTTTGTAGACAAGATTTGAGTGACTATATGCTCCTATTTTGTGTCCAATGTTAGACACAAAGGGAAAACACTTGCAATTTGTCATATCATATATATATAGGATGTGCTTCGTTTGAATTTTTCAACAATTCGAAAACTAAAGCTTGATACAAATAATAGATCTCTTTGGGGTAACCCGCCCCTCCCAAAAAAAGGCCTCCTCCTCATCATTTTTTTTGGTTTTATTTAAAATTTTCCTTCGACTCATTTTTTTCACTTAAAATACGAAAATATACGAGTGGAAGGTAGCGACCTGAATAAGCCGTTGCTTTAAAGGTACTCAATCCGATTAAGCGCCCCTAAAGTATTATTTCGTTGGCTTCAGGGGTAAAAATATTGTATTCGAGTCGAGGAACCCACCCATCAAAGCTCAGAGTGATCAGATATTGATTTTTGAAGTTTGTTATTTCTCGAGATGTGTTATAAAAATTGCCCCAGATACACTTATTAAAACGGACGAAGATGGATAACTCTAAAATCAAGTGGTAAGAATAACGCAATTTTGACCGAGACCATCCTTTTGACGGCGTGTTTCTGGGCCACAAACAATAGAAATAACAAAAATTTATATCTGATCACTCTGAGCGTTGATGGGTAAGTTCCTCGACTCGAATCTCTGGACAACAAGATGGACAACCGTGCCACCAGCACCCATAAAATTCGTACACTTTATTATTCTGTTCACCATAACCGTCCACATCCCTCCCACCGATGTTCACTTCACGTTCGGAATTGAAGATATGTCTGATATGGATACCTTGGGATCTTTCCAGGTACATTAACCACTTTCCCGCTTCTATCGATTGTGGTTGTTGTACAACTGAATTCAGCCCAAGTTGTTGCTCTTTCAAGAAATTCTTTCTGAATATCCTCAAACATGTAGATGGTAGTGTATATGTGTCATTAAGTTGACATCCCCCCCCTGTTTTCGCGATGAATATTTCACTGAATTTCCCGCAACATAATCTCAGAGACAAACGAAAGGTGGTGAAATGTCCGAAAAAAATGTCACATTTCGGTGGCCATCTTGGATTTATGTGTCGGATTTTTGGCTAATTTGTAAGGGTTGTATATATATTACCATAACGAATCGAACGGAAAACAAGACCACATGTGACATCATCTTTACTATAATGGCGATCGAATAGACCTGGTGCATATAAAAAAAATGGCCGCCATGATGGACGCCATCTTGCCAGGAGTCTCTGCGGACACTTTTTTTTCTTGTTAACAACCGAAACAAATTAGAGGAGACATTAAGAAAGAAAATTAGGGGGTGCTGAGGTCTACCAATATCTCCTTGACTATATGAAGTTCGGTGACGATTGGATGAGAAATGTGACCTGTAAGGTGTGCTAAAGGATTTGGTCATACAAAGAGTAAAATCCAAGATGGCCACTGGCAGCCATGTGTTTTACAAAATATGGGAACAAATGGTAGGCACCCATCGAGAGGTCACACCGAAGATCCATATGAAGTTTGGTGATGATTAGATGGGGGATAAGCTCTGCATAGTGTGTTAAAGGATTTGGCGATGCAAAGAGTAAACTCCAAGATGGCTGCCAGCGGCCATATTTTTCATCAAAAGTCATTCAAATTTGACAGCTCCCATCTAGAGGTTTTAACACCTTTGTTTTATTTTATATGGTTTTAAATCTGAGCATTTCCATGTCCATGTGAATTGATAGATCCTTGATGAAAACATTTAGCAAGCTGAACTTTGTATTACCCATTGGTGTCATCCATCATTATTAACTGATGGTGAACTCACCCCCCCCCTACCAAGAGTTAAGCGCATACCTATAGGGAAAAAATTACAGGGCCAGAAAAAAATATGTAACCGGGCTGCTGAACCACCCACCCCCGCCTAGTGTTCGGACAAAAATTGCAGCCCGCCCCCCGTTAAAATACGAAAATATGCGAGTAGAAGGTTGCGACGGAATAAGCCGTTGCTTTAAAGATAGAGAACAACAATCAGTAGACACAAAGGGACAACACTTGCAATTTGTCATATCATATAGGATGTGCTTCGTTTAAATTTTTCAACAATTCGAAAACTAAAGCTTGATACAAATAATAGATATCTTTGGGGTAACCCGCCCCTCCCAAAAAAGGGCCTCCTCCTCAGCTGTCCTCCTCATAATTTTTTTGGTTTTATTTAAAAAAATTCCTTCGACTCATGTTTTACACTTAAAATACGAAAATATGCGAGTAGAAGGTAGCGACCGGAATAAGCCGTTGCTTTAAAGATAGAGAACAACAATCATTACTGGATACCATAAATTGCCTTACTCAATTCGATTCGATGGTCCCAATATCATCAGATTCTAAATGCCGCTTCAGCTATCAGAATCGATTAATTGCTCAAAAATAATGCTAACCACAGTCAACTATAGTATAAAATTGCCCCAAACTTGTTATTTATCACATTTTTTCAAAGAAATTTTGCCGGTTTGTCAAATATCTGACACAAAAAAGCCACTTGATTTTAGAGTTATCCATCTTCATCCGCAATTTGGCCCGAGACAGTCTTGTCGTCGACTTTTACAGGTGGTGAAAAAATGATAGATTTAAAACATCGATATCTGATCACTCTGAGCTTTGATGGGTGGGTTCCTCGACTCGAATCAACTATTATTTTATTTACCCCCGAAGCCAAATAAACAGTAATCAGGTGGCGCTTAATCGGATTGTGCACCTTTAACTGGATAGATAGTTTTCAGCTGACGTCACGCAATCCCATCTCGCAACGCGCGGCGCCATGCCGGTGGTATCGAGATTGTAAACAAACGGCCACGTGCTCTGTCTTTGTCATTCGGAAACATTTTACGTTCTGCTCATCTAACTAATGATTAATCATGGTTTATAATTGCTTCATTGATGGATGTAATCATACGAATAAAAAGGATAAAATAACAAATTGTCCTAAGTGGTCTTTCCATCGGATTCCGGCGATAATAACTAAAGAAAGTGAGAAAGAATTAAAAGACTAGATATAATGGACATGTCAACTGTAACATATCAGCTATAAATTTTAGATATTTTTCAGGTCAACCAGCTCATTTACGAGATGTCACCAATCCTGACTGGGTTCCAACATTACTGATGTCAAAACATGAACATGTCGAAGCCGCGGTCTGTCGGCAAGCTCTTTCAAGTGCAGATAACGTTGACAGTTATGAACGTGTTAAACGTAGACACGAGAGTGTCGAAAAACACAATGCAGCAGAAACGTTACTGGGTTTATCATCATGTTCAATTCCATGTTTTGAAGAGATATGTTCTAAGACTGAAGAGTTAGTAAACCCAGGGCCAGTTTGTAAGTTTGTGAAACGCGGGGCAGTAGGTTTGAAAATGTAGACCTTAATGGCCCATTTAATTTTCGACTCAACGATTATTTTTTATATGTCTTGATATACGGTTTTAATAACAATCTGTGACATAAAATATGATTAAAATACTATAATCATCACAATTTGGAACGTCTGTGTCTAGCTCAGAAGGTGCCCATAGAGTAATAGCAAATAGTTGAAATCATAGAAACATTTCCCGCGTATCGCTCCCAAAATGCAACTGAATTCAAACCAAGATATAGAGATATACCCCTTCCATTGAAAATAATACACTTTGCACTAAAATCCAGATGAAACTTAAGCACTAAAAACACGTCGGTACCTCAACAAAAACAACATGTTCACAGTTGATTATACACCGGATAAATTTTATAATACAATGTTTTGGAGCCTCCTCTTTCATATGGTATATATGATATATACGGCATATATTTTATTTAATGTGATCTGGGTTCGAAAATTAAGTAGGCCTTTAACACATTACATTAAAAGTTAAAACTGATTTTAAGAAGATAATTAAAGTTAGAGCCGTACAACAGACAGACGGACGACATGGCGAACATCGCTCATTTTGGATGGGCTTTTTGTAGGGAAGGTATCGGGAAACATTTAACTAGGTTTATATTGAACACTTATAACTTGTCCGTCAAGTATGCACAACATACTATATATATAGTTCTATGTGGCGGGCGATCGTGTCCAATTGTAGATATGTATACTACACCATGTATTACGCACGATTAGCGGCTGGTGTAATACTGACTATAGTACGGCACGTATCGTGTCTCACATCCACCGTTATTGAATGTTTCACGGATTCCGTTCGGAAACAGAACATAGCTGTCTTATATATAGACTGGATAATAGTTTCCCGCCGTGGTAATAGATTGATATTTAGTACGTGCCTGCATGACGGTCTAAGTTCGAAGTTTATAAATCTAAACCTCTCTAATATATGTTATAATGTGTCATGCACTAATGCTAACCACATTAACCCACGACATATACACAATTGCCATTTCGTTTGACAAAGACAACCGAGAGACTCGGTGTTGTCTTTTGGAATGCATAAAGTTCTCAACACGTGTGTATAATGTATAGGGAAACGACGAAATGCCATTCTTATTTAAAAGATGCACCCATCTATAACATGACACGTGTCTAGTACAGACATAATCGGGTGCGTGCATGGCGACACATGGCACGATGACACGCGGTGCTATTGTTCAAAATGGTTGGAGCTTGGGTTCGTCTAGGTACATAGTAAAACAGATACCCGAGATATCATCAGAAAGCAGCTCGTGGGGTACTGTGCAGTGTAGTATAATTTTGAAGACAGCGTGCGTGTTAAAATTTGATATAAGAAATTGCAAATTTAATATCTGAGTCTGGCATGCGTTTGTTCCTTCCCTTTTGATACTTCAACAATCAAATAAGTCATAACCAACCTTCAATTTAGTTAAAGATGTACGTACCACTCGAGACTAAACATGAACACACAGTAATTGTTATTGTCGTGTCCTTGGAATTAAAATTGGTCGATATAATATATATATACAAGAAAAACGAATAGAGGACTGTACACGTGCCATGGATATATATACTTATTAAATTTATATAGAAGTTGTCGCATCAAAAAGAAAATTAAGGTCGCTGTTTTATGGCATTGATTCAACAAAGAGCGTTCCTCGTTAGTTCGGTGTATTTTTACGCCCGTTTTGAAAAAAACCCGCCTTATCAAAGGGGCCCAAAGGCACTGCATGGCAGTGTGTATACATATATAAATGTGCAAAAATTATATACGGAGAAGAACACGGAGAACTGGATCTGCTTTGTTCTTGTATTAAATTTTGCGAGTTGAAATCATTGTTATGTAAACAAAACTGTTACAGTGATTTGTCAACAAATATCACTGATCGCGTAGTAAGTTCAAATATTTTAGTCCAAATATGATTTTCAGAATATTGCTCAATGCTTTGACCTTTTCCAATGTTTACCGTCAAGCTTCATTAAACTTCAGTATCTAATTGGTCTTTGATTGGTAATGCCACTGAAAAAGTAATGTTTACATAACAATTTTTTCAGTATGCGAAATCTTATTATTTGATAGTTATTAATAATGAAAATTAGCATAAAATCGATCTGTTATTACATGTACATGTTAGTGATATATAGTTGATATATTTACGAACTTTTACAAATTTTATGTTGTTTCGCATGAACCCACTTCAAAGGCCTTGAGTCCATTTACTGTTATCAATCCGCCTGTTAATGGTTTGTTTTCGTACCGATATATCTATTTTAAATATATGATAGGAACCAAAGTTGGCATCGTTGTTTTGCAGCCAAAGATACAGGTACAGTTCGAATAACTATGGGTCCGGTCCAGTGATCTGTGCATCATGCAGATACGGCCCTTTGTCGACTTACAAAATGGCCCTTTCGACTCATGTTTGGGTAACATCACTGGAACTTCTCTTAGATTGAAACAAAAGTGTATTTCTCAATGACAATTACAGTTCATGCTCGAATGTAGGTTCGCTTTAATGATTATTGCATGAATTATGGGCATTTTTAAATATAATTTAATTAGAAAACACCCGATTTGATAGCATTTTGGTTGTTGGTCCATAACTCTAGATTGTGTATTTCTTTTCCAAAAATACATGACAAGTTCGAATATGCGTTCGGTCAATGATTTTTTCATGAGTTATGGTTCTTTTTTTTACCTATATTCACCTGATTTTACCCGTTTCACAACACCACCCCCAGTTTCTAATTGGAACATCAGGCTTCCCAACTGTTGAACATTTCCAGTATGAACCCCGACCCAAATGGTTGGAAATTTTCCAACTGATGTTCATTTGTGTCAAAACAAAATTACTGAAAGTAGGAAAATATTTAACTTTTTGTCTAAAAACAACAAACTTCACACTAAATTAAAACGAACAAAAACAATTTCAGCCTATTTTGGTCTGAAATTTGCAACTAATGTTGTGTCAAGCAAAAAATTTCCAATTGTTGAACATTTCCCCCAAAGTTGCATATGGGGGGGGGGTCGACACTCACACCCTGTCCCTACGTCCCTGTGTATAACACCCCCCCCCACACACACAAAGACATGCATCGGGAGTATACTAGATGTGCCCCCTTTGTTAAAAATTTTCCTCTTGCTATTTGTGTATATTTTATTCTCAAATTTCTTCGCTATTTTGTTGTTTCTGATGGTTCTTTCGTCGAGCAAATATTTACTCAAAAGATGTACCAATGAACAGTGACATGCACGACATAAATGCTACACCGTTATTGTTGTGGCAACCATGTAGCGACTATGGATATTTGTTCGCAATAACTTCCCAAGGCTGAGATACTCATGATACATGGGAGGCAATAACAGTTAATTAATTGTTATCATTATAATTATTAATTGTCCGCTAACACCTCTTCACTTCTTGTGATGCGGAAACTATTCATTAAGGTGTTATTGCTTCGGACGTGCGACATGCAATGCATCGGAAAGATTCGGTGGCCGCGAAAAGGAATTGACACCTACCCTATTCATTCATACTCCCGCAGGGTACCGCGTGCGCTAAATAACTTTGAAATATCCCCCTGCACATAACATGGAATCGTCCAGCAGGTGCGTGTGACGTCACGTAGTCGCGGCAAATTCAACATCTGTTGTTAGTTCGCAGTGAAACACGTCGTAAAGAAATTACTGTTGGATCTCGGAAGAATTTCGATATGTTTTGTTGATATTTAGTGCATATAAACAGATAGCCAGGTTAGTATTATTTTATCGTCTTTTTTTCCTTGCAGGTACAAAAGTTCGCGAATTTCGCTATGGATTTATAATCATTTGTTTCCGATGTTTTCTGCAGAAATTGACAATGTCGATTTCCAAGACAAAGATGCCGACTTTTTCAGTTTAGAGAGCAGAGTCGGTTTGAATTTCAGAATGTTTATGTATTGAATGAATTTTAACATGTACAATTATTTGTACATATTGGATATTATGTACATGTGTATTATCAGGGGGTTGGTTTTGGAACTGGGGTGGGGGTGTGTGAGGGGTGGTATAGTATGCATCATATTATGATCTATTATGTTGATGCCAGTGTGGGAGGGGGGGGGGGGATTTTAAATATGTAACTGTTCTCTTTCTCTGTGGTATCATGTTCTATCCCAATGAAGAACATATCTTTCAATTGAAAATTAGTTATTACTTCCAAGTATTCTTTTATTCTGTTAGATCAAGCCATGATCGAATCCCTATTATGGCTATGCCAGTAGAGATCATTCTCCAGTTAACAACATGGGAACTTTTTGATGTTCTGATGGGGAACATGATGATTGTGATGATTGATTGATTGATCAGCATTCGATTATACATGTATTTATATTACAAACATATATACGTTACAAAAGATAGATA
Organism: Siphonodentalium dalli; assembly: GCA_032622095.1. NCBI lineage: Eukaryota > Metazoa > Mollusca > Scaphopoda > Gadilida > Siphonodentaliidae > Siphonodentalium > Siphonodentalium dalli. The sequence goes on along the minus strand of CP136069.1, from coordinate 159,814,069 downwards.
AAATTGGCAGAGTAGATAATTTTAATGTAGGGGTAATTATATTGGCTTATAGGAGGCTGTAAAAGTGATACTTTAGAGAAGATAGAACATGTACATGTAGATTGGTGTTCGGGTTAAAAATAGGAGGATTAATGCAGAGGGCTATCAGGGTTGACACAAAAAATATCCCTCCATTCAATGTGACCCTAGTTGCCACATTGTGGAATGTGGTCCCTGATATTAACCATCATAACATTGAAAGAACATTGTAATCTTGAGCTGGGACCATTCACTACTGTGAAATACATTATTATGGAACAGGTATTAATTATAAATATATTCTCTTCTGACATTGTTTTTACAATGTTATAAACTATAAAGTTCCTGTTAGAACAGGACAAAATGTCCTCAGGTTTGAACGGGTGGAATATGATCTCTATGGGCATAGCCAGAGGAGAGACTCCTGGCATGATCTAAAGCTATGTTTATAGGTAATAATAAAATTAGGTACCGTACCATACATGTATACCTCTATTCAAGAAATAAATGGTACATGTAGATTCAACATCACATTTGGATTTGACTGTGAGGAAAATTCAACAAGCTGTTTAATATTCAAAGAGCAATTAAAGGGGAACATGTATACCACAATTGTTCAGGAATGCATTGAAGAGGCTATTTTTCAACATGAAGTTGAAATTGCTTGATAAGTCAAGGACCAGGAGCATCTCGCCCAACATAGCCAAGCTGTGCTATTAATCTACTAGACATCAACATTGTTGTAATTTGCTGAGCCAATCTCACATTTGAAGTGACAATCAAGATCCAATTGCCAAAATATATTAGTTTCTTCAATTTTCATGATTAATATCCCCATTTTCATGTGGGGGCTATTTAAATGCCAAGAGTTCAAGTGGATAAGGTGTCGGATTAAATCAATTCTCTCTGTAAGCAGGGGGCAGTGTCTTGCATTAGTTCCCAGGGAATGTCAGACTAGCCTTATCACTGGCAGCTGGCACATGTATGCACCTCAGATTCCATGAAGATAGTTGAGAGGTCTTATCAGATGACCAGTGATAGCAGAGATTTGTGCTGGTTCAGGGCCAGGGGATACCCTGCTGTGAGGGGTAACAGTATATCCTCTATCCATGAGTCATGGAGTAGATGGTGGTCACATGGTGTAATCTCTGCACCACAATTAGCCCTTTATTCTAATTGGTAAGCACCATCTGCCAACATGTCATACCAGTTTTATGCTCAGCAGTTATCATGTACATGTACCAGTATTATCATTATTTCCACAATCTCGACATGTATTCTCCCCCCCCCCCCCCCCAACTTGGCCACGGACACTTCCATTATTTCTTTTGTGTTTAAACTTTTATGAGGAGATATCCTCTGACAGCAAAGTCAAGTGACTCTTTACAGTGATTCTGAGATTTTATATGCTTTCTACAGTTCAGAGAAATTTAGGATACAAGGATATTGATGGACTGTTATCATAGTGTTATGTCACTAATTACATTTATTGCCCCAGTTAGGAGATTCTGCTGATTCAGTTAATGACATGTACATGTAAACAAAAGGCAAAATCTATAGCATGTTTATAAACAATGTCCCAAAGTCTGCCTGATTAATGATGATCTTACCATTTATTTAAGTGTGGTTTTACGCTGTTAAACTCTTAACCCTCTGGGGCCCCATTTAATATGAATACTGGTATATCAACAGTCTATGCAATAGTATGCATTGATAAATATAGGGTGCATTTTATATCATTGGCAATGTATAGACTAAAAAACAAACTTATCACTTATTTATAACTTTCATTGTTTGATTAATTTAACCCTTTGAGTGCCAGGGTCCGATCTCATCGGCCCTAAACCTACAAAATAAGTCTGTTAAAGAATATAAGAATAAATTATTAAAATTGTAAAAAAAATAAAATAATAATTGTTAGGCCAATGCATTCTCTTATATATGCGAGGCGACCTATGGTCGACTCGCATATATAAGAGAATGCATTGGCACAGGGTATATGGGTTGATGCAAAAATCGACCTGACACTCAAAGGGTTAAAACATCTGAGCAGCTACTGATTCCTCACTACTTGGCAAGGATGACAGTGTTTGTGTCGTGTTTTGAAAACAGCTGTATGAGTGGCCATAAAATTGTTTTTATTGTTGTTGCTAAAGGTCAGTAGCATGTTGCTCCCATAAATGACTCTCAGCAAACCTGAATGCAGGGTGTAAAACAGGATAAGTGATGCTCGTATGAATATAATATTCAAAAGAATATTTTTTATGGTTGTGGTTTATTACCAGGAAATTATAACATTAAATATATCTCAACAATGGCAAAACAATTATACAAATGGCATGACAACCTATAACCACACAATCAAAGGATTTCTCCCAAGTACCATGGCTATACATGTATCTATGATTTCTTTTATTTTTGGTATTAATATAACATTCTATGGTCAGTGTCTGTTGAAAATGGGGTCGCTTCCCTCTCATCCATACACTCTCCTCTCTCTGCCTTTACTTTTATTCAGATACTATATTAAAGGTAAACACAAATCTGGTTCCTTGTGACACTTGTGACACTTGTGAGCTGTTCCCTCCTTCTCAGCCAGTCAAAACAGCTAATTAATTTAAGAAAATAATATTTGTCTAATTTTTATCAAAATTGTGGTCATCAGTTGAAAATATTCCAACATTAGTGAGTTGGAAATTTCAAAACACTTGCAAAGCTTGTGGCCAGTCTAGGTGCTCATATTTTAACCCATCCCCCAAAACTACTGATGCAATAAGAATAGGCTACCATCCTATGTTAAAACCCTGTCTCAACCCCTAGTCATAGTCATAATGGGTGGGCATCCAACACATGTACAATTTATTCCCTGAAAATATGTTAATGCTAAATTAATACAGCTATTGAACTATTCTAAACAAGGATATATAATGGTGGAACTACATGTATAACAGTAGACATGCAGCTTTTATGGAATTCCTTCTGGTGTATGTTATACATGTATAACTTATTCAAGTCGCTAGAGTTTTCAATGCCCCAATTTAAAAACCAGCCAAATTCCAAGAACGAAAGAGGATCTCGTGAGTTTTCTGTTATCATATATACAAGTAGGCCTATAAGGTTAATGAGCCCTAACCCACGTGACCGCCCGGGGGTCGGCGGAAGGTCGTATATTTGGTAGATATGCAACAGTCTATAATGTAATTCTGGTTTTATGGTGTCCAGACGACGAGAACGACCCGGTTTAATGTCGGGGATGATGGATCAGGCATCCGATAAGACATTCTAAGTAATGCTTCTCACACAATGCGTAGAAGCCTGTCGCCAGGTCCCCATTTTATGGCCGCCGACAAAAGACGCACGTGTGAAATGGATACCGAAACCAGTCGCTCGAAAATCGATTTTGCTTGGGTATTTCCACACTTAATGTTACAAAAAAAGCTTGATGTAATTTATAATTAGTAAATCAAGGTCTTTGACAGAAATAGGTCACCCATTTGGTTTAGACTTCACGGAAGATTAACCAATCTGTCACCATGGCCACGGATTGCTATTCTGATCTATTCTATTAAAATTGGGAGTTTGAATTATTAGGCTGTTTGAACTTAATATATCGACCAGTATCGACTGCTATTTTTGGCGGGAAAGTCTTCCGAAAGGTGGGAGTAAGCTGTAGTATCGCTTGAAAACATGACAACAATGTTGTCGGTTCTTTGTATCTGGGAAAGGTTTCAGAGTTCAAGATATTTTGCCGTCGTGTAGACTATATGTGGGGGTTTTTTTTGCCTTCAAGGAATGGTGTTCGGTCTGTGTATAACCTCTAATAAGTTGAACATCTCTATTTGCGAATTTTGTGTCCATACAAGTCATGCCCTGTTCAAAAAAGTTTCGGTAATGGTCGGTATCAGTGCAATCATATTTCTTGACCGCCGCCGTTGGTCGTGTTATGTTTTGGTAAGGAGAAATCACCGTGTTGTCGGGAGCACACGGAATCCATTATTTGATCTGAACTCAGATCGTCGGCAAAGATTAAATGTAAATTGGTTGATGGCACACATTGTATAAACAAACCCCAAATGTAATACGAAAATTGGCCTGCTTAAACTCGAGAAGGCGAACGGATTTGCATCTACTTTGTATTTTTGAGAAGCAGCAACTTCTCTGACAACTTGCAGATCATGACATGAATCTCTACTCTGGCTAACTACGGTAGAGATCATATTCGACCAGTACACAACCTGGGAACTGTTTGATGGTCTGATCCCTTCTGTCAGGAAACTTTATAACATTGAACAAACAAGGTAGGGAATATATTTCTTTGTTAATACTTGTTCAATAATCTACTTCACTATAGGGGTGGTCGCAGCTTGAGATTTTGCATTCTTTTCTGTGACTTTTGTGAGCCTATATTGCAATAAACATTGAAATAATTTAATTACCCAGAAGAAATTCCAAAAAATTGTAAGCAATATAAATCAGTCGCTCACAAATTCACTTAAATCATGCAATCAAGTTCGGATGTTAACCTAGACTGAAGTACATTATTAAGGAACAGGTAATAGCTAAGAAATATATTCCCTGCTTTACTTTTTCAACTTTAAAAGATTTTCTGTCAAACTTAAAAAAGTTCCCAGGTTTTGCACTGGTGGAATATGATCGTTACGGGCGTTAGCCATAGTAGATATTCATGGCATGATCTATGACAACTTGTTGCTTAAAACAGATCATAGACCCCGAACTACAAAGCCGGTCATTTTGGTTCAAAGAGTGACATTTGATTTTAGACATCATGCAGTTTGAAGTATGTTTTAAAACAATAGGTGAAAACACATCTTGTATTATAAGTTTTGATAGGTAAACTAATTCATGTACAGCAAAGAATTATGGTCCCAGAAAACCTGTTGCTGCAAATTACATTGACTTATTATATTTACCACTAGAATTTCCCTTCAGCCATCTAATAATGTATCAGACATATAAGCTCATTATGCATCTGATTAAAGTATTATAATCACGTTAATAGGATTATATATTAGAAGCGGAATGCGCTGCTCCTTTGAACCCAGCAATATTCATTGATATTGTATCAAAAACTAAATCCCGTCTGGAGCCAAGCCCATCAAATTTAGGAGTTATTAGAAACCCCCAATCCCTAACCTGTATTCACCCTGGGGGCTTCACAAAGAGATCCCGAGAAAAAGATCTTATCCACTTAACGCTCCACCATCAAGGGCTGACCGGGGCTCAGTTTCCATTCATTTCAATGTGTGAGAGTCCTTCTTGGTGTGAATTGTGATGCAACCTGCTGTTTCAAGTTTCTGTGCATGGATATAATTGCCAATTTGCATGACCCTTCTATCACTAATTTTCTTGCACAGGTTAGTAGTAGGTTATGCAGGGGTTCCCTTCTTCACCCATCCATTAGAAACCCAAATCCCTTGAACAAAGGACATCTTTAATTAGGTTACAGGTCTTTACAAAACAAATTGTGTTGACCAACCAGGAAAGTTTTTGAGGTGAGCTTTGAAAATTTGTTGGTAGTCGACACCCAAGCCTGAGTTTAGTGTTGCAGAATGAGGTCCCCAGAGGGTGAATTTTTAGTGATGCTATCACATATAATGGGCTAGCATCACTAACTTCACCCTCTGGGGACCTCATTCTGTATAGACCTCATCTTCTCTGGAAAGTATCTTTATTAACAAATAGAAACTTCTTCACATAGATTCTATTTCTTTTTTAGTTTAGTTTCTCTAATCTCTATATCCCCAAATTGGCAGACAACACAATGCATAATCAAGGTTCCCAATGGGTGTACATCAGAATATTCACCATTTGGAAACTTCAATCTGAGTCTTATGTCTCCCATAGCAGATGAGGCCATGCATAATGAAGTTACCAGAGGGTGAAATTAGTGACTCTATCCCGCTATGTGGGATAGAATCACTAAATTCACCCTCTGGGGAACTCATTCTGCAAATGACAGGCACACTAAACTCAGGCTTGTCCACACAACTGGATGGTGTGTACTCTCAGGTGCCAAATAAACGTGCCGGCACGTTTATTAAGTTGGAGCAAAAATACACACAATCACGCTTATTGTGACCCATCACGTTTATTATTTTTTGGGGGTAAATCCATCACATACTGTGACATTTATTCTTTTTTTGGGTGATAAACAAACGAATATAAGAACGGAACGAATCACGAGTGTGTTAATGTTAATACTAGAAGTCACAAACCACTAAATAAAGTTGTTTTAGTAGACTGAGATGCGACATCGCTTCGATATAAAACCTATTTTGAGAGTCACGGTTCGCCCAATCTTTTACTTCGTCTACTTTCGGTTTGTAATAAAGCGCAAAACGTGAACTGGGCAGAGTTCACGGGACCCGAAACGATAGAAAAGATGGCCCATGGATCACAGGACTTATTCTACAATTAAAATGTTTTTGTTAACTCCAAAATCAGTTCCATAATCACAATTTATAATGAAAAACGATGTGCCTCGAAAATAGGCAACACGAAACCCAGAAAAAGCGCTAAAAGTTACCAGTTTGACTGAGTGTTTTCTGCATACAAATAATTTCATGAGAAGCATTAAAGTATATTCCTTTAATATTAAGATATTTAAAGGTACTCAACCCGATAAAACTCCTCTCAATTACTATTTCAATGGCTTCGGGGGTCAAAAATATTTGATTCGAGTCGAGGAAGTCACCCATCAAAGCTCAGATTTGTTAGATATCGATTTTAGAAATCTATTATTTTTCATTATCGGGAATTCTTCCTGGCCCAGTACGTAGTCAATTATTACCACTTGATTATAGAGTTATCCATCCTTGTCTGTTTGAATAGAATTTTGGCGTAAAATCTCGAGCATGTTACCAAATTGACGGCAGTTATAAGTACTCATCTCGAGAACATAAGAATTTTCAAAAATCAATATCTAATAACTCTGAGCTTTGTTTGATGGGTTCCTCGACTCGAATCAAATATTTTTTACCCCCAAAGCCAAAGAAATAGTAATATAGGACCCTCTGATCGGATTGTTGTTGTTGGAATCTGTTGAGATGGGGACCCTCTTTACGGGTTGAGTACCTTTAAACAACACAGTTTCATACTTTTTCTGTTTTAATGCATTATTTGGTGAGAGAAATGTAAAATTGATCGTAAATTCTTCGAAAAAAAATCAAATTAGGCTTAATGTAAAATTGTAAACTGAGTATGATTTTGAACAAGAACTTCAATCTACTAGTAGGGCTACACAAGTTTCAACCTAAATATATTAATCAATTGAATTATACAGTGAGTGGGTTAACTATCACTCTTTGATTGATTGATTGATTGTATTGGCAATGATAATAACACATATATAAATACAATAGATTGTTGATATACATAACTTAGGAGCAAACACATACTAGTAGCATTGTACATAGTTTGTTCAGCATTAGATATCCTTTTATTTGTGATGTTGAAAAGGGATTGTTTTGTGCAACACAACTGAAAATCATATTTAATAAACAGCCTTAAGTTTTCCCCACCCCTTCTTGTATTCCGTATGGCTAATCCCTATACAGTATACAAAGTGGTAAAATGGTGTGTAATTTAGGTTTTTTCTGTTTTGTTTGATTCATTATTCCGATCCCAAATTATCTAGTATTCTAAGCCATATAGAAGGTATCGGAATATTGAAATAGTCGGAATTATGAACCCTCATGGAAAAGCGGAATAATGAACCCTCAGAATAATGAACCATCGGAATAATGAACCATCTATAACCGAAGACCCCCAACCTACAAGAGAAAAACAAGTCATGTGCAGTGTGTACTGTATAATACAACAATCAACATGTAAGACAATCTATTCCAACTTTATATCATATGAGTAATATGTAATTTCACGCATTGTCTTACATAATGTATGAATGGGGTAAACAAGATAGTGAAGATACATGATGCATAATACCTAAATGTCACATCCTCCGCACAGGTATGATTCCCTGTACTATATAAATGTATGCATAAGCCTTCATGGCTCGAGTTTTAAGCATACTACCATGAAAAGTAAAATCCGTAGTAACCCAGCACATTTATTGTGCACCAGCACTATTATTCTTTTTTTGGTAACAATGTCACCCAGCACTTGTATTTGGCCAGCACTTTTATTTGGCACCTGAGAGTATCTCCAATGAGACTTTAATAGACAGAGTGGTTATTACTGTACAGTAATGCCCTAAGTAATCGACTCCTTAACCACAGCAGAATTATGGGTAACTTTCAGGATTTAGTCAGAAATATGGTTTGTTGCCATTCATCGGAAAGCTCTCCCGAGAGCTTTCCGATGAATGGCAACAAGCCATATTTCAAACTAAATCCTGAAAAGTTACCCATAATTCTGCTGTGGTTAAGGAGTTGATTACTTAGGGCATTACTGTATATCTTTGTGGGAGCATAATAATTCTTCAAATTATTGCCTCATTACCATTCAGAATGTTGTATACAAAAAGCAGTACCAAGCAGCTGCTCTTGCTCATTTTATTGCATGGTTTATGTTAAAGAGCAGGCCCTCGGGCTTGTTTTCTGATCCTCGTTTCCATACATTAACTCTCTATTTTGCATATATGTGTCATATGTATATTATGTTATTTGTTTGGATTTGGAAATAAAAATATGTTTACACTAAAGAGCAGACTGTTCTTTTTGATAGAGCATACACCATCACTGTTCATGATACCAGTACTGCATGGCAAGACATAAAAATTTCCAATGTGATTTTTCTGTAGCTGATAATTATCTTCTATCTCCAGTTGTCATTTTTGCAATTTTTACAATTTTTACATGGAGGTCACGGAATCAAAATTGTAGGACACCTGGAGGCTGAGAATTATACATTCTTCTGGATAATTAAATGATACCTTATTATCATATTGTATACCTGTGATTTATTTACCTGTGATTTACCTGTGATATTCAGACCACTATTAAGCTTTTGCTTGTGTTGGTCTATCTTCATGGGTGGGTGGGGGGGGGGGGGGGGCATAATGCACACATGCGATCAACTCAGAATATGTTTCTGCATGGCAGAAAGTCTGAAGTTTTATACTACATGTACATCCCCAGACCAACAGTGTGTTCCACACATAATAGGTCACTGACCAGTATTCCCACTTCTTTGTACAACTTCCCTCTTGTCCTTCTAAATTGAACTTTGATGACCACAATAAGTATAATTATGTTATTCACAAAAGTATAGGAGTGAAAAGATGAAAGAAAATTGTCCATTGAGTTTTGAAAACCTTTGCTCCACAGGGAGCAAATGATGTTGGTGGTGAAATTGAGATATTTTGATAAAGGGGTCCAATTACAGTAAACTAATGAAGCTGGGAAAACATTTCCCAACGATTATTCTCATAAGCTTTTGAGCAAATAGTCCAGGCTTATTAAACCTGCAATAGGGCAGAGGTGACCAGCTAAATCCCAGAGTTTTCTATTTGAACACTTTAGCCCCTCAGTAACTCAAGTATTCTCTCAAAAGGCAATCTAACCATTGCTAACAAAGGCTGGAGAGCAACAATAAAACCCCATAACCCATCATTATCCCCTTACAGTTGTGCTCAAAACAGGATGTTTCTGGACACTACCTGTGAATTTGGTGGGTACGACTAATCAGATGTATTTTAACAGGTGTTATATTGCTGGGGGATGGTATTATTTATGTATATATTCAAGGAAGCTACATTGTATCTGCTTTCGCTACAATTCCCAAATGTAAAGATGCACCTGTGTCCGAATGTCTGATGTATGTGATTATGAAATTACCTGAGCTTCCATAGTGGATATGTTCTTTCATTTTGACTGCTGGTATATAATTTCTTTGTAAGATACTTTCTATCAAGGTGGTTTATGTCAAGAAGTGAATGTTTCTTATTCCGAAAATAACCTCTAACAAAAAGTCCTCTAATTTCCAGTCCATTATATTTGTTTGTGGCCCACTCTTGAAACTGAGTTTGTTAAATGTTACATATTAAAAAGTATGTCTTGTTACAAAATGTTATGGATCAATCACACACAAAACTAAACAGTTGTCAGATATTCAGTCATATAAGGATTCATTTCATAGGTAAAAATACTTCAGAATTATCTTAAAGCTACACATGCCAGGTGGAAATGCACACTCTACTGGCAAGATGACATTCTTCTTTTGTCAAAATTATTCAGGAGTTTTTTTTTACACAACTGGATATCCCTGTATGTATTACAACATTTAAGCAGCTAATATTTGAAAACAAGTTCACTACAACGGAATACATTCTCATTCCCATGACATTTCACATGGGATAAATTGATCAATGATTTCTATTGTTCGTAGTCTGACTTAGTAGTGAATCACTGGTGATTTGGTGCATGTGGCATTCAAATTCCCATCAGTAATGATTTATTGAAAGGTTTTCCAGTGCATGCAGGGTGCATGTCATAATTTGTGCATGTTAAAAAATTTACCTGATGCAAAATCTTGAAAAAAGACTTCAGAAATAATATTAATGGGCCATTGTTATGTCTACTGTAGATGGATGACAACTCTCATGATTAATTGTCAATATGGTGCTGACAACTATTAACAGTAAGGATTGGCATTTTTCAGGAGTACTTGTACTATCTGTTGTATATCTTCTGATGTAGTATTCCCTGCCTAACATTTTTGAGGAGTTAATTTTTTTAGGCCAAATGTATCCTTTAAATTAAAAAAAAAAACATCTCTCCTGATGTTCAAGACAACTTTCAAACTTCCAGTGAAACCAGCAAAGTTTAAAATCTTTTAAATAAATATTTTTTAGAAAGTAAACACAAGCAGCAGGTTTTACAATTTATAAATAAAATCTCAAAATGGAGATCTTCTTTGACACATCTGATATAAGGTTCTTAACCAACTTGGAAATTGTGAAAACATCTGTAATTGAGATGAGTACAGTAATGCCCTAAGTAATCGACTCCTTCAACACAGCAGAATTATGGGTAAATTTTCAGGATTTAGTCTAATGAGGTCCCCAGAGGGTGAATATGAGATGGTAACCCATTGTACAGAATAGCGTCACTAAACTCACCCTCTGGGGACCTCATTCTGCAAATGACAGACAAGACACCAGATTTATTGTGGACCTTCTTGAATTGGAGAACATTAGTATTTATATAAGATGTTTGTATAGGCTATAACTTTCATCCATATGACCTCCCAGACACTAGAGTGGACTCATCTTTAATCAAATTTCAAGACTTCTTTTGAAAATTGACCCACTTATCTGTTTTATGGATCTGACACCTCTGATACCTGATCTCCTCAAAAATAACCAAATTGAAAAATTGGCCTTCAATGATCTGGCCATGAGAAATCTATCTGGATGTTAGGAGAGTTTGACAAAGTCCATCCCTGGAGGGAGGGTTGAATTTCAAAGGCAGTCCGTCTGCAGCTGTGAGATATCAGTATCATAACTCAAGGATTTCTTCTGTTTGTTTGGCAAGTATTAGGTGGCATTTATGTTTGAATGTGTAGAGTTTCATAAGCAGAAGGCGAGTATTGCAGAATTAATTTGCTTCCTTTTTGTGGACATTCCAGATTCTATTTGATGTAATCAAGACATTTGTCAGAACTTTGTTTATAACTTAACCCTTTGAGTGCCAGGGGCCGATCTCATCGGCCCTAAACCTACAAAATAAGTCTGTTAAAGAATATAAGAATAAATTATTAAAATTGTAAAAAAAAAAAAATGTTAGGCCAATGCATTCTCTTATATATGCGAGGCGACCTATGGTCGACTCGCATATATAAGAGAATGCATTGGCACAGGGTATATGGGTTGATACAAAAATCGACCTGGCACTCAAAGGGTTAAGGATTATATTCTGTTTCAGAGCGCTGTATATGTTCCTCCACTTTTTATGTTACTGCTGTCAGATTAATTTTTTTTAACCAACATAGACTAAATAATCTCAAATTTATCAAAAAATATAAGAAACAAAACACATACATGTATTTTCAGTGCTAAATCGACGAATTGGTTCTGAAATTCTGCATCTGTATGTTTTGAGAAAGCTTTTACCAAATTATGTACTCATAATTTTGGAGTTCGAATGAGCCATGTCCATTTAAGGATATATGTTTTGGTTCAAATACAGTAATGCCCAAAATAATCGACTCCTTAACCGCAGCAGAATTATGGGTAACTTTTCATGATTTAGATGGAAATATGGCTTGTTGCCATTCATCGGAAAGCTCTCAACAAGCCATATTTCTGACTAAATCCTGAAAAGTTACCAATGATACTGCTGTGGTTCAGGAGTCGATTATTTAGGGCATTACTGTACATGTACAAGTATGGATAATGGCTCCCAAAAATCGGCGAATCTGTCGCCAGGATCCCTCCAAAATACTAGGGTGGTGATTCGTCGGAATCTAATTTTACCGAAAAGTGAAATCTTGTTCGACATCTTCAGGTATGCTTTCACTACTCAGCCAGGTGATATACTTGAACTTCCCAGTCAACTGTTATCTATGGTATTTCTGATATAAGTCCCTGCCTATCTTGAACCAATAATGTCTATCTGAGGCTATGTTAGTCTGTTTGTTGCCTGCTTTTGATGTTTATCTACAATCCACCAATAAACATCAATCAGTCTGGACCAACAACACAAACCAAACAACAGGGAACTCTGGGTATTTTCACCCTATTGGTGAATCAGCCTTCTTGTTGGTTTTGGGGATCGATCAACACAAATACCCAATCGCCTCAGCTTCATGTATTGCTGCTTTCGACTGACCGTATGTGGTTTAGACATACTTTAATCGCTCCGATATTGGTAGTTGTCATGCCTCGCAATTCTTCACATAGTCAAGAGATTTAAGGTTGTTGTGTGCTCTGACACCTCATTTCCTTTTTGTGGTATCATCAGGGATGTGGCTATATACAGTAGTGCCCTAATTAATCGACTGCTTAACCACAGCAGAATTATGGGTAACTTTTCAGGATTTAGTCGGAAATATGGCTTGTTGCCATTCATCGGAAAGTTCTCGGGAGAGCTTTCCGATGAATGGCAACAAGCCATATTTCCGACTAAATCCTGAAAAGTTACCCATAATTCTGCTGTGGTTAAGCAGTCGATTAATTAGGGCATTACTGTAGACTTCATAAGTTCATTCAGCAGGACTTGGAATGTGACGAGAATCAGAATCATGATTTTTAGTTTGATTCTCGTATAAGTAGCTGATTCGCTGTAAAATGCTATATTTTGATTCTCGCAAAATTTTATGAATTTTAAGACCTGTTCAACTTCGAAATTTCAAGTGTACCTACGCCTCTCCCCGGGGACTAAGTCATTGTTTCCAACTTCATGACCTACATTGGGAAAGTTTTTGAATTGATGCAAAAAAAGAAAACAATGGTCCAAATATATATGTATTAAATTAACGCCAATTACATTTTAATGAAAAGAAAAATATTCACCTCTTGATCTAAAAAACACATTACATGTATAAGCAATCTCAACCTATTTGTTGGTGTGAAATTTCTAACTATCGAACATTTTGTCTCAGATTACAGCAAATGGATGATCCGTACAACATCCCAATCCACTTGTGTCAACTTTCCATGAGGTTTAGACTTATACATACATATAATTGTTTTTAGTATCAGCTTGTACTTGTACCAATATTTACTACTATTAACCCTTTTGTTACTAACTGGATTATCCCATTCAGTTATAAAAGTATACATTGGAACAGTCTATTATTATTATTATTCATTTGGAGGGGTGTTCAGGTAATAAAAGCAGACAACATGACAGAAAAAATGATAATTCAACAGTGGAATGATTCATATTCATTGGTGGGAAATGTTTAAATAATAAGTTCAACTAACAACCTTTGTTGAACTTGTTATCTGAACATTTCATAAGGGAACTACTTGTCAATGAGTGTTTAGTGTAAACAATATTTATTTGAACAAAAGAACAGAACAGAACATTGACAATTATACATATTGAGAAAAAAACATAGTTCAAATGAGGATTAGATAACAAGCCATGAGCCTATGGCTTTTATAAAAAAAATTTCCTCCAAAAATGTTACCCCGAGTGTCAATACAGACAGCTACAGGGTAAAAATGAGTGTTTAGGATAGAAGGGGTTAAATAGCAAACCAAAAGAAAACCAAGATGAAAAAATCAGTTTCATTATTAAAATCTGCATGTGTTAAAAATATGAGTTAACTATGGCTAATAAGACTCGTTGTTAGAAAGTTTTCATCAATCACTTTCAGAATTGGATTATAATTCTGGTACATTTGTGATATGATTATAAACCTGATAAGGGAAATACATTTGGATATTGATCACTGTTATTATTACTATAAAGAAATTCATGATGAAAATTCATCTAGTTCAATTACTCAACCACCCAAAAAAGTCTAATGAAATTACTGTATAAAAATCGATTTCTAATCTCTAAACCTCAAGCTTACTATGTATAATCATGATTTTAACTGGACCTAAATAACTGGATTAACTGGAAACGAGTAGTGCTAATTAACAGCATGTTGTTAAAACTGAGTACTCATTCTACATATCATAAGCATATAGACAGAATGGGATTAAAATGAAGCCAGTCAGTTAGCACTGAGTCGTGATCATCAGTACTTAATACTCCACCTGTGGGCACAGCTAATCAGGTCCTCAAGGCATGTGCACACCTGGACATATTACCTGTAATTTCACCTGAATGGTCATTTGATGTTGGTCTCTTGAGGATAAAGGTTGTTTTCTTGCTATGATATGGTACCTGTAACTGGATATAAGACAGGTAGGAAAGTCTCTATGTAACCTATGGTTTGAAGTCCTTTTAATAGTATGTTATTATTATTTCAACAATTGAGGTTAGTTTAACCCTTTACCCAACAGAACGGCCATGTGCCAATGCATTCTCTTATATATGCGAGTCGACCATAGGTCGCCTCGCATATATAAGAGAATGCATTGGCTTAACACATTAAAAATTATCAAATTGTTAAAGAATGTAAGAAAAAATGGTAAAAAAAGATTTTTTTATGCCAATGCATTCTCTTATATATGCGAGGCGACCTATTGTCGACTCGCATATATAAGAGAATGCATTGGCACAGGGCATAACTGTAACCATCACAATGTGGTCAATGAGCCGGTTCCAATGATATCCATATTTGTATGGTTTTATTGAGACAGACCCAAGATAATTTAGGCTGTTGCAGCTTTATTTGGCCGTTTTTGGCCGGTTTGTTGAGTAAATGGTTAAAGCTGCTTTCAGGGTCATTTTTCAATAACTTAGTTAGATACTGGTTATAAACTAAAAAGAGGAACATTGACAATTAATACATGTACAGCATTAATATCACAAGGACATGTGGGCAGAAGTGATTCCTGTTTCCTGCTTGCAAGCCTGTTAATAGTGTGTCTGTCATTTGAGGTCCCCCAGATGGTGAATTTAGCGATTCTATATTCTAGTATATCGCACAGTGCCTAGCATCACCAAATTCATCCTCTGGGGGCCTCATTCTGCTTTATAGGCCTCATCTTCTGGGAATTATCTATACAGTCACAAATTAACATTGATTTTTAGTTACTGGTTATTTCTTGCCACCCCCTTGTTGTGGAGGCAGCAGGGGCAATTCCTCACCTCTGATCACCCAACCTTTCACTGGCGTCCCCAACCTCCTGAGTTGTTATACTTTATAGCCCATAACTTATATAAGTGTATAATGCTTTATAGGGTACATATATGCCCAAGCAATAATGGTCCTGATCATGTGTTCCACCTTCAAAGAAGTTCTCATGTTAAGGTTGACCATAGAAACACATGATCACTCATGTTGAATTATCTACACTGACATATATCCAATTTGCCCTGTCATTAGGTATCAATCTTGCTTAATTTGTCCGCACAGGTGAGTGATCATCTGTCGCAACGAGGGTTACATGTGACATATTTTGACCAATTAGTTGTGTATCAACTGATTTGATGCAATTCGTATATCATCAACTATATTACATAATGTGACTTGTTTTAGCTAAAGATTAAAGGGGGACTGTTCACTAAATCCGGCCATTTATGGGACCATCTCCTATTATACTCAACAGTATATTTGCAACAAATGAATGAATTACTATTATACTCAACAGAATATATGCAACAAATGAATGCATTTGAGCCATGGATGAGTGCAAAATATACTCATTTACTTTATGAACGATGTAAAACAACTAATGAAAATGAGTTTAGGGCTCGAGTCATTAACTCATTTTCATTATAATTACCATGTTGTTTACATATACATCGTTAATAGAGCACATGAGTATATTTTGCACTCATCCATGGCTCAAATCCATTCATTTGTCCCTTAAATGGCCGGATTTAGTGTACAGTACCCCTTTAATTCAGATTGTTTGGATTCGTCAATCTACTATGGCAACCCTTTGCCATGGCCCAGTTTGCTTCAGCATTGCTGATTGAGGGTGGCTTGCTTCATGTTCAAGACAAGATTCAACTTTTCTGGCTCATTAAGAGTGGTCTACTCTTGTAAAGGTGGTCAAGATGTCTGGTCACCATTAATTGTTTGTTTTTCTTTTGTTACAATCATCGTCTTCTGACATCTATATGTGACACTTGTCACTTCAGTGAAAGTTAGAGACATCTTTGCACCAAATGAACCATACTAATGTTGTCACCCAGACATGGTTATCATATCATGGTGTCATGATGTCAGTCAAAAGTCAACCAACGAATTTAATCTGCTATCATAAGTGGAATGTGCTGATTGTCTATGTTAATACAAGGATCAGACATTAGAGGCCATAATGGTATGGCTCATGCTCAAATATTGCATACTATGGTATACATGTTAAGTCTTATTTTTAGACCATATATCACATAGATTATTCTCCATTGATCTTTGAGAAAAAAAAATCATGAAATATAACCCATAAAAGAAAGTTTGGAAGGACTTAATAGCCACTATTTAACTAAAGTGAAGTAACATAGATTAAGCTTTAGTTTGACTGCCATAAACAGGAAGTGTGTTTGTTGTTTAAGTGAGCCTATGGCATGATTTGACAGCCAACCTTTATCCCCCAAGCATGGCTCCACAAACAATGATCCCTGTGTGAACATGTGGATCTCATCTGGACATTATGGCTGCATTGCTCAAGGTGCTTTTGTTATGAGGTCTCCATCACATATGTTCCACCAACTGGTCAGTGTTGCCAAGCCTACTAAAACAAAGAAACATGTGTCCAAACACTGAAGTAACTGTTGGCTGTGAAATACCTAAATAATACCTTGGTCCCTGAAGGCTGCACGCTGTGCTTATTTGAACTCTTCCATCTTTTAACTTTCCTGTGTGAAGAACAGTGCGAATGTGTACATTCAATCCAAACATCATTGTAACTAAATTAACCTGTTCACTGCTAAATGGCTTCATGAGTACGTTTTGCTGGGCCATTGAACTTATGGCTATTTACAGTGGATAAAGATAACGGAATATCATGAAAACACTAAACCTTACTCCATTGACAGGCTTTTATCATTCACAATCCTGTAAGTTACATCATACACTGTTTCAAACCTAGAGATACAATGATTCTGATCCAACAATCTCTTGAGTTCTAGTAATAAATAATGGCCGATTGCTATTGTGCTGAAGGGGGAACCTCACATATATAAGAAAATGCATTGGTCTAACAATATTTATCGTGACCTTGTAAGCCAGTAAATTCTCTTATATATGTGAGGCTCCCTATGGGACACTCGCATATACATGTATAAGAGAATACACTGGCACAGGGTCTTCAATGCTGCACCTGTGTAGCTCCCATCATGAAAGTGTTAAATATTACCCATCTGCTTTACATCCACAATTATCAAAATGTTCTATGGCAGAGTTCTATTTGACAAAAAGTAAAACATCAGAGTTATTCACTAGTAACACACCAGAGTATCAAGAGGATTCTACAATAACATTAAACATAATACAATATTAATCTAATATTTGCCATTGATTGACATTATGGAAACCATATATGCTCTTTATGCTAGCAGATCATTTGAATTTTTGGTGCCCCTTCTGTTATGGAAATTGATTGAATAGCAAAGCCTCTGACCATTGGGCACATAGGTATTATCTCATAATTTCCTGCCATAGATAATTACGCAAATTGGAGTTTTATGGTGTCAAATTAGATGGGACATCGTTAAATTGTACAGTTGGGTTATCAGGTTGCTAATTTGTTAAGGGTAATTCAGAACCTGCACCATATAAAAGCCTGCACATGCTGTCCAAACTTATTGAACAAAGAGGTATTTGTCACCCTATACATAGACCAGGGCCATAGAGGATTGAGAGTTACTTGCAAGCTAGATTTGAGAAGCTGTCAGTTTGTGTTTATTCTCGCCTGCAGAGAGAAGTGATGGAAGTTCTTCTCATCTCTGTGTGAGCTCCCAATAACATGTGGATGTTATAAAGAGAAAAGTTGTTAGAAATTTAATTCTCTGAGTGGATATTTAGCCAAATGGATTAGACTGTGTTCTTGTTAGGAATTCATCAGTTGGGGTTTCTACTTTCCGGGATAATTTGATTGGAAGAGAAGGCTATATCTGAATTCCTGGTGGGTATATAAATGATCTGTTATAGGAATTTTTTTCTTCAGCAACCTGATATCATGAATAATGTTTTGTATTAGAGTTGGTGTGTCATTTTAAAATCTGTTGTGACATCTATTTCCTTTGCGTGCTTGGGTGTAATTTTCAGGATATACATGTATAACATCTTTAAAGTGTGTCCTGGTATGTCAAATATTTATCTCAACATCAACTTTTGGGCAAAGTAAATAAATAGAAAATTTCATCAATAAGAAAATCAGATATGATAAGTATTTAAAAAAATTGACTGACAAGCCCCCAAGTTATTAACAAAGTGGCCCAGTTTTGCATGACTGACCGACATAACGAGGAAATAATGAACATGACATGCCATTGTCCTTCTCATTTTATGCAAGAGAATATGGGGATAAATGGCATGTTGATGGGTGAATTAAACTGCCAGTCTCCATCTCACATCTCCCTGGGCAGGTAGTTTGATAGACACCATCCACTCAAATCTCAATCAGCTGTCACTGCTACCCAGGCATATCACTTGTTCACATGGCTTGATATCTTAAAGATTGGATTTTTAAATTTCATTAGTTGCTTGTGGTGAGTCCCTTATTTATAAATATATGTACAATGTACTACATGTATAATGTTTGTTTTTTTTACATATATAAAGGTCTATCTTAGAAAACCATCACCCATTTTCAACTTTACCCCTGAAGTTATGTTTTTTTAAAATTAAACTTTGATTCTGTTTGAGAATTTTTTTTTCACTATTATACACATACATCTGTTGATTTTATGGTGTCCTGACAACCTTCAAGATTAAAATTTCCAAATATACATCTATAATAAAAAGTATTTGACATAAAAAGGAGTTTAAAATCTAACTAAACATGACCATTCAAGTCAGTATATCTTAAGTTGTTAACACTACCAGTATATGAAGTCTTATTTTCCCACATACATGATATTCCATTAATCATTGAATAGTGACCACATTAACCTGTATCTTAAAAAGAAAACCTACATTTTTTAGTGAATGCAAGAATCATTGCATACATGTACACTTCTAAAAGAAAATACTGCCCGGTATTTGTTTATAGACGTAGTTGGAATAGTTTTCTTTATACTAACTCAAAAATCATATGCCCCATATATCCATTATCCACTGTCAAAGGCTCAAACTGAAGCAAAAAAATCCAACCAATGTAAAAAACCTGCCCAAGTTTATGGCTAGCATCCCGAAATATGACCTGGGTTTAGCCCTGCTTCACTGAAGAGTGAAATTGAACAGCTTTAGATCAAGCGAAGTGGTTGTTTACAAATTGACCAGGGCAGGAAGCCCATAAACATCCAGGGTATGACACCAAGCATTGAATGATGGAACTCATATGTCCATCAATCAGGGCTGATATGTCAGTACCTATCTGTATAATCCTCAGCACATCTGTGGTGGGAATCTAAGGTATGGAGCATCTCACTTATAGGATGCTATTCATAGTTGAGAACGATCTTCAAAAGCATAAACAAAGTTCTTAAAAGTCTCATTTTGTGGAGTATTATGAGGTTCTTGACATTGGCATTGCAGCTGTTTTGTGATTTTAACAACACATTCAAGACTCCATACTCCCTAGATTACAACAACTTCTCTGCAGAACTAAGTTCACCACCATGATTGGTAATCTTTGAGATGTGCTTGCTCTATACTTCTCAGAAAACTGAACTATGGAGGCGGTTCCAAGTCTGCAAATATTGTGTATGCCATTTGCAGAATGAGGGTGAATTTAGTGATGCTACCCCGCACAGCGGGCTAACATATCCAAATTAACCCTCTGGGGACCTCATTTATACTTCTGGGAAGTATCTATAGTCTACATTAACATTGTTTTAGTTACTTTTTCCCTTATGGGAAGTTTCTATATCCATTAATTTGCAGAACATAAATTGCATAATCGAGATAATTGAAGTGACTATTAAATGTGTAAACATCACTGGTCAACTTAAACAGGGGAAATTCAATCTGATCCTTGGTCTCCCATAGCAGTTGAGGCCTAAGCAGAATGAGGTTCCCAGAGGGTGAATTTGGTGATGCTAACACACTGCAGGATAGCATAACTAAATTCACCCTCTGGGGAGCTCATTCTGCAAATGACAGACACAATATTTGCAGGCTTGGGATGTTCTCTAGAAAGGGAACCTTCTCTGCAGTTGATTTTGAAATATTTATATTTTGAGCATTGTATGCTCCTTGAATTTAATAACCGTTTTGTTTTTATTTGCAGAAGGAACAATGATGGATCCTGCTTCAAAGAGAATCACGTCTGATGACAAAGAGAACATTAACTCAGGCAACTATCTGTCCAGTCCCTACAAGAAAATGAAGTTATGTGACAACAACGAAGTAATCGGGCCAGGGTCAACGTATCCAGAAAATGATGCCATCGATAACAAGCCCAAATCAAAGACGCTCAAGGTTCTTCAAAACCAAGGTAGATAAATTAAGCATAGGAAAAGATTCATCAGTGCATATATTTATTTAAGTTCAACAAAGTTTAACTTTTTATTACAATTTTGTCCCGAAATTAATTTTACTGGTGGCTTCCGGATCACAATAGCGTCAGAACATTGTATGATATTTGACACGAAATGTAACCTATTGAGAATTAAATTCTAAAACCGAAACCACAATGGATAATTGGGTTAAATAATTCTAATGGCTTGTTTAATGAATCACAAAATATAGGTTGAGTGAAAATAACTTTAGAAACCACTATGAGCCATCGAAATTTGAATAAATGATTGAGTATTCATAGCTAACTTATGGGCACAATCAGGGGACGTTTTCTCTCACGTTTTCCATAAAACCTATAATTATGAAGCTTTTATTTGCCTTATTTCATCAATACATCAGTTGGCTGCCTTTGAATTGTTCGGCAGGTCGTGAGCTAAAACATTACTGCAGCCTGCAAATCCCTTGAATATTGCACATGTGCACTGACTCAAAAATAATAAATCGAGCAGATAGGGTATTTTCCTAAATTCTTACAACTGGGACCTGGAACAATAGATAGCCCAGAGCCTGACTTGAAGAGAACTATGAATGATTTATGAGATGAAAGGATTTAAATTGAATAGAACTTTGAAATAGTGGCAGTCGCTTTTAATAAAATAACTTCACACCTGTCAAGCAGGCGACCAATGATAAACCAATATTTGATGTTTTAGCTCTATATCTTTCCTGCATAGTTAACCCTTTGAGTGCCAGGTCGATTTTTGTATCAACTCATAAACCCTGTGCCAATGCATTCTCTTATATATAAGAGAATGCATTGGTCTAACAATTTTTGTTTTTGTTTTGTTTTTTTACAATTTTAATAATTTATTCTTATATTCTTTAACAGACTTATTTTGTAGGTTTAGGGCCGATGAGATCGGCCCCTGGCACTCAAAGGGTTAAGCTTTTAACCCTGAAATTCCACGAATTTTGTCCTAAGGATTGAATCTTCATTCATATCCTATTAACCCTTGGTCTAAACAATATTGGTATTTGACTAAACAGAACAACAGCACAAACGATACATAAACATGACACAATATAAATGTTCAAAAGAGGATCGGGCAAAGAGCTTTGATGCTTTTGATCATTCCTATCCTCAGAAAATAAATGTTGACCGACCCCTCGCCCCTATTAGGGTATAGAAGACGGGTTTTGTTCTGTATGGTCTGAATAATAAAGATTAGATGAAGGGAAAGGAAGTGCAGGCAGTACTAGTAATTGGAAAGGGGCAATTGAACTTACCATTAGCAGCAGGATAAAATGCAACACCGCGTATGTCACAGAGAAATAACAGAGGATTTTACCATGTTAAATTTCTCACCATTTTTCGTCACAAGGCAAAGAAAAGTGAAATTCAAAAATTTCACAACGAAACATTATTAACCCTTCCATGACTGGAGATTCCTGAAATTTTGCGAAAACCCTGTGCCAATGAATTCTCTTATATAGGGAGCCTCGTATATATAAAAGAATATATTGGCTTAACAATATTTACCTTGAACTTGTAAACTAGTCCATTCTCTAATATATATATGCAAGGCTCCCTATGGGAGACTCGCATATATAAGAGAATGCACTGGCACACGGTCTTTAATGCTGCACCAGCGCAGCTCCTATCATGAAAGGATTAACAGCATACAAAACTAATGTTTCATTGTGATCTTCGGTTTAAAGGTCCATTTAATTTTCAAGTCACCGATTATTTTTGCTTATATATAGTGCCTTGATATACGGTTTTAATAACAATCTATGACATAACATATGATTAAAATAATATAATATATCACCATTTGAAACGTCTGTGTCTCAGAAGGTGCCCATTGAGTAATAGAAAATGGATGAAATCATAGAAATATTCCCCCTCCCCATCTCTCTTCCAGAATGCAACAAAATTCAAACTAATAGAGTTATTCCCCTTCAATTGAAAATAATAGACTTTGCAGTACAGAAAACACGTCGGTACTTCAACAAAAACATGTTTATTACACCGGATAAGATGATAATACCATGTTTTGGAGCTTCCTCTTTCAAATGGTATATAATATGGCATATATTTTATATAATGTGATCCGGGGGTTCTCAAATTAAGTGGGCCTTTAATGTAGGACAAAAAATGTATACTTAGCAATAATACTGCATGCCTGTGGTTTAAAAGTGTCTAGCAAGCATTAGATATTTCAAACTTCAACAAAAAAGGTGTCCACTTTTTTCTCCTATTATTCTATTTGATACATCTGTGCTTGATTCACAATAAGCGGATTTGATTAGTATTATTATTATTATTATCAAATTAAATAGACTTAATTCAGTACAAACAGGCAGGGACCAGCCTAGAAGTCACTTCTCCCAATTTGCTTGTTAGGGAGAAGTGGACTGTTATCAGGGAGAAGTCCCTGCACTCGCTTAACCATCGACGTATATTGTAAATATAGATCGATGGCTTAACTAACTTCCCAACATTTATTTGAAAACACAGAACAATATTCAAATTCCGGTCTTCTTTACCCTGTAGCTGTCTGTATTGACACTCGTGGTAACATGGCTTGTTATCTAATCCTCATTTGAACTATGTTTTTTTCTCAATATGTATAATTGTCAATGTGATGTTCTGTTCTTTTGTTCAAATAATTATTGTTTACACTAAGTCATAAAGACTGAAATTTGATTTTATACTTCATCATGCATCTATATCCAATAAGTATTATGCAACACAAGCACCATTTTTAAAACCATTCTAGTGAGTATGAACACCTTTATAATCTGTAAAATTTACTTTAAATCTGCTGTTGGGATATATACATACAGGTACATGAGAGAGAATTCACTTCTCTCTGAGACAGAATACTAGGGAGAAGTGGCACATTTTAGGGAGAAGATGCCCCCCCCCCCCCCAAGTCGCCCTCTATGCTGGTCCCTGCAAACAGGCTCAAAATATATTATAAATTCTTTTGTTAGTTTCCTCTAAAAGGTAACCCAGAGATGACCAGCCCTCTTAAGACTGACTTCACCTCAGGGCTAAAGGAAGTCCTTTGTTATACCAATGCAAATGTATCAGTGGGAAATGAATTTTGGATAGGGTAGCAAGGAGTAGCCAATGATAGGGTCATGGCCTGCAGCCAAATTTAAACTGATAAAATCACATATGTGTTCCCTTGGTCTACCCTGTGGTCAGTTATAATCTAATTTGCTTAATGAGTCAAATGATAGTCCAGATCGCTCATTAGATAACCTTGCAAAATTCAGGCCTTGAAGCAAAGTTTAACTCTTATCTAGCCAAAGGTTCAGAATTATTTCTTCAAATATAAAAAGTTTTAAGTTTTTCTACTTAATAACGTGACTGTGAACCAATGTTCATTGTAGATTGTAGTGTACTTTGTAATGGTATATTATGATCAGTAATTTTAATGTGTGACTTTGAATATCCCCTGTCCAAAATGTACTGATTGTTTATTATAAAAATGGCAATGTTGTTGAACAATGAACAGGCAAAAGTGCATGAAAAAGCTTTCCTTCTATATATAATTTAAAAAAAAAAATTATTACATCTTTTTATTTTATTAATTTATCTATTTGTTTATTTTTGAGACCATGACATGCTTTATATATGGAGTGTTTCTCTTTTAAATTATCAGGAATCAGTTTACATAAAATTTAAGTCCATTCGCGACATACATTTGGATGTATGAATCAGATTTTATTAAATATCATATTGTACCTGAAAACTTTTATTAAAAATGGATTAGCAAAATCTTGATAAGCTCACTGGAGACGGTCATCGGATAATGTGTTAAAATGAGGAAGCTCATGGTGATTAATCTGGTTACCCAGCCAAGCACCCTACCCTTAGATCTTGGAACTACAAGGGGCTTAATTGCACCTTTCTCCTTTGATAGAGGTGGTGTTTTTACAAGCTATATATACACCTATATTGGTGTTCACAGCTTTATCAACTCTGACCAGGGCCATTCCCATAGACTTGTGATTACACAATACCTAATTAATGAGGCTGCTGTTAATTAGCAGCTAGGTGACAGACAGATATGCTAATAAGGTGATGTCATCACCTAATTAACTCCAGGTGTGTTGGTCATATCATGTCACCACTATCAGATGAACTAGAGCTGCTCTGGTTGTCACCCCAGGAAGATATATATCTGACATTACACTTGGTATTTTATCTTGTGGACAAATCTGTGCTAAATTCAATCTGAGTGACAACTGACAACTTGACAACTATCATTGGATATATATATATACTGTGTGGTGGGAATATTTATTCAGTCATCTTCTCTGGAGTGTATTAAAAGGACTAAGTGAATTCTTACTGCACAAACTGTGTAGCTAAATCCATCAAACAAGAAATAAACTTAAATAGTCATTGACCAAGTTGTCAAATTAATACATTCCATTTGACTTTAGTGTTTCAAAACTGTTGCCTGATCTCAGTGGTTGGTTGTGTATTCATGGATTTTTAAGTGTGTCTCCAGTTGCTTCTAAGATATGGTTAAAGAGTTAGAGAAGGGTAGCTGTGGAACTGCCCATGTGCCTGACACTGTTAGTCACGCTATTTTCAAAAGAGGTTGGTATTCACTGAGAAGCCTTAAAATAAAAACATTTCCATGAAAATAGTATTATATCATTAAAAAAAACTTTATTGCTTCACCAAATCAATATTTAGTATGACATGAAGCAAGATGAATGAGAACTTTGGTTTGTTCTGGTATGAATTGAAACAAAAATAATCTTGGTAATAATCATTGAATTCATATTTTTTATGCATTTTTGCACTATTATAGCTGATAATAATTGTCAGTTTAGTCTGAATTTGGGTTAATAAATTTAGGTACAACCTTAGTGCTAAATGGATTGGACATCTATAACTTAGTAAGTTGTGCTTTTCTTGTAAATAAATTGAGTTAAAAATTGTTGTTCTAAATATGCTATTCTTTTTACAGGTCAAGTGAAAATCTCAGCATATATGAACTTTGGTCTACTGACTGTTCACAGTAAGTACATATAACCTCAATATTATTCTCAGATTAACCCTTTACCCAACAGAACGGCCCTGTGCCAATGCATTCTCTTATATATGCGAGTCGACCATAGGTCGCCTCGCATATATAAGAGAATGCATTGGTTTAACACATTAAAAATTGTTAAAGAATGTAAGAAAAAATGGTAAAAAGTGTTAAAAAAAGAGATTTTTTTTAGGCCAATGCATTCTCTTATATATGCGAGGCGACCTATGGTCGACTCGCATATATAAGAGAATGCATTGGCACAGGGCATAACTGTAACTATCACAATGTGGTCAAGGAGCCGGTTCCAATGATATCCATATTTGTATGGTTCTATTGAGACAGACCGAAGATATTTTAGGCTGTTGAAGCTTTATTTGGCCGGTTGTGGCCGGTTTGTTGGGTAAAGGGTTAAGTGTTGTTGCAGATACTGTCTTCCCTGGTGGAGGCTACAATACTTTTAAGTTACTTAGTAATACTATGTTTATTGTTCAGAATTTACTGAATTTCCCCTTAAAGTCAGATACTGAAGTTCAAATTTTGATCTTATGAGTTTCAAGTTTCGTGACTTAATTAAATTACTAAGGTATTAACTTTGTTTCATTTATAGCATAGATTGTTCATAATTTCATATATCTTCCAGATTGTATCTTCATTAACATTTGAGTTTCTTTTATTTTCAGTTATCCAAGCAAGACAATTGACATCTAACTACAAAGAAAATTGTGATTCATATGTTAAGGTATGTCACTATATGTAACAATCTAATAAGGCAGATGTGTTGAAATATAAGGATGAGCCAAAATTAATACATGTGTTATGAATTGGCAGAAAAAAAAATTCCTTTTCATGAGATCTCTGCCAGGCAATAACTTTCATCTTTAAAATAAAATCTCTTCTGGGCTGGAAGTTTGAAACTTCTGAATCTTGAAATGTTATTAATTGCAAATAAAGAACTTGGAAAACTGAGGACTAAAAAGATTTTCAATGGTTATAATTTTTTATCACATCCATATTAATGACATTGATGGTACTTATATCCTCAGTATTCCTGCCCATATTATTGATGAAGATATTCTTCCTAAGATCAAAAAAATGGGAAGAACAAATTCACATTTATATTTGATATCTTTTGCAGCTGTCGTTGACCCCTAGCGATGAGACAAAGAGGACGAAATGCAAAACTCAGGTCAAGAAGGGATCTAACAATCCACTCTATGATGAGAAATTCTCATTGTAAGTATTTAACTAAGTACTAAACACAGTAATGTCCTAAATAATCGACTCCTTAACCACAGCAGAATTATTGGTAACTTTTCAGGATTCAGTCGGAAATATGGCTTGTTGCATTCATGGGAAAGCTCTCAGTGAGAGCTTTCCAATGAATGGCAACAAGACATATTTCCGACAAAATCCTGAAATATTACCTATAATTCTGCTGTTGTTAAGGAGTCGATTATTTAGGGCATTACTGTAGCTTCTCCTATTCATTTAAGAAAATATACAATGGAATGGTCTATTAATTATTTGGTGTTGTGTTCAGAAAATATAAGCAGAGTGCAGAAGGATTCCTATTCATTGGTGGGAAATTTCAGAAATGGCTTTTAGGTATTCTTTTGATAAGTATTATAAACAAATTGATAATGTAACCTTAAGTTATCCAAGTTACTGGTTTTATTTTCATATTATATTTCATTTTGTGATGCTATGCATCTTGTACTTCTATGTGAACAAAATACGGTCATAATATTATCAGATTTGATATATATTTTCTATTGGAGTTTCATTGGAGTTTTATTGGCATTGACTTTGAAATGATCAAGTGAACTATATAGAAAGAAAATCTTCACACATGCTTAGTAATTTGTTATCAATCCTTAGAGCATTCCCATACAGTATATGACAATTCTTCATTGACCTTTACAGTGAACTGCTGAATGAGGACCATAATAAAAGATTGCTCATCTCACTGTGGAACCGAGATAAGTCTGGAACAGAATTCCTTGGATGTATGTCATTCGGTGTACGTCATCTTATGAACCCAAGCAAGGTGAGTTACTTCCCCTCGTCAAATATATATGAGTTCCATTCATAGGATCTAAGACCAACTTTTAAAATTGACACTGTTTTTCACCTATTTTTTTTTTTAGCTATGACTATCCACTGTGTGATGTACTAGTATGTGTTTAACATTTAATTTATTTTCTATGTTACTTTTAATGATCAGAGCTTTTCTGTCTGAAAATTGGCTATTATTTTGGCGACATTTTACAACCGGTTATAATCAAATTATCTATACATTATCTCAGTCACCTTAGATTCAATAATAGTGTGAAATTAGATATGAGTGGGGTTGGAACTAGCAAATTTTTTGACACCTTAACAGCAAGGTAATAATTGTAAAGCGAGAGATCATTTCATTCATTCATAAAAATATGATCGAAAATGTGAGATCCCTTTAATTTAATTGGTTACATTTAAAAAAAGCTTTATAAGGTAGAATATCACATTGACAATCAATGTAACATATAACAGCCCAATTTTCTATTTATTATATACTGACCGTCTTCAATTTATCTGATTTCTTCAGCAAGTATCTGGTTGGTACTATTTGCTAACTGAGCATGTTGGAAAGAAGAAACATCTGAGGGTGTCCAGTAGTCGTCAGGCTCCTCAAGTGAAGCCAACAAGTAAGTAGTTATACAGAATAAATAAATAGAACAACATGATTGTGTTTGTTGATACGGCAGGATTGCTAGTGCGGAAGGATAGAACGAGAGATGCATCTTCGGGTTCTATCATTCTGCTTTTATTTTTTAGTTTCCTGTTTCATGGTATAGTGTGTCTGATAAAGCAGAATGAGTTCCCCATAGAGTTTTGTGACTCTAGCCCACTGTGGGATAGCGTCGTTAAATTCACCCACTGAGGACCTCATTCTGCAATGTCAGGCACACTATATCCAGGCATGTAGTCAATACAAGAATTTACCTATAAACTACCCTGTACAAATCTTATTTCTTGAACTGCATGGACAGATTTCTGTTGAGATTAATATTTTGTGACTAAAGTGATGTGAAACACTCCGGCGGGTGATCAAATAGAAATGGAGAATAATCTTGACAACACACACCATCATTCTTATATATTAATTGAATGCAATCACTCTCGATGGCGAAATTGTTTTCGTTAGTTTGTCGCCTATAGTTGCGTCCCGAATCGAGAAGTAGATATTTACAATTGAGAAAAGTTCAGACGATGTTTTCTATGAAGTGGTACGATCAATTGCTTGAGGTTTTTGGAGATGTTAGTATAATTCTACATTCCTCCAGTTGGCATAACGCCTGAATACTAACTTGTCAGTTTCACACATCTGAACAAGTCCATAATATGTTTTTAATAAAATTTATTTTTTTCTTCAGGTGATAGCAACATTCCAACAATCAACAAAGACGTATGGTGGATGGAGAACATAACGGTAAGATACATTATATATATCAGAGTGAATATCTCTAAAAAGATACGATTTTAATGTCATATGAGTTAAAAGCATACAGATATCAGATTAATTTTCTTTGTTTTTCATCAGTTGGTTTCTTTGGATTTTGAACATTCAAACATTCAAATGTTCTGTAACTTTTCATTTCCTAAAATTTACTTTTCTATTCTTTGAGTAAAGTTTTGTAATGAAGACATTGACCAGTGTGTGTAATCACATGTGTGTGTAATCATCTAATTTGTTTTTCACTTCAGATCACTGTATCCCGAGGGAAGCATGGTTATGGTTTCTCAGTTATGGACTCCTGCCCAGTCAAGGTCGGCAGAGTTGACAGAGGTAAGTTAAACCCATTTGTAACAGTTATGTTTTAAACCGTTTATTTTTCTAAATAAAAAATATATTTTTGATACTAGTGAAATTAATCTGCTAAGTGGAATGTGCTGATTGTCTATGTTAATACAAGGATCAGACCTTAGAGGCCATAAATGGTATGGCTCATGCTCAAATATTGCATACTATGGCAGAAGTCTTATTTTTAGACCATATATCACATATATTATTCTCCATTGATCTTTGAGAGAAAAAAAATCTTGAAATATAACCCATAAAATAAAGTTTGGAAGTACTTAATAGCCACTATTTAACTAAAGTGAAGTACAGTAATGCCCTAAATAATCAACTCCTTAACCACAGCAGAATTATGGGTAATTTTTCAGGATTTAGTATGAAATATGGCTTGTTGCCATTCATCGGAAAGCTCTCAGTGAGAGCTTTCCGATGAATGGCAACAAGCCATATTTCCAACTAAATCCTGAAAAATTACCCATAATCCTGCTGTGATTAAGGAGTCGATTATTAGGGCATTACTGTAAGCATCCAACAAATGAGTTTGTGGTATCCACAGCGTTCTCATGAAATTGTTTTATCTACATTTTGCATTCTTTCCATTTACAGCATCACCTGCAGAAGAAGCCGATTTGAAGGATGGTGACTGTATCATCCGGGTCAACAAGCAGAATATTTCTCGTTCAACTGCTGTCAGTGTTGCCAAGCTCGTGAAGTAAGTAATTTGATCCTATTACAAAAATTTATGATAAAACTGAATCAAATCAATGTATAGTGCTAATTCACTGCATAATGTGCTATATAAATGTATCGATTATTACTTTTTATTATACTGCCTTAGTCTGCCTATCAGAGAACCAAATTTCATTGTAACATTATGAAATTAACATTTTTATTCATGAACCTGGGGGATTTTATTTAAAGAAAATTAAGAATTATTATTTACCACTATATATCTATTGATGTAATATTTCTGCAATATTAATCATGCATTTTTAATGGGTTCAATATATATCAATACTCATTCTCACAATCTCTTCGATTTGCAGAAACTCTGGTGATAAGTTGGTTTTGGAGGTACAACGTCCCAAGAAGATGGCAGCCGAGACCTTCGAGAAGCTTCCATCAAAGGAGAACATGGTCTGTTATAGCAGCAACCCAGCTAGTGACAACACAGGTGACAGCTCCGACGAGGAGGGGTACGAGGGCCGAGAAGCTGAGTTCTCCGTCGATGAGGATGCATTCTTGCGGAATGTTAAGCAGCTTCCGACCAGCACTCCACTCCCACTGTTAGCATTTGGCCACAGAGTAAGTACTATTTTTGTCCTAATTTGTGAAAAAAATCATAAAAATTAGAGCATTTATTTATAACTTTAAAGAAAATTGTATATTTCCCTGAACTACACATCCTGCTATAAACCAAGTTGTTCTTCACATTAAAATATTCTTGCAAAAATGCCTTTTGCGCATAATGATTAAAAAACAGGAAATCTTAGGAAACATAAGAAGTAACAATTCATTGTTCAAAATAATATACCAGTAGTTTGCCCATATAACAACACAGACACTCAACAATCTGATTATTTGGTGTAGCCCCTTTCTTGTTCCCACAAAAGTGCTAAATTCATTTTATTCATGGAAAAAGCTTCATTTTGTATATTTTCGTTACAGACGGTTAAAGGTACCGAACGAGAGAAGCAGAATGCTATTTACCGACTGCTCGACATTGAAACAGATTTCACGGAGGTTATGAATCTTGGAATGCAAAGATACACCCGACCACTGCGGCACTGCATCCTGTCACAGTATCAACACGCTGTACTCTTCCAAAATATCGAAATGGTAAGTTATTCACTTATTGATCAGTGTATTGACACACAATACGTGTTTTCAAAACGTAACTATCAGAGATAAACTAACGAAAACTATTTCGCCACTGAGAGTCTCTGCATTTAATTAATATATTTGGTGTTGTCAATGTGGATATACATTTGTAAAAATAACTACTTTTAGCAATGTTATTCTACATTTCTATTTGATCACTCTACCAGAGTGTTTTGCATCACTTTAACATAATTATACTTTCTGCCATTTTCAGCTACACTCTCTGTCAGATTGGCATGTGAAGCAGATGCAGGACAACTCTCCCTCTATGGCGTCGGACACTGACAACTCTTACTCTAGTGATGGGTCACACTTCATGTCATCCGTCGGCTTTGTCTATCATTCTAAGGTAAGTCATACAAAATGTCCCACTGTCCTACATTGTCTGAAACAAATTTGTAAAATGATGTCTTTAAAAAATATTTATTCAGGCATCGTCATTTCACCTCATCATTGTCTAAGATCATTCTGATGAAAGAGCTTTGATTTAAACTTTAGTTTGTGCCTAACATCTTGATTGGCAAATGATTATAGAATTTGAAGACCTTTACACAGAATGTTATATTATTACAGTGTGATCATGATATTGTTTACAATGGTATAACTATGGCTCTGAGCGCCCTCCAATCGATGAAGGAGGAAACTAGGAGAGAATAGGTTATGAAAACACAAGATTTAAAGGAAAATTTTCTGGTAGATGTATGTAACCTTTTTCATAAAAGGTTACCCCAAATGCTAATCTTTTAGATTTTAAGAAAATTCAAGGCCTTGCCATTATATTGAAAACAGTATACTCAGTTTGCACTGAGATCTATGGAAAACATTTCCACCATTTTTAAATAGTAGCTTCATTGTCACCTTCATTATTTACAGATGAACCTCCTTGTACAGAATTATGAGATGTTTGCCCGAGGAATCGGCGATGCCAACAGTATTCTATCAGATCTACGCAACTCTCCCGAATTCATCAGCTTCACAAAGAACCCTCAGCTCGAAGGAAAACAACCGAGCATCACAACCTTCATCAACCGTCCTGTCCAGGTGAGTGATCATGCCATATCAATTGAAATATTACCATTTTATGCAAGCCTTGAAATAGTGTGTTTGTCATTTGCAGAATGAGGTCCCCAGAGGGGTAGCATCACCAAATTCACCCTCTGGGGACCTCATTCTGCTTACACCTCAGCAGAATGAGGTTCCCAGA
The DNA here is from genome assembly GCA_032622095.1 of Siphonodentalium dalli. NCBI lineage: Eukaryota > Metazoa > Mollusca > Scaphopoda > Gadilida > Siphonodentaliidae > Siphonodentalium > Siphonodentalium dalli. The sequence continues at coordinate 159,780,882 of CP136069.1, read as the reverse complement.
GGGTGAATTTGGTGATGCTAGCCCGCTATGCGGGGTAGCATCACTAAATTCACCCTCTGGGAACCTCATTCTGCAAATGACAGACACGCTATTTCAAGGCTTGATTTTATGGATCTGTTAACCCTTTCCTCTCTAAATTGATTCTCTAATTAAGTTATAAAAATCTACACTGGAATGGTCTATTATTCATTTCGAGGGTTGTTCGAGAAATATAAGCAGGCGAGAAATAATAAAAATGCAGAAGGATTCCTATTCATTGATGGAAATGTTCAGATAATAAGTTTGTTGAATTTATTATCTGAACGTTTCCTGAGGGAGCTACTCATCTGTGAGTTATTAGTAAAGACAGGGTTAAATCAGTTGGTTTTTTTTCAATTAAACTTCCTCACCTGATCATCTTTTTTAGAAGCCCATCATCAAATCTTTTTCTTTTTTCAACTTTACCTAAATTTAATTATATTCAAAGAACATCTAGAATTATGAATAGCCTATCTTGTTATTATCGGAATCCAGAAAACAAATTGTGGCACACTGAATGATTATTACATTCCTCAATCTAGGTTTCATGGTTAACCTGTCACTAAAGTTTTTTTTTTTTACAGCATATTCGAGAAATGTATCAGGTCCTGAGAGATATCTTCGTCAGCACTCGGAACGATGATGAAGATTATTATAAGCTTAAGGAAATAGTTGAATGTAAGTAATTTGATGTTTTATTTATAATTATCTTCATTGAAAAGTCAAGAAAATCTGTACTTAAGATGGTCATACATTTAGATATTAAGGTCCACAGCTCCTGACAGTCAGAATAATTGTTTTTGACATTGGATAAAATATATAAATGTTCTCAAAATTCTTTTTTCTGACATTTCATAAAAAATTTCATTATCTTTCATGTTACATAGTTGGACACTGAGATGCCTTAACCCTTTCATGACTGGAGCTTCCTGAAATTTTGCAAAAACCCTGTGCCAATGCATTCTCTTATATATGCGAGGCTCCCTATGGAAATAATATCTCAATCCTGTCAATTGTTCAATCCATCTGAATTTAACGCAATTTATTTGTTATTTCAGCCATGCAGGAGCTCGTTAACACAGTAACAAACTTCAGTTGTGGACGAGTGGACAGTATGACATCACTTTCGAGTCAGGGCAGTGCATGTAGCAGCGGTTACTCATATGGCACCAGCAGTCAGAGCGGCTACAGTAGTACAACCAGCGACCACTACCGATCGACTGGTTCCTTGCCTTCAATAGATTCAGAGGTCATCAAAATACAGCATCGACTTGTCTTCGCTCCTAAAGTCCAGTCATTTACCCTCGCTCAGGAGGACAGACATCTCATATTCTCAGGAGATTTGTTCAAATGGGAGGGTAAAGCATGGAGAAAGGTAGGAATATTTGATCAGTTCTATAATTTTTTTTAGTAAAACTTCATTAAATAAAAAGGCAAAGTGAATAAGTAAATATTTTAGTACACTAGAACTGGCACTTGTGGCCAACACTGTCATTAACCCTTTCATGACAGGAGCTGTGCTGGTGCAGCATTAAATATCCTGTGCCAGTGCATTCTCTTATATATGCGAGTCTCGCATATATAAGAGATTGCGCTGGCTTACAACGTCAAGGTAAATATGAGGCAGACTCGCATATATAAGAGAATGCATTGGCACAGGGTTTTCTAAAAAATTCAGGAAGCTCCAGTCATGGAAGGTTAATTAAATATAGTACACCAGAACTGCGACTTGTGGCCAACATTGTCATTAATAAAATATTATTGCATATAAATTATGCAGTCATTACTCTTTGGACAAAAGTCAATCTATTTTAATAATGGTTTAATTTAATAATCGTTCTTTTCATCATCTTTATGAATGCCAAATTAATTTTGTATGTTCGCTGGAATCTCTATTTATAGTATTGTCACCTTTGATCTTTCAGATATTCGTCATGATGTTTTCGGACATGGTTTTACAGACAGAGCGGCAAGGTGAAGGTTATATTGTTACCCACTCTCCGATATATGTGAATAACCTAAGTGGTGTGGAGCTCTCCAAAGATCATCGTAAGTATTTATTTGATCTCTTTCATAAACATAATTTTTATAAATTTACAGAAAACGAAAATCCGTTTTGGATATCTGATTTTAATATTTTATATTTTGGAAATGCCTGATTCAGCTTTGCTATTTCTTATTAATGCGCAAGTGATGTTTAAATAAAATTGAGGGATGTATTCAAGGTTATGGGCGATATTTTGTATTCATTTAAGTTTTTTCAAATTAACTTTTTATCTTCCTGAGATTCGTCCAATTTATATGGAAACATTATGTTATTGGACAGGATCTCCAATAGCTTTTGTACATATTTCCATCTTACTATTCTGCTGCTCTAAACTGAAGAGATAAAATAGCTTGAGACTTTTTGCAGAACACAATTTTTATCTTTATTTTTTTTTAAATACTTTTTTTCTGAAATTCAGTTTTCAATTTCTTTATTTTCAGCTACAGAATTGATCTTTCACACAAAGGCAGTGCATCCAGTTACAGGAAAAGCATGCAGCAAGAAGGCCCTGTTTTGCGCCCCTTCAACAGAACAGAAATATGCATGGAAAAGTCTTCTAGAGCAGAGAATCCGTGCCATCACCGGTCATGTGACCTCCTATGGAGGTAGCGACACCTCTGCATCTTCAGTTGTAATCTAAATTTTTTATTCAAAGGAAGAATTTAGTTAATTGTTGCTCATGCTGTGTCACCTTTTCATTTTGTAAGTTTGAAGAATAGTGGATGCCTTATTTCTCTCAGATTTATAAAATTTTGAATATGCCTGAAATAAGTACTATGTAATTCAAACCATATATACCATATAAAACTACTGATGAGTTAGATATTTTCACAATATTCCAATTGGTACAAACCCAAAAAAGTTTGTATAACTTTGGATTATGTCTAAAATTAATTTTTCCAAGCTATGAATATTAATATTAGCATTTGGTACGCAATATCTTTTTACTTGTCGAGACTTGTGGAATATATCGTTTTGCTGGTCAAGACACGTGGAATATTCACTATGTTTTTGGCACAGCTTGAGTCAACGCCATTAAAAAATCTTATGTTCTCAGTTAATTTTTCCAAAAATGTTTGAGAAAGCCCTTTAATTTTTATATTCTACTTTCCATGGGCTCGATATCACATCTCTGAACTGAAAATCTTGAATGGTATTAATATGTTAATTCTGCAAAACATGCTTTACCTCAGAATTATCTAAAGTCCTGAAATAACACACGTGTTGAATTGATATTGTTTTATTTTGTTTGTTGATGTCGCTTAGAACATAAGACTTTCTAATGGTTCAAAATATAATATCATCAAGCCTTGAAATAGTGTGTCTGTCATTTGCAGAATGAGGTCCCCAGAGGGTGAATTTAGTGATGCTACCCCGCATAGTGGGCTAGCATCACCAAATTCACCCTCTGGGGACCTCATTCTGCTTACATCTCAGCAGAATGAGGTCCCCAGAGGGTGAATTTGGTGATGCTAGCCCGCTATGTGGGGAAGCATCACTAAATTCACCCTCTGGGGACCTCATTCTGCAAATGACAGATACCCTATTTCAAGGCTATAATATCATTCCTGATACTGAGTATTACATGTGTTTCTGGTCATAAACAATTTGTTTACTTTGTTTGTTACTTTGGTTGTGTCATAGAAATTATTTATTAACTTGCTGAGTGCTACTGTAATTATTTATTTTATATGCCTTTTATGTCATTTTCACTTGAACCTGTAACTGCATGCTTGCCTTTGATTGTATATCTATGGAACAATTTTGTCACTCATATAAATAATATGCACTAATGTTGTGATTCAGATTTGTTTTCCAATGTCATGTTATCATCAAACAGCTGACTAATAGTCTTGTTTTCCCCATTATATGTTCACTTTTAAAACTGGAACTGAAAAATATCTGTCATGGAAAGCAATTATATATTTTAATGAACGTTCAGACGACCATTATTTAATCAAATGTGGGAAGTTTTCTGTCGTGGGTAGTAACTAGTAGTTTGACTGTGCATGCTCACAACAAGATCTCGAGTAAAAACTTGATTTTAGATGTGAAATCATGGCATATCCTTGGTTACCTCTACTTGCGATGGAAGCAGTCATGTGTTCATAAAAATTGTAGATGGAAAGATTGTAGAGTAGTCAGACACATGGTTAACCATTGGCTTACGAACAACGCACGATATCCTCATCTGTGACGGCATTGCAATCGTGTGAACAAATTATCCATAATTTTGTGGGGCCCGATTCCTCCACTTACGATTACGTTCTCTTATAATCTAAATATAATTAAAGAAAGTGAAAAATCTCTTCACAATGCAGCAAATCCTCTATCAACTGAAAGGCTTTTAAAAGTCGTATTTCACTTATTTTGACATTCATAGTTCACACCAGGCCTGCCTATTTAACCATTAGCATGACTCACACTTACATTTGTTCTCACATTATTTTATTACCATGGTTTTTTCAACAGTTGAATTCAGAGAATGTTTCCTCATTTGTTCACATTCAAATACTACCCCTGATCAATTAAGTGGTCTTGCTAATTTGCTATGATGTTGGAGGGTTTGGCTAATCTGAACGATTCGATAAAAATCAATGTGTATGAATCATTCAAGAACATATATATTTTAGAAAAATTTAATTATGCCTGCACTGCTGTTTTCAAATAGACGTGAATAACGATCTTGATTATAGTCAATTTGCATATATATATATTGTAAAATATTTTAATAATAGCTGCCCTGGTTTTCGCAAAATAGCCATCCTGATTATGGTCGGTTTGCAACTAGCAACACAGCCATTATTGAAAATGTTTACAACATGTATGTTCTTGAATGTTTTTTTTACTGATAAATGGCTTTTCTTCGATAAGTTCAAATTAGTGGAAGCCTACAACAATGACAACTGTAGATAAAATAATGATACAGCATAACTAAGCCACACAGCATCATAGCAAACTAGCAGGACCACTTGAACAGGGGTGATTACTCATCATTGTTTGTGTCGATGACACTTCACTTGTTTCCACTCTATTCACATTTTAATACTCATCATTGTTTGTGTCCGTGACACTTCATGTTATTTTTTTTTATCTCTGGATTCATATATGTTTTATTTCCATGGATCACCAAACAAAATTGTATTTTATCATGCTTGTCAGAAATCCAGTATTGTTTCTTTTCATCTTCATATCACCAAATATATGATCAAACATATTACTGTCTTCTCTATATTTCCCCTGCCACGTGGGATTACTTGTCAAAATAGTTTTATTAGTCGAGTTTTTTTCCAAAACTCGACTTATAGTTTGATGAGGGACGGTGGGCGGGCGGCGGGCGGGCGGCGGGCGACGTGTTTTGCTTATAACTCAACCGTTTATTGACGGATTATTTTGGTGTGGGAGTACATATCCATGCACGTAAGCTGCAGACAAAAAATCGGGTTCGTCCGCACATTTATAAGAGTTATGGCCCTTTGAATTTTCAGCTCGTTAGCGCGATAACTTCAACAAACGTTATCCGATTTGATTGAAATTTGGTATATAGGTGTCTCCCAAGAATATCTCGGATGAGTTCGAAAACCGGCCTGGTCCGATAAAATTTGATAGAGTTATGGCCCTTAATTAGTCATTTTTCACGAATTTTCAGCTCGTTAGCGCGATAACTTCAACAAACGTTATCCGATTTGATTGAAATTTGGTATATAGGTGTCTCCCAAGAATATCTCGGATGAGTTCGAAAACAGGCCTGGTCCGATAAAATTTGATAGAGTTATGGCCCTTAATTAGTCATTTTTCACGAATTTTCAGCTCGTTAGCGCGATAATTTAACAAACATCATCCTATTTGATAGTCCAAGTCTTCTTGTACTAAAACTAGCTAAGATTTTGGGATGGAGAGATGCTAGTGTTTAGTCCGAGAACGCGCGCATAGCCTTCTTATGACACGAGTTAAGCGTTAATGACCCGCTCAAATAAAACCACAATTATATGAAATAAAATATCACAATTGCGACAATAAAAGATATTTTCCGCAGAAGACATGCTATTTGATCTGAACCCCACATCAGTTGTGAATTGAAAGCGGTAATTTAATGCGAAAAGAGACATTTACCGCAATGTTTACAAATTTTTAAAAGTATGAGAACTCAGTTGACCTCGCGAACCGTGTTCGGCATTTTCCGTTGAAAATATTCCGTAGATTTTCGACTGACAACGCAAATTACGATGAATTCTCCATTGTAATCGTAATTATGTGTGTCAATAAATAAAAAATAAATAGATTAATTAAACATTGAAGATATAAATGTAATACATTAAATAAATTACGGGGAATTACAACCCTCTCAAAGTTTAAAACAGTGTAAACACAACGAGCATTAGAATAAATAATATGGTGCTACATTTCCCACATTTGGTGGACTTCAGCGAAATTAAGATATATACTAAGCGAACAGAGCAATATACTGCTCTTGTTAAGCACACAAAAAATCAAACAAAATTTGTATAAATTTTTAACCTTAAAGGGGTACTGTACGCCATTTTCATTAAATTTCCGGTGACAACAACGATCTAATATCGATAATATATAGAAACATAAGTAATTTGAGTCGAAGATGTATTCTGTAAACGCTCAGGTTAATAGGCTATCTTAAAATTTAATAATTTTAAAGTTAATAATTTGATATAAATTGAATTTATGACTGGAGCCATAAAATGGCGTCAATCAAATTACGAATTACCGTAATCAAAAATAGTAATTGAGGGATACTGGATTTTTAAACCAATCGCACACACGATTGCTTAAAATATTATGATGATACGGGGAGAACACTCAAGCCACTCACTGACTAGCGACGATACAATAACTTAACTGATTATATGGGACTAGTATGCATATAATATAACTTTTATTTGATTCATTTGGTTGAAAACTTTACAAAAATTACTCGACAACGACAATTTGTATTTTTGCATTCCGGTAAATTTGTCATCCGTAACATGACTTCGTACTCAACAGACTTTCAAATAATGGAAAAATTGTTACCTTATTCTCCGACTCGGAGACTATAGAAACCAACAACAACATGTGGCGTACAGTACCCCTTTAAGTTTGAAAAGTCCCACTAAAACGGAAGAACTATATTTCGAAACTGTGATTCGGTTCTCCGATTATTTTATCAACACAAAAGTCAAAATGCACATGGATGAAAATCACACGCATGGCAAGTCGGACACAAGAGTTCTAATTTGCTCCAATTTTGACAAGTTGCTTGCGAAAATTGTCAACAAAACTACCTTTCTGATCCTCCATTATGTCATTAAGTTTTTAGTGCGGGAATTGTTCTCAAAGCACATTGGAAACTGGACTTTGCGGCGATCGGTTTTCACCATTTTGTTCGGAAAACCCCGCGCTATATATAGAAACGGAAACTAGAATACTCAGAACAAACACCGGACAATGCCGAAGTTCTTCGGAACCTGAGTTCGGCCATAGACTAAAAATAGGATAGACGTCGCACTCATGGTTATCAATCTGTAACGTCACAGGACGCCGCCATTGCGTTGGCCCTCAAGCGTTAAGGTAGTTCAGAAAACTAGGGGGAGATAATTTTACGTTATATTTACATCGAGTTCGCGTAGGTTGGGGAGAGATATTCGTAATAAAAGTACTTTATACTAACTTTGTAACATTATGCATTTTAGGTGACATCAACTGAATGCCTAAGAATGCAATTTCGTTCAAGAAAGGTTTTCCTGAAATAGAAAGTGCCCGCAATTCGATGTTGTTTACGGCATAATTAAAAACTGCCCGATATTCGTTTTTACGACAAGCGTTTTATTTCCCACGATTTCGTACTGGTTTTAGTTATATAATTATAACTTAACGGACACTACAAGGGGTTCACTACTCCGTGTATATGCATACATAATATATGTCCACCTACTAAATATTACTCATTATGATTATCATTCCACGGATACATACGTGTAGTTGATCTGTAGTTGGCTAACGACTGTACAGAGATCATATTCCACCAGTACAAAACCTGGAAACTTTTAGATGTTCTGACCATTACGACAGGGGGCTTTATAACATTGAACAAACAAGGCAGGGAATATATTTCTTTGTTGATACATGTCCCTCAATAGTCTACTTCACATTATGGGGTGGTCCCAGCTTGAGATTCCATGTAGGGGGTCACAGTAGGGGGTTTCGTCTAATAAGTTCAACAAACAGGCGTGTTTGTGGACTTATTATATGAATTAACCTAAACATGAATGTAAAGGGTATCTCTGTCCACTATGATATTAAAATACATATCAACGAATAATAGTTAACTGTATCTACAAATGATTATAATATTTATAAGTTCATCATTAAATTAATAATAAATTACAAACATTGTTCATCTCTCTATCACATGCCACATGGTACTTAATTATCCACACTAAGGCAACACCCATGTCCATATGCACATTATGGATCCCGGGGACTGTCCCCTCCAGTCTGAAAACAAGTATCCTCTAGCTCCCAATAGCATTTCAAGATCCCAATCAGCTTCAGTAACTGTAATTCTCTAATGGACTATAAGTATGTTATCATACTAGTATATAAAAAAAATCCAAATTGTACGATAATCATTAACTATTTTATTACTGTATGGATTATATTGCACAGTTTCAAAATAGCCTAGATACAGTTAACTATTATTCGTTGATATGTATTTTAATATCATAGTGGACAGAGATACCCTTTACATTCATGTTTAGGTTAATTCATATAATAAGTCCACAAACACGCCTGTTTGTTGAACTTATTAGACGAAACCCCCTACTGTGACCCCCTACATGGAATCTCAAGCTGGGACCACCCCATAATGTGAAGTAGACTATTGAGGGACATGTATCAACAAAGAAATATATTCCCTGCCTTGTTTGTTCAATGTTATAAAGCCCCCTGTCGTAATGGTCAGAACATCTAAAAGTTTCCAGGTTTTGTACTGGTGGAATATGATCTCTGTACAGTCGTTAGCCAACTACAGATCAACTACACGTATGTATCCGTGGAATGATAATCATAATGAGTAATATTTAGTAGGTGGACATATATTATGTATGCATATACACGGAGTAGTGAACCCCTTGTAGTGTCCGTTAAGTTATAATTATATAACTAAAACCAGTACGAAATCGTGGGAAATAAAACGCTTGTCGTAAAAACGAATATCGGGCAGTTTTTAATTATGCCGTAAACAACATCGAATTGCGGGCACTTTCTATTTCAGGAAAACCTTTCTTGAACGAAATTGCATTCTTAGGCATTCAGTTGATGTCACCTAAAATGCATAATGTTACAAAGTTAGTATAAAGTACTTTTATTACGAATATCTCTCCCCAACCTACGCGAACTCGATGTAAATATAACGTAAAATTATCTCCCCCTAGTTTTCTGAACTACCTTAACGCTTGAGGGCCAACGCAATGGCGGCGTCCTGTGACGTTACAGATTGATAACCATGAGTGCGACGTCTATCCTATTTTTAGTCTATGGTTCGGCTTTCAGTTAAGTAAACAAACAGAAAAAACAACGATGTTTGTGGCAATCAACCGGAATATTCTATGTGTAATTTAACATTAAAGTTAGATTATTATACACCTTCTGACCATAAGATGTCACTCTTTCCGACGTATATAGCATCATGTATTGCTTTGTTAGGTAAATCGAGTAAAATACACCACAGATCCTGGGCGTAACTCGTGTCATAAGAAGGCTATGCGCGCGTTCTCGGACTAAACACTAGCATCTCTCCATCCCAAAATCTTAGCTAGTTTTAGTACGAGAAGACTTGGACTACCTATTTGATTGAAATTTTTATATATAGGTGTCTCCCAAGAATACCTCGGACGAGTTAGAAAACCGGCCCGGTCCGATAAAATTTGATAGAGTTATGGTCCTTAAAGGTACTCAACCCGTAAAGAGGGTCCCCATCTCAGCAGATTCCAACAACAACAATCCGATCAGAGGGTCCTATATTACTATTTCTTTGGCTTTGGGGGTAAAAAATATTTGATTCGAGTCAAGGAACCCATCAAACAAAGCTCAGAGTTATTAGATATTGATTTTTGAAATTTGTTATAAACTCGAGATGAGTACTGCTAACTGCCGTAATCTGCTCTGGATGTGTTCTCCAAATCTATTCAAACAGACAAGGATGGATAACTCTAAAATCAAGTGGTAATTTTAACGCAGTTTTGACTGAGTTCTGGGCCAGATAGTATTCCCGATAATGAAAAATAATAGATTTCTAAAATCGATATCTAACAAATCTGAGCTTTGATGGGTGACTTCCTCGACTCGAATCAAATATTTTTGACCCCCGGAGCCATTGAAATATTAATTGAGAGGAGTTTAATCGGGTTGAGTACCTTTAAGTAGTCATTTTGTACGAATTTTTAGCTCGTTAGCGCGATAACTTCAACAAACGTCATCCGATTCAACTAAAATTTGGTATATAAGTGTCTTCCAATAATATCCTGGACGAGTTCGAAAACCAGCCTGGCCCAATAAAATTTGATAGAGTTATGGCCCTTAATTAGTCATTTTTCGTGAATTTTTAGCTTGTTAGCGCGATAACTTCAACAAACGTTCTCCGATTTGTTTAAATTTGGAATAGACATACTTGCAAAGAATATTTCGGACGAGTTCGAAAACCAGCCTGGCCCGATAAAATTTGATGGAGTTATGGCCCTTAATTAGTCATTTTTCGATTTTACCTATTAATTAGTCTACCGATACTGATGCACACCAATTGGCGGTAAGCCACCGAAAACGAGACACAGCATCTCTGATGCCACCTCTTGTCTTATATTGGCCTTAGGCAGTTATATTGCCAGAGTGACTGACTCAAATAAGCAAGCCTGCAATTACTGTTTGTCATTTACAGAATGTGGTCCCCACAGAGTGAACTTGGAGACACTATCCCACACATTCTGCTTAGCCCTCCTCTTATCGTAAGCATCTATAGTCTTAAATTAAAATTGTTTTAGTGACTATTTCTATTCTTCAGTTTCTATATCCCCCTATTGCAGAAGATAAAATTCATAATCGAGGTGACTAATGGGTGAAGATCACCAATTTGAACTTTAAGCTGACCCTAGTTCTCCCATAGTAGTTGAGGCAGAATGAAGTCCACACGGGGTGAATTTGGTGATGCTATCCCACACACTATATTCACCCTATGGGGACCTCATTCTACAAATGGCCGACACACTATGTTCAGCCTTGCAGATAAGTTGACTGATGATCAGAAATCCAAAATGGTAAGCTTATAAGAGAGATAAACGCAATACTTTGTTTCTTGGAGAATGGTTTATCCCCATGTCCACACCCCCCCCCCCCTCCCAAACAAAACCTGTGCATATTGCATTTTTATGTTTACCCATACCATAGTATGGTAAACATAGTGTCGATGTTCGGATTGACCACTCGTCCGTCCACTTGTCCGTCCATCTGTCTGTCTGTAGACACTTTACGCATGGTGCGATAACTCAAATATTTTCTATCTGATCGGAACCAAAGTTTGTATATGAATTTCTCAGCACAAAAGACAGATCGAGTTCGAAAATGGGTTTGATCCGACTTGTTAACTGAGTTATGGCCCATTTTTGAAAACATATTCATTCTTTAAACAAACAAAAATTGATTGAATTCATTGCTCAATTTAACAAAAATAAATTAATAAATGAATAAACAAAAAAATATAATAATGTTTTTTTTTTAAATAATAATAATAAAAAAAAATTTTAAGTTAAACAAATTTGAAAAACTAACACCATTATCACTATGCCAAGGTTACCCCGAGTCACCACCCCAACTTTGGTTTAAATCGGTCCAAAATCTTGTGTTATGTACTGGTAAATTTGTTTGGAGCGACATTAAACCCAATTCACCAATTCCATCCCATACCTTTGGACTACTTAGCTATTGATAAGGCTATATTATTTTCTGATGTCTCTTATGCCAATGTGCAGATAAAGAAAGCTATGGTATCTAAAAAAAAAATTTAAGTTTCAACATTACACATCACATGATTTTAACAGTAGACTAGAACATCTGTGCTGCATTGCACAGCTGAATATATCACTCTACAGATGGTTTGAGGTCATTATAAATGTTATTGGTTTAATAGAGATGCCAGGCTTCAACATAAACAATGACTGATTTGTTGACAGCTCTGCTATATAATTGATATTAATGGGTCAGCAGTGAGGTGTGTTATCTTGATGGCTGTTGTTGGTAGAATTTGATACATTATCATTGTAAACTTAAATTGGACTCTCTTAGCCCAAGTATTCCATGTCCAGGTCACCTTTTCACATTTAACCCAAGGCTGTGGTGGTGCAGCATTACAGATCCTGTACCAGTGCATTCTCTTATATAAATGCGAGTGACCCATAAATTCCAATAATTTGTGTTATGTGTATTTGTCTATAATAGTACATAACAGTATACTCTATAATTCAACATCAAAACTCTCATTTATGATTCCGATCATGGTAATTTACTATCGCCAAGGGATGGGTTAACATTTGCCGATCGTGATCGGCCTCTCGTTAATTCGTCTTTTAAGTCAAGTTTGAGCTAATGCCATGGGCTGGCGTCCGTCGTGAATATTACTTCTCAAGGTTTCAGGTGACTCAAGAGATGAGACTCAATCTTTTCAATATAAGACTTAGTACCAAAAGCATTTCAAATAATATAATAAAGTGAAATTAAACTTGATGCAAAACATAAAACCTCAGGGTTTGAATGGTCGTTCTCAGTGAAGTGCTTTGTTGCCTTAAAGGTACTCAACCCGTAAAGAGGGTCCCCATCTCAACAGATTCCAACAACAACAATCCGATCAGAGGGTCCTATATTACTATTTCTTTGGCTTTGGGGGTAAAAAATATTTGATTCGAGTCAAGGAACCCATCAAACAAAGCTCAGAGTTATTAGATATTGATTTTTCAAATTTGTTATGTTCTCGAGATGAGTACTAATAACTGCCGTAATCTGCTCTGGATGTGTACTCCAAATCTATTCAAACAGACAAGGATGAATAACTCTAAAATCAAGTGGTAATTTTAACGCAATTTTGACTGAGTTCTGGGCCAGATAGTATTCCCGATAATGAAAAATAATAGATTTCTAAAATCGATATCTAACAAATCTGAGCTTTGATGGGTGACTTCCTCGACTCGAATAAAATATAATAGTAATTGAGAGGAGTTTTATCGGGTTGAGTACCTTTAAGTTACATGAAAATCGACATATCATGCCATCTCTCTTAAAGGGGATACTTCCCGTACGTAACACGCGTTTTCAGATCGATAGTATGATTAGAAGACATATTTATTTTAGGCACAGTGAATCATAAAATTCAGTCTATCTTTGTTTCTCCAGTTAACAAATGACAGTCAGAAAACTTGTTTTATTTTGTTTTTGTTATTCTGCAATATTTTGTCGATTCGAGATTAGATTCGATTCGCAAATCTGATTCGATTCGCAAATCTGATTCGATCCAAGATTCCATTCGATTGCACACATGTATACCAACGCCTCCGATTCGCATGGCTCTAGTACGTCCCTACAGACCACATCCCTCGATCATCCGATCGTTCCCTCACATATAATATGGATCTTGTTGGTGACCTCTCGATAAGAGCTATCAATTTGTTTTCTTAATTTCGCTGAAACATGGCCGCCGGCAGCCATCTTGGACGTCTACTCTTTGCACGACTAAATCCTTTGCCATACCCTACAGACCACGTCCCTCCACCGATTGTCACAAAACTTCATACGGATTATCAGGGTTGCCTCTAGATGGGAGCTTATCATTTAATTTAGTTCACATCTGTTCACATTTGAATAAATCGGCATATGATGCAAACCGCATGTATTGCATGATTGTTTAAAGATGCATAATCCGATTAAGCGCCCCTCAATTACAATTTATTTTGATTCGGGGGTAAAAACTATTCGATACGAGTCGAGGAACCTACCTATCAAAGCTCAGAGTTATTAGATATCGATTTTTGAGATCTATTATTTTTAACCATCGAGAGTTATAAGTGGCCCAGTAAAAAATCGACGAGCCGACGGTTTCGGACCAAATTGCGGATGAAGATGGATAACTCTAAAATCAAGAGGCTTTGTGTTGATAATAAGGCCAAATTTCGTCGAACAATATGTTGATAAATAACACGTTTAGGGCAATTCTATACTATAGTTGACAGTGCATGGTTAGGATTATTTTTGGGCAATTAATCGATTCTGATAACTGAAGCGGCATTTCTAATAATGTTGTTGTTGGAATCTGATTATATGGGGACCATCGAATCGGTTTGAACAAATATGCAGGCTATTTAGGATTACCTCGATGTGGGAGCTATTGAATATAACGATTTTCAATGAAAAACATTACTCTTTACATGACTAAATACTTCGGCATGCCCTACAACCAACATTTTGCATCCAATTGATCCCAAACTAATTTCATTTGGCTCTTCGGGTTGACATCTGGTATTATACATTTCAACTTTCCGCATTCCTTATCCTCCATTGACTGTAATGTACGACAGTATCCCCTTTCCATGTTGAGCTACAGTGTCACTGAAACTTTCATTTATGACTTGCCATACATACATATATTAATACCACCCCGTCCCAAACAATAACCCCAAATCTGTATAGCTATAGTGATCATTAGACACTAAGTTTCCATGTCTTCGTTATTAATACTGTATCCACAAAACTGTTATTACAAATCTGTGAAGTTGAAATTATTGGTAGATATGATAGTCTTCTGCAGGAGTACATATTTAGAATATTATCCTGTCATATTTAGTGTCTACAAAATAAAGGACTCCAATAAATAATATATAGCCAAAACCGACACGTAGCCTAAAAATTCAAAATAAGACTAACTACTAGTACACTTTTACCGAAATTACCGTTGTCATATTATGGGATCAAAATAGGTCGATAACTATGTGATATCAATATGCTATATTATATATGTATATAAAATTAATGTATATAATAAAGAGATAAGTTTTATCGCGGTTGTAAACATGTTAAATTTTGTGCTGGTATATCCGTAAAATTATAGTTAATTCGTTCCATCTTCGTAGCATTTCGTACTTTGCATTTGCTTTTCTGACCCGGAAGCACATTTAACACGTGTTTTTGTTTTGTTTTCATTTTCCACGTGCAAATGCCGCCACCAAGTAAAATCTTCACTGGTTACAGGGCGCTGGGTTTTGTGTCAAACCACGTTCCTCTACAAATACGGCATCATTTCAAGCATAAGGAGAATTATGTTGTTACTTCTGTGGGGAAAGCGTTCCATACTTATAATGTAAAGTTCAAATTACAGTTTCCCAATTTCGTGGGGAAAAGGGGGGGGGGGGTGAATCCTACTGTCGAGTACTGTATATGACAGAGTAGCCCAAGTGTGGCTAGTTTGCACAGTTTATAATAGCCTGAGTGACTCTATCCACTATTTTGCTGTATGAATTCTGGCTGTTTACGGCGGAATTGCCTATTCATTATTTCGCACATTTTTGTTCAAACTATTAATCCACCAGGGGTGGCACCAGAGGAAAGGTCAAATAGGGGTGGCTACAGCTCTCCCAGTCAGGGAGGGTTAATTATTGAGTCAACTTAACCAAAATTGTGGGGTGCACAACTTTTTGCATGCTACTTTTCAATTCCAGACATGTGATCATTTTTGCGATGGCGCTCTATAGCAATTGTGCACCTCAAAATCGAAGTAATGAACAGTTGTTATTCGTTCTTAAGTTGACTCTGTTTCGGCTTGCATTCACCCAAATACATTCTCGCAACTTAAATGTTACATGTATCTCTATGAAATGGAACCTCTCTATAATCTATTCTGAACATCGGACAGGTTTGTTTGTCAATAATTCAGCAACACATGTATTTTTACCTCTGGTAACCGAATGCGTGTGCGCACATGTAAAGTAGTTATGTACTGTTGTACTAGTATAAGCATACCGATTTAATTTGTGGTCTTTTGTTTGGCGAACGCTTTGAACTGGAATCAGGTGTCTGATTAGATATCTGTATACTTATTTCACACATTGAGTGTACAATGGTGACCACAAGGAAAATTAGAGCAGTGACAGTTTGTTTTTACAACAGTTATTGTGCTGTGTTGGACTCTGTTTATACAACCATTGTTCAAACACCAATTTGCTATGAATACACAATAGTGCTGTATTACCATAGTTAAGGTGAAGGAGCACTATGTGCGCAATCACTACTTCATAAAATGTTACCATAGCTGTTTATATCAATC
Source organism: Siphonodentalium dalli (assembly GCA_032622095.1). Taxonomy (NCBI): domain Eukaryota; kingdom Metazoa; phylum Mollusca; class Scaphopoda; order Gadilida; family Siphonodentaliidae; genus Siphonodentalium; species Siphonodentalium dalli. Next base: position 159,764,449 of record CP136069.1, on the reverse strand, counting down.
TTCGATAATTAATGAGCCATCACGAAAACAGCGTACAGAGTTGAATTCAGACCAAAAAGTGAAAATTATTAAAGGTCTCCAGTCTACACCTCAGTTGACATACAAAGAGCTCAGCATAAAGTATGGCATCGGCATGTTTATAAACCGTGACAAGATGAAGCAACTTAATGATAATAACAATGATCGTCAAGTCAGCATATGACCATACACAGTCAACGCTAGATAGCTTCTTTTGTAAAGTCAGACTCAATCACCATAAAATCGATCATTTCATATATTATTTATAATATGTATTTCATGTTTAGGCCAAAACAAAATGAATGCGTGTTTCCCGTAACGAGCCCAAAAAAAATAGGGGCGGGCGGTAGGCTTTTCATTTTATTTTATTTTTTCATTTTATTTTTTTATGGTCTCGTGTGGGCCATGCCTAACCACCATCAAACACCATACAATGACACAGAGCAACCGGCAAATTGCTGACAAAACTGATATATTGAGGGGAAACATATAAAACAGATAACAGTAGACAGTTTACATGTCCGCATGGCACGGGGGAGAGATGAATTAATGTTGTAGGGGCACGGGGGAGAGATGAGTTGTTGTAGTGGGCGCATTGGAGAGATGAGTTGTTGTAGGGGGCACAGGGGAGAGGTGAGTTAAAGTTGCAGGGGGCACCGGGGAGAGATGAGTAATTTATTAATTGACAGTTAACGTTGTAGGGGGCACGTGGGAGAGATGAGTAATTTGTTAGTGGACAGTTAATGTTGTAGTGGGTGCGGGGAACAGTCAACGTTGTAGGGGGAGTGGTGGATAGATGAGTTGTAGGGGGCATGGGGGAGAGATAAGTAATCTATTAGTTGACAGTTAACATTGTAGGGGATGCGGGGGAGAGATGAGTTGTTGTAGGGGGCACGGGGAGAGATGAGTAATTTATTAGTTGACAGTTAACATTTTAGGGGGCGCAGGGGAGAGATGAGTAATTTATTAGTTGGCTTCAGGGTCTTTGTTGGGAAATGTCAGGACCCCCTATTTCAAACTGAAGTTCACACCCCCTGAACCAAGCAAAATTTTGAGCTGGGAATATTCATGAGTGGACCTAACACCCCATGAATGGACCTAACACTCCATGAGTGGACCTTACACCCCATGAATGGAAATTTTGTGTTATCACAGGCCCACTTTCGATGTCCTGTTGGACGTTTTGTTACCAGAAAATTTGAAGTGGCAAGTCGGTTTTCTGTTGATTACTAGTTAGTGTTGGTATCTACTAGTATATCATAGTATGTAGCTTATCAGTTAGTTAATCATGCATGGCATGTGGAATTCAAATTGTGCATACTATGGACAAAGTAAAGGTATTCTATATGTAATATATCTTACCATACCACAATAGACAATACAACATCCTGTTCATGCAAAGTCATTCCATGGGCTTCAATTTGTGTTTTATATCTGTTGTAAATTGCGATTAACATGCATGCGAAAAAAAATACAAAGCCCTGCACTTGCTAACAACCAGCACAAACTTTCCGAGTTTTCGATCGCAAATCTTGCATGTTTATGAGGAAGATAACTATTATTTGAGTTAATATTTAGATGTAAATGATATTTCTGTTTTTATATATATGAAACGAGCGATTAAATCACATAATTGAATGTGAGACAACATTTATAAGATTTTTATCAACACATCCTGAATTTTGTATGCACCCAGTAAAATTGTGATCTGGCAATCCGATCATTGTTGTGTTCTTGTGACGAAAAACCATTCTAATTGATGCGCCAAAAATCTGATTCAGTAACTTGTCAATTCTTGAGAAAGAGAACGACATTCAAAAACAGTGTATTTTGTGCTATCAAACCGGACGATATATCTCCGAACCGGACACCGAACGAGGAACCTGATTGCATCGATTGTAGTATGACTATGTGGTTATACAGCTTGTAAATATTAAAGAGAACACGTCTCCATTTTCAGTGGCATTTTTTACCCAGAGACTTCGAATCGCCCCATGTGCGACCGCCATCGTTGAGATGAACTTGTTCGAATCGATTCGGTTCGATTCGAATCCAAATCGATTTGAATCAACCGCGGAAAACATCAATGTTTAATGTAAATATCAACAAAAACACGTGCTTCCGGTCAGCGAAGAGGAACGATAACTCGTGATTTTCCGGTATTGCATCAGATCGTATTAAATTTGACTTTCCGTTAGAGTGACGATGTGGCTTTGCAAAAAATATATAAATATATCAAAGATATTATTTATCTCGTGAGATGAATCAGATAAAATGGAACCACGTGTACATAGTTTGGTTATCAGTGCGGTCGGTCGGTTTATAGATTGATTTTTTTAATTTAAAACCAATAAAATGAACTTGGGTCGGGGGGTTTTGAAGACGGTCGGTCGGGTTACGGGAAACACGCATCATTTTTGTTTTGGCCTTATCTATATTTATCTGTTTTTTATATCTGTGTTATTTATATTTGTAGTTATTTATTTATAGTTTATTCAATAAAGTCACATTAATTAATCAATAATGCAGTGTTTGTGTCTTGGTCACTCTTTGTAACGGCGACAATATATTCGGATGGTGGCGCGATTATCTATAAACCGAACACCTCTCTAATCTGAGAGGTGTTACTGTACTATAACTTAGATCTGGAAATAATGTGTCAATTGCATTATAGATTCTTGGATCTTAGTCAAAAGGCCGAGAAGCACATATAACACATTGGACAATGGAATTTATAATGGAAAGTATATATATATTTAAGACTTTGTGCTTATGATTAATAAACATGAATTAATCCATCACATTTTGCAACTTATTGAAACTCATATGTATCCAAAATGAACAGGTAAATTATATGCATACTGGAATATTTTCATGGTTGTGTCAACTCATTTTCTGTTATTTACTTTACTTTATTTCAGTGTTCCAGACTTGGCATTGTAGCTGTCAGTGAGTACATAGTTATCCGTTAATAATATATCAAATTGTCGTTGTTTTCATACAAATTTTGTATTACATGTACGTTGAGTCAAGCTGCTCATTTTACAACATTTTACTGTATATTGTGTATGAAAAGTAAAACATATACAGCATACATTAACGACAGTGGCGTTGGCTTCATGCCGTCATTGTCACGGATCTAATTAATTACCATGAATGCAGCTAATTGCAGTTGCACAAATGAGAGTCACCTCACTGCAGTTTGAAGGTGTGTGTGATTAAGTCGTTGTGTATTCTCTGGTTGTCCATTTCATAAATTCATATTATTCTCTCCAATCGATACCACAGCTCAACGAATATTAAATATGTGTGTACAACATGTGGCTATAGTTTGAGGGATGTTCCAATCTATTGTTGACAATTATTCAAGCTTGCTGACTGTTTTATGAGAATGATTGTGCCAGCAGTATCTACAATCAGTTCATCATATAAGTTTATGTATGTTGCAACTACATGTGCGATATCCTTAATGAATGCGCTGTATTGTACAAGTTATTTCAATGTTCTATTATCAGTTATACTGATATTGAAATCATTTATAGTAACAGGGACAATATTAAAAAAAAAATTAATCTGTGTTATTAAACGTCATCTGGGGAAAAAGTGGCTTAAAATGTTTTCATTTGGCTAAAACAAAAATCTGGAAATAGCTAAATTATTTTACCACAATCTTTTGTGGGCCAGTTCGAACACTTATTTACAATCCTGTAAAGTACTCCCTGTCAAGCCTGCATATAGTGTGTCTGTCATTTGCAGAATGAGGTCCTCAAACTTAAGGGTGAATTTAGTGACACTATCTCACACAGTGGGCTAGCATCACCAAATTCACCCTCTATAAACCTCATTCTGCTTAGGCCTCAACTGCTATGGGAGACCTAGGATTAGATTGAAGTTGGTGATGTTCGTCCCTTAGTCACCTCGATTATGCATTTTATCTTCTGCAAATTAGGGGATACAGAAACTTCCCAGAAGGGGAAAAGTCACTAAAAGCAATGTTAATTTGAGACTATAGATACTTCTCAGAAGATGAGGCCTAAGCAGAATGAGATTTCAAGAGGGTGAATTTGGTGATGCTAGCCCATCATGCGGGACCTCATTCTGCAAATAACAGACACACTATTTCAAGCCTTGCTCACTGTCACTGAGGGTGTGTGACTTTTATCAATTATTACTATTTATACTTTTAAAATTCCACAAAGTTTATCTGGGGACATACAACTCATCTTACTTTTTTTGTATTACAGGTAACAGCCATCCATTTGATATTGAGTGTTTAGCTATAAATGAGACACTAGTATTCACAAGTTATCATAACTTGATTCAAGCTTATGAAAAGAACACCCATGTAAGTACATGCATTTATTTGTTGTTGTTGTTGGCTTCGTAATCATCTGTAGCTGATTAATGTCACTGGTGCTTTAACTGCTGGTGCTGTATTCTCTAGGTGCTATTCTCTGTATGTGTGACGTCTTCAACATGCATTTAGAAGGGTGATTAGATATTGTTTAATATCTAATCCCAACCACAGTGGACACGTGCAGGATTCACTATATTAAATAAAGATATATAGCAGGGATTGGTCCAAACTGCAAACAGCGCCCCTCCGTGCATACTCCATAGATCGCTGCCATAGAACTGGTACTATTAAGCAGGTGGAGCTTTGATATTTTTGGAGTTTGGAATTCCCGTAAAACAATACTAGTCACAGACCGCTGCCATAGAACTGGTACTATTTAAGTAGGCGGAGCTTTGGTATTTTTTGAGTTGGGAATTCCCGTAAAAAAGTGGGTTTGCCGTTCTAGCTGTCACCAGTTAGAAAAGTTATTTAAAGGTTTTGTGTTTTTCTACTTTTCTGCCAATATAGCATGAACAAACACAAATGTGCAAAGGAAAACATATGCTGGCATCAGAAAAATCCTATGCTCAAAATGTGGAAACACTCTAATGAAATACTCTCATTTACTTCCTTATAGTGGCCGATGGCAATATATTAAAGAGCACATGAAAATGTAGTTTTGGGTTGGTCCCAGGTCTGTCCTTCTGGTCCAGGGTAGGTTTAAAGTGACGCATAGTGTTCGCAACAATGTTTTGAATGTATGTAAAATAATTTTTAAAAATGAAGTCGACTCAGAAGAAAACAAAAGGAAACTTGATTTATTCATGAAATATATTTTTTGAGTATTATATATCAGCAGTGAGAATTAAAAACTAATTTCAAAAAATGAAGTTGACTCAGAAGAAGAAAACAAAAGGAAACTTGTTATATTCATCAAATATATTTTTTGAAGTATGACCGAGTTTGGCAATTTGCCGCAAATATGAACACAGTATTTTTATTTTTGATGAGGCTCTCATCAGATGACGAGGGAGGTGCCTGAGAACACAGTATTTTTATTTATTTGATGAGGCTCTCTGCAGGTGACGAGAGAGGTGCCTCAGTATTTTTATTTATTGGGCCTAATGTGAGTATTCGTTCTTATCAACCCTTGGTATATTTTCAGGTTGTCCATATATATGAAGGCCATAAGAACAATGTACAAATCCTGCTGCCATTTGGACACAATCTAATCTCTGTCGACGATGCTGGTCATGTCATCATCTGGGACATCAAAACTGAAGGTTGGATTAAAGATTTCCCACCCATCTGAACTGAGACCATAGAATTACTATCTGTATATTTTCATTTCCCAAGTATAATGAGGTTGCACCTAGGAACCTAGATACATTCTTCTGTTTTTTTATCCAATGGCCAGCCATGCAGGGTTCGTGCTACCACTTGCCAAATTTGCCAATGGCAAAAATAATTCACATTTGGCAAAAAATATTTTCATTTGGCGAAAGTTTTGGCAAGTCACTTTTTAATTCCTCAAGAAAGTTTAAAAATATTGGTGAATCAATGCCATTCATTACAGGAAACTCTCACAATATAATTATATTAGCGGTGTTTTATAAGGTCTAGGACAAATTAGCACCTTTATTAAGAAGCAGTTAATCTGATAGCATTAGTATTGATGAGTGAGGGATTATCCGTATTTAGTGTGGTGGTCGTGTTTACATATCTAATCCTCTTATAACGTGCCCTTCGGATGAAGCAACCCTTCAACAATTTTATTTTTCGGTGATTGGTTTAATGTTGTATGATAAATCACAACATAAGACTCATTGTTGCAGAAAATTATACTATCAGGGATAGCATTTGGCAAATTATTTGGCAAAGTAAATTTTGGTCCAGCGCGGACCCTGCAGCCATGCAAAGTCAATTTGTCATTTCTCAGGCCAAAAGATTTTGAAAAGCATGCGCGCATATTTTTATTTTATTTTTTATTTCTGGGACACACACCAACGAAGCATTCCACCTCCGTATCGGCAAGCTCCGGGTCTAATTGACCCCGAAAATATTAAAATAGCTGGTGTCCGTCTTGCCATCCGTTCTGAAAGTTTCCGGATGAGAACTTTATTTTGGGCTATCGGATCAAAACCAAATTTGGTATGTGAGTTTATCATCTCAAAACACAGATCAAGTTCGAATATGTGTTCGTTCCGCCCATTTTTGCTGGCGTTATGGCCGCTTTTCGACTTATAATTTTGTCGTTTTGAGGTTTCCGGATGATAACTTTTTTTGTTATTTGATTGTTTTTAAATTTGGTATGTGGATAAACCACATGAAGATACAGGTCAAATTTGCTGATTATTTTTGTTTGCGGATAACTTTACTTTTAGTTAGTGTTGGCCGGTATTTCGGTATACCGATTATAATCGGTAAGATTTTCAATACCATTACCATCGTTTTTTCACAATCGGTAAACCTTGAAGACGGTATTATTGCGTTTACAGGTCATACCGGCCCATTGCTGGGTACATTATGGTTTATCTTCATCGGAATATGAAGAAACGTGGTTGGTGACCTTTTATTTCAATTGCCATGGCAATTACTTCATGACCAAATGTCCATAAAAAGTTAGTTGATAGATTCCTTGCGATTTATTTAGTAAAAAATAGTCTAATCAAGTATGATCGATTCATATCTTTTACTGAGATTGCACTCGCAAGCAATCAATGTGTTTGTATGAAAAATGTACTGCAATTAATTTTGTACTGATTAAAACTTTCCCCAACAGATTGAGTATGAATACAAATGTTACATGCGTGGGGTTTAGGGACCATACTCGCCTGAGAAACCGGAATTGACTTGTGTTGCCTTAATATTATTTTAAGTGCATTCCTAATTAATTGTATTAACTTATAGGGTTGTTTACATGATGACAGCACAAACACATCGCTAGTGAGTGTCATATGCATGATTACAGCACAAATCCAACCACAGATTTTATTGTAGTAATATCACATCTAGATTATTAGTAAACTGCATAATTTAGTTTAATTGCTAAAACTTTAAAGGGGGGGGGGGGGGGGTGGGCTGGTAACGCTAAATCCTGCTATTTATGGGACCATCTCATTTTGTACTCTACAGCATATATGCAACAAATGAATGAGATTTGAGCCATGTATTAGTGCAAAATACACTTGTGTGTTCTATGAACGATGCAAACACACTGGTAATTATAATGAAAACGAGTTTATGACTCTACCAGTACCTCTTTAATCAGAATGTATACAAATTATACAACTGGTGAATTGCACATAGGATGTTATTTTCATTCAAAATACTTTATATACTGAAATTCATCAATGCCGTATAGGAACAAAAATAACGATTGACTTTGAGGACCTATGCCATGCACTTGCGCTAGCCAATTCAATTCGAGATTTGAGAATTGATTCGATATCAACGTTGGACTCCTGATTTGAGATCAGATGTGGAAAAGTGCCGATTTGCAGGTCTCTACACCAAGCAAGCTAAAATTTATATAGATACAAGCCTTGAAATAGGGTGTCTGTCATTTGCAGAATGAGGTCCCCAGAGGGTGAATTTAGTGGATGCTACCCCACATAGCGGGCTAGCATCACCAAATTCACCCTCTGGGGACCTCATTCTGCTTACAACTCAGCAGAATGAGGTTCCCAGAGGGTGAATTTGGTGATGCTAGCCCGCTATAATTTTTTTCCCGTTCCAAAAACTATAATCCGACAGCAAAATACTCAGAATTCAAGGAAAAGACTTTTATATGAAACATTTCGCTATGCGGGGTAGCATCACTAAATTTACCCTCTGTGGACCTCATTCTGCTAATGACAGGCACACTATTTCAAGACTTGCCCTCTTTTTACAGGAATATACTTAGAGCTACAATTTGAGAACAAGTCTTTCCAGATAACATGTCTGCTTCACCCGAGCACATACCTCAACAAACTTTTGTTTGCCAGCAAACAGGGAGCCTTGCAGCTGTGGAATATAAAGTCCAACAAACTACTATACACGTTCCCTGGCTGGGGCAAAGAAATCACTGTCCTTAGAGCAGGTAAGGCTAACATTATGGCGTATTTCTGGTTACTATTTCCCAAAAAATATGGCAGCATATTCACTTTAAGAACACAACGACACTTTATTCAAACAAGCCTGTAAATAGTGTGTCTCTCATTTGCAGAATGAGGTCCCCAGAGGGTGAATTTAATTTAGGATCAGATTGAATTTCCCCAGTTGAGTTGGTGATGTTTACCCACTAGTCACCTCAATTATGCATTTTATCTTCTGCCAAATTAGGTGATATAGAAACTTCCCAAGGAGGGAAAAAGTAACTAAAACAATGTTAATTTGAGACAATAGATAGATATATAGTATATATGACTGTATACAATGTTCATGAGGCAGATTGTCAAAATATATTTTCAAACACAGGGACCAGCCTAGAGGGCGGCTTGGGAGAGGACCAGCCTAGAGGGTGGATTGGGAGATATCTTCTCCCCAAATTGTGCCACTTCTTTCTATTTTTGTCCCAGGGAGAAGTGTCTTCTCTGAGTCTCAAATGCTTATGTCCAAACAGTGTATATACTAGCTGATTACATAGAGAATATCTACACTTTTTGGTTGGATATGGGAATTATCTCATGAGTGATGACAAAAAAAATGAATTGTTTTTGTCATCACGAATGAGATAATTACCCATATCCAACCAAAAAGTATAGATGTTCTGTTTATTATAGGCTCCGCTCAGTTGGCCCATAACTCAACTCGAAAGAAGAGTAAAAAGTGCAAAAACAATTGTATACACAAGCACAGCCATGGTAATGAGCTTGCGCATATAAAAGTAGTTTCATTTTTCAGACAGATTAGTTGAGGATAAGGGGCTATCATCATAGTATGTTTAAAAACATATTTAATTGATCACATATTAAAGTTTTGTTCAACCTGAACAATCAGACTTATGGCAGTGTTCCATCAAGAACCGAATCACTTTTCATTTAGCGCGGATGGATACGAGTGAGATATCGATATCTCACTAGAACGGATAGCGGTTTTTATCCTGTTGAAAAATACTACTATTTGATAGCTTAGCATATAATAAAATGGTGCATTACTCATTATAATGGTTTATAAATTGGCTCTTTTATGGCTTATTTACTTATTGGATCACAAAAGGGTGATGTTGGGGTGAAAACTTGAACTTCAGAAATTATTACTTCTCCCAATTTGAAACTTCTAGGCTGGTCCTCTTTTATAATTGGGACCAAATTTCAAGCTTGATCTGAGTTGAGGGACATCTCAATGTGCCATTCCGATCGAGACATGGCCATTACGATAAGAACTGAGAATTTGTTCACGCTCACTCAATTAAGCACATTTGAAGCAATGAACACTCATACTGAGTCCGTGCATCCATAAACTCTGACATATAGAGAATACTCACGGCTTTTGGTTGAATACCCAGATTATCTCATGAGTGGCTACAAGGAAATACAGTATTTCTATGAGTGATTTCAGCCACGAGTGGAAATTCTGTATTTCCGTGTATCCTTGATTGAGTCTGGGTATTAAACCAAAACCTGCAGGTGTTCTTTTTATTATATGTGCTACATTATAAAATTCACCAAAACTGGTGATGGATATAATTTCCCCACTATTTATTTAATGGCGGAAGCCATATAATAAATATATATATATAATATAGTCCACATCTTGATTATACTATAAAATGAAATCAGTGGTATTAAAATGACTTATTTTATTTTTACACCAGGCTCCTGCAATAGATGTTGTTTGCCATCGGACTATCAGATGGTGAAATTATCCTGCATAACATCAGGTTTGACGAAACGATTGTAAAGTTTAGACAAGACTGGGGAGCAGTCACAGCAAATATCATTCAGAACAGGTAAGAAATAATGTGTTATCATAATGTTATTACATACCCGTTCTTTTATATTGTGTAAATACACTTGTCCCAGCCTGTGAGATTATTTTTTAAAAGTTTGCTAGACCGATTCTGGTTTCTTCTTGAGGATATGTGGTATAATTAAGTTGCTCAAGGAGATTTAAAGATAAATTAATAAAATAAATTATTAAATATAATGTCAAAATTGCTGCAAAACGATGAATATTAATTGGGAATTTTCAACAAATATGCCCAACAATTGCTATAGGCTTAGACTTTTTTACTTTAATTAACAAGATGAAATAATGATTTCCAGATTCTAGATATCTCAACCATGGATTATCGGATTGCAATGGAATTGATCTGTGAATCCAAACAATTGATTCACAGATTGATAGGGCTTTCATTTGATCCAAGATTGGAAATAAATTTTGAAAGAAAATGTTTTAGAACATCCACAGTGCATTTTAATGGATGAAGGAAGGCCCCTTAAATACTAGTAACACCCCCCCCCCCCCCCCCCCCCCCCCCCAATTTCAACAATCCAAAGTATAAGGCTGTTTGACACCCAAACATCTACGGGTCATATGTAACTAGCTTGAACAGATGGGCATGTCATCATGGTATCAGAGTATGGCTGGCCACATAGTGTTATGGTTCATGTGTAACGAGTTTGTGCGTGTTTCTTTTGAACAGATGGACACCCCATAATGGTATCGGGGAGTACGGATGGCCACATAGCGTTATGGAATCTTGAGGAGAAGAAGCTACAGAGCCAGATCAGAGATGCACATAACAGCACTATAACTGGACTGCAGTGCCTCCCGAACGAACCACTACTAACCACATCATCTCCAGACAACTCTCTTAAGGTTTTTGCCTAACCTTTTCTATGCTGAATACTCATTGACGAGTAGTTCTCTCAGGAAGTGTTCAGATAATAAGTTCAACAAACATTATCTCAACTTATTATCTGAACATTTCCCACCAATTTAGTAATAGAAATCCTTCTGCACTTGTATTTATTGTGTGTTTGACTGTGTGGTTATCTTTCCAAATGGAAATTTTACGAAAACCCTGTGCCAATGCATTCTCTTATATATGCGGGCTCGCCCTTGCGCCTTGCGTATATAAGAGAATACATTGGCTTAACAATATCTACCTTGATATTGTAAGCCAGTGCATTCTCTTATATATGTGAGGCTCCCTATGGGAGACTCACATATATAAGAGAATGCATTGGCACAAGGTCTTTAGTGCTACACCAGCACAGCTCTGGTCATGAAAGGGTTAACACCCCTCTAAATGAGTAATTGATGATTCCAATGTATACTTTTGTAACTGATATGGGAATCCATTTAGTAAAGAAAGGGCTAAAACATTCACATTTTAATGAACAATTCACATTTTAATGAACAATTCACATTTTAATGAACAATTTCAATACGATTGTCTTCAATAAAGTCAAATCACTGTCCGAATCGCTCTCAATAACACAAATTCTCTTTCGCTTTGCCGGTACACTATCCGTCAGTACACCGGACTCTTTCTCATTTCAGAGTACCTTGATACAGAATCGGAAAACCACGCAGTGTGGTTTCCGATGCTCTGGAAAAAATCACCAAAAAATACCGTATTTTAGCGAGAAAAACCAGTCATATAATCATTGCATTTATTATTGATCCTGTGAATGCACTAAGTTATAACCTAACATTCAACAGCTATATATAAGTCCTGTGCTAATTTTCTGAATATCCTTACACTGTGTCATAATCATTATTTTGAAGGTTTGGATATTTGATCTGGCTGATGGAGGTGGCCGATTACTAAGAGAGAGGTCTGGTCACAGTGCCCCACCTAACATAGTGGAACATTATGGCAAGAATGGACAGAACATTCTGAGTGCAGGTAAGTTTAAGAATTATTGTATACACCTGTCAGTATGCCCGGGTGGGGGGGGGGGGGGTGGGAAGTTTACGTTTTTGCTAATAAAGTGGGTACTGGGCTAACTCACAAGGAACCCCCCTGTGCAAAAATACTGTTTGCCTTCATGTGCCCCCTAGGCACCTACCATCATATTTTATACCAATACCATGTTTTGTATTGAATAAATATAATAATGTGTTTTATTTATATTATTAGGCCACATAAAAAAAGGTGTTTGTTTCTGAAGGAATTTTTTTTTTCAAAAGTGATGAGGGAGGCAGGTATATGTTATTATTATTTATTTCAAATTTTTCAGATGAGAGAGGCAGGTTTTTGTTTTTATGTTTACCCATACCATGTATGGTAAACATAGTGTCGTTGTCCGGATTGACCACTCGTCGTTCGTCCGTCCGTCCGTCCGTCTGTCCGTCCGTCTGTCCGTCCGTAGACACTTCACGTGTAATGCGATAACTCAAACATTTTCTATCCAATCAGAAGCAAATTTTGTATATGGGTATATCAGCCCAAAATACAGATCGAGTTCGAATTTGGGTTTGATCCGAGTTTTTGTTACAGAGTTATGGCCCTTTTTCGACTTAGAATTCACACATTCTGCCATAACTCAAACATTTTTTATCTGATTGGAACCAAATTTGGTATGTGAGTTTCACAGCCCAAAATACAGATCTAGTTCGAATATGGGTTTGATCCGATTTATTTTAAAGGAGTTATGACCATTTTTCAACAAAAAAAAATTTGAAAAAAAAAATCGATTTAAAAAAAAAAATATTTTTAACTTTTATAATAACAATAAAAAAAATGTCATTGACATTGTCATTTGTTTTCATTTAGATATTGATGATTATGATACAAGTTGATAAAAAGATTTCCAATGTGTCCCTTTAATTTTTTAATTAATTCACCAATTGCATTTGGACTACTTAGCTATTGATAAAGCTATATTATTTTCTGATGTTTCTTATGCCAATGTGCAAATAATCTGATAAAGAAGGCTATGGTATCTAATTTAAAATAAGATTCAACAATAAACATCACATGATATTAACAGTGGACTTGGACATCTGTGCTGCAGAGTTATATCTTCAGATGGTCTGATATCATTATAATTGTTATTGGTTTAATAGAGGTCAGTGTTCAACATAAACAATTCCTGTGATTTTTTGACAGCTGTGCTATATAATTGATATTAATGGGTCAGTGGTGAGGTTGCTTATCTGTATACTAGGACACATTATTATTGTAAACTTAAATTGGACTCTCTTAACCCAAGTATTCCATGTCCAGGTCACACCTACACATTTAACCCACGGACTTGCTGGCTGTGGTGGTTTAGCATTACAGATCCTGTACCAGTGCATTCTCTTATATAAATGCCAGTGACCCATAAATTCCAATAATTTGTGTTATGTACATTTGTCTATAATAGTACATAACAGTATACTCTATAATTCAACACCAAAACTCTCATTTATCCGATCATATTAAATTTTTATCGCCAAGGGATGGGTTAACATCTGCCGATCGTGATCGGCCTCTCGTTTATAATTTTATTTTAATGATACCGTGTAAACAAAACACTCCTTATTCAAATTTATCATATAACATGGAAAGCCTTAGGTGGTGGACAGAGTACATGCAGCTAAATGATAACAGATCTGAAATGGGAAAGTATCTGAAAGTCTGAAACTATATTCCATTTGGGAAGGAATTTATATATGCAATTAGAAATGATATAGAAGCAGAAATTTTTTATTATTTTTTTATTTTTGGGGTCATTATACCCAATGAAATGTTCAAACATTTTTGATAAAGAGCATGCCTTTTGAAATCCAAGTGTTCTCATTTCATTGAAACACACAAAGTCTCTCGATAAATCATCTCTTCTTTGTTTGCTGTTGTATGTTGGAAATGTGGTACTTTCCTTCTTCATTAGAATAGAAGTTCAAAAGCATTTTTTTTTAATACATGAATCACCAGCATAATTTGGAACTGTAACATCAATGTCATCCTTTTTTATAATTATTTCGAGTTGTATGTATCGACCGGACATCCGAACGATGTTGCAACATCAGAGGCATTTAACTGTTCATCAACACAATAAAAATCCGATGTTTTCAATTTTGAAACGCGAACTTGAAACAGTGTGAAAAGTGATTTCAGAATTGTTCGCCTGAGTTTCCTCTCGGTATTCAGTAAGAATTATCCGTTTGTTTTCGTCAATAACTTTCTCCCGAAGGAATTGAAAAGAATGTGTATTAGGGCATGGTATAACTGTCCATGGTACAAGGTGTTGAAGAGGTGCTCCCAGCTTCTTTTCAAACACGGCAACATTTATTAGTTACGAGCGTGGCCATTTTTCATACCGGAAACAACGAGGAGGTGCGCTCGATCTCGCAGCCCGGAATCCGGTGTACTTTTACCACCAAAGAGGCATAACTCTACCGTATATACTTACATTGCTTTCATCCTGCCAATCTCAACAGTGAAAATTTGGAACGCGCGGTAGGGTAGTAAGCTTATTATAAGCCGGCGATAAAAAGTGCCAATGCGCACAGTTTTTTAAGACACGGCGGTCCTTGAGAAACGAAGTTGCATTTTTATGTGGCCTTATACTGGATTAGTATTTATATTAGTATACTGGAATCAGCTCGTCTGTCCGTCCGTGGACACAAATTTGTCCGGAGTTTTTCTCAGTCGTTTTTTTGATCAATTTCCGTGAAACTTGGCACAGACATCAACCACCATGGGAACCTGTGCACCTGCAATTATGACGTCTGTCAGACTTTTTTTGGTGGAGTTACCCCCCCCCTTTTTCGACTTAGAAATTTTTCGCAACATGTATAATTTTGTCGGAGCTTTTATTCCTACATTTTTAGGTAAATTTTGTTTTAACTTGGCACAATATTTAGTACCATGGGAACCTGTGCACCTGCGATTACGACGTCTGTCCGACATTTTTTGGTGGAGTTATCCCCCTTTTTCGACTTAGAAATTTGTTTGCAACATGCATAATTTTGTCCGAGCTTTTATTCCTACATTTTTAGGTCAATGTTTTTTAATATTGGCACTGATATTTAGTACCATGGGAACCTGTGCACCTGCGATTATGATGTCTGTCCGACTTTTTTGTGTGGAGTTATTTCCCTTTTTCGACTTAGAACATTTTCGCAACATGCATAATTTTGTCCGAGCTTTTATTCCTACATTTTTCGGTCAATAGGTTTAAGATTAGGGTTAGGGTTGTGCACCTGAAATGGGAACTGTTATTTTATTATTTTAACTAAATGTTTACTGACATGTGAAACATCTTAGTATTTTAAAAACACAGGGGGGGGGTATCCTTAGTCCCATTGGGACATTTACACCTCTAGTTAAGAAGATAAAATCACATGATAATAACCAGAAACAGTGATAGACAGATACATTTGGGGTCAATTTAAATAAGGTTGTAAATTTGGGATTAATTTGTAAACACAATAGGGTTGGTTATATGATGTGTTCACAAGTTAATTTAGTTACACTAATGCTTATTAATCTAGCTAATTCTTATTAAAACTTATGGGCTTATTTACGAGGAGCACCCCATGTTTTATTTAGGGTTAAAACAAAATTGAACTGGGCTTATCTTCGAGGATGGGCTTACAGATGGGTGTATACAGTACTCTGATTCTTGTGAATTAACCTTACAATTATTTTATCACATAATTAGCCCCTAAACCCAGCCTCATATTTTTTAGTAAGACACACATCTGTTATCGGTATGCCCAGTGATGGTAAGAGCTTAGCGCTATGATATCAATCAATATTACTATTATGTTAATTAGAATATAATTATGGCATTCAATTTGTGTTGGGTTATTTAGTGTTGACTGTGTAATAAACATGGGTGATAAGGGTGATTGAACAATTTTGTCAACATGAAAAGACACATTTATAATGCAACTGTATTTTTTCTTGAAGGTGCCGTTACTTCCTCTTTGATTGTGAATACAGTCAATTTGTGATAAGGAAATCAATAATAATGTTTTTTAACTCCAGCCATTTGGAGGTCATTTTTCCTTGCTAAATTGTGATTATGTGATCAACTGGATCTCAAATTTGTTGCAATTCTATACAAAATTTGTTAACTTCATCCACTAAATTTGATTCGAGTCTGGCAAAATTTAGTGCACTCGATTAATAAATTTTGTCTAGAATTGCGACTCATTAGAGATCCTCTATAAAGAACATGTAAATGAAATTTCCATACAACTATTTTTTAAATTTCAGGTCAAGACAGTACTCTACGATCATTCTCTGTGGTTCACGACAAGCACAATAAAAGCTTGGGCAGAGCATCATACAACAAAGCTAAGTCGAGACGACAGGGATTAAAACATGACACACATGAGATGCCACCCATTGTGCACTTCACATCAGGTAAAAATAATACTCAATTTGGGTTTCTAAAATATTTTCATAAGCATCACAAAACCAGGCCTGAGAATAAGGTGCCTGACATTTGCAGAATGAGGTTCCCAGAGGGTGAATTTTGTGACGCAACCCACATAGCATAGCATCTGAACGTTTTCCTACCAATAATTAGGATTCCTTCTGTACTTGTTATTATACCCCCCGCAACGAAGTTAGGGGAGGTATACTGGAGTCAGCTTGTCTGTCCGTCCGTTCCTACATTTTTCGGTCAATTTTTTTAAAATGTGGCACATATATTTAGTACCATGGGAACTTTTGCACCTGCGATTATGACGTCTGTCCGACATTTTTTGGTTGAGTTATTCCCCTTTTTCGACTTAGATTTTTTTTCGCAAAATACATAATTTTGTCCAAGCTTTTATTCCTACATTTTTCGGTCAATAGGTTTAAGATTAGGGTTATGATTGTACACCTGCAATGGGAACTGTTATTTTATTATTTTAA
Source organism: Siphonodentalium dalli (assembly GCA_032622095.1). Lineage (NCBI taxonomy): Eukaryota > Metazoa > Mollusca > Scaphopoda > Gadilida > Siphonodentaliidae > Siphonodentalium > Siphonodentalium dalli. Next base: position 159,747,296 of record CP136069.1, on the reverse strand, counting down.
CTAAATGTTCACTGACATGTGAAACATCTTAGTATTTTAAAAACGGGGGTATCCGTAGTCCCATTGGGACAGTCACACCTCTAGTTACCTGTCATTTTCTTAGTTTTTCTGAAAACCTCTCCAGATGAATACTAGACCATTCCAATGTACTTTCATAACTTTCATTTAGTATAGAAAGGTTAAACATCTTTAGTTTTTACTTAGTTTATGTGTTATGTTTAGTTTTTCATTCACTAAATAGAACTAAGATATGATTCGTAGAAGAAGCAATTGGGAGTATATAAATTATATAGCACAAACTCTTTTTACCCATATACATGAGATATTAAGTCATATAATGGAAATACCTTCCATTAGTATTGATAGTGTGACATTGCATACATATATTTTATTGGTTTGTTTTCTGTACTGTTTATTATTTTTACAGAACCATGTCGACAGAGTGATTGGGATAACATTGTAGCTTGTCATAGAAATGTATGTGTGGCCACCACATGGAGTTATCAGCGAGCCACAATGGGTGAACACATGTTGAAACACAGTAGATTCAAATCAGGACCAGATCATTGTCAAGCAGCAGCTCTGGTGAGATCACAAAAAAAACTATTGATTCCTTGGTTTTTTCTTTTTTTATGTTTTATGCCAATATGGCATCATATAGATGGCAGCTTACCATTTTTTCCAAATTTTGTTAAAAAACATTGCTTCTAGTGGCCATCTTGGATTTTACTCTTTGTATGACTAAATCCATTGGGTGTTTAGTATTTGGGCATTTCTATCACTTCATTAACTGTAACATTTGACAATAGACCCTTTATCAAGTTGAGCTTCCGTGTCATTGACACTTTCTTTTTGTTTTTGTCTCAAATGTGGGTCTTTTTTCAGGCTTTGTACCATTTGCAAAAAGCAAAGCCTAATATTTTGGTTTCTGATTCTTTTAACGCTGCTTTATCCTTGCAGTGTGCAGACATCACGTCATGCGGTAACTTCGTTGTGATAGGTTACAGCTCTGGTCATGTAGACATCTACAATCTACAATCTGGTCTCCACAGAGGAAGCGTTGGCAATCCCCAAGGTAAATTAATACCTGTCCAAGATAGGGACCATGTCAGAATAGCGAAGTTTAAACATTGGTTACCCCTCTCAGTGGTAAAATATGTGGTTGACCGGTGAACTTATCAGCATTTTATCACTGGTAAAATTGCTAATTGGCAAGCCTGCAAATAGTGTGTCTGCCATTTGCAGAATGAGATCTCCAGAGGGTAAATATAATGATGCTATCCCGCACGGTGGGCTAGCATCACCAAATTCACCCTCTGGGGACCTCATTTTGCTTAGGCCTCATCTTCTGGGACGTATCTTTAGTCTCAAATTAACATTGTTTTAGTCACTTTTTGCCTTCTAGGAAGTTTCTATATCCCTTAATTTGCAGAAGATTAAATGCATAATCGAGGTGACTAAGGGTGAACATCACCAACTTTAACTGGGAAACTTCAGTCTGATCCTAGGTCTCCCATAGCAGTTGAAGCCTAAGCACAATGGGTCCCTGAGAGTGAATATTGTGATGCTAGCCCACTGTGCGGGATAATGTCACTAAATTCACTCTCTAGGGACTCATTATGCAAATTTCAGACACACTATATCCAGGCTAGCTAACCTCCACAGAGAGTTTTGATATTTCAAACTCCTTTGCTTTCTCCCGTTGATGCACGCTCTCTTCTAGCTACCTTATAACATTCCTCTCTTCAAGTTCTTTATTCACAATCTCCAATTGTTTATCAACTGCAAAGTTCACCTCTGGGGACCTCCTTTTGCAAATGTCCTACTCACTATATCCAGAGTTGCTTACAGTCTTCCATGTCTTTTGCAGCTCATAATGATGCTGTCCGTGGATTATGTGTGGACAGTCTTAATCAGATTGTGGTGACAGGTGGAGCAGATGGCTGTGTAAAATTCTGGAGATTTAAAACAAAGGAAGCATTAGGAAGTGATATAAAACTAGACTCATACTTATCTCGTATGAAGCTCCATAGAGAAAGGTGAGCCAACTCGATTGAGATACAGTTGTTAACAATCCATATGAAGCTCCATAGAGAACTAAATATAAATGGATTTCGGTGATGTTTGTTCAAGAAATCATGCTGAAGGTCTTAAATTTGCTAAAAATATATTAGACAAACTAAGGGCCAGAACTCAGGTAGAAAAAATTGCACTAAAAATCCTGTGCCAGTGCATTCTCTTATATATGTGAGTCTCCCATACCCTGAAACTATATCTGGAATAGATACAGAATCTTGTCAGCATTTTTCTTACCTTGATTGCCTTTTTTAATAGAGAATATTTTGTCCATTTCAGTTCCATGTTGGCTGTTTCTCTGGATAACTTTAGTGTAGTAATTATTGATATAGACACAAGAAATGTGGTCAGGAGTTTCACAGGTCACACAAATGTGATAACAGATATGGTAAGTCATAAAGGGGCACAAGTCTGCAAATAGTGTACCTGTCATTTTCAGAATGATGTCCACAGAGTTGAGAAAAATAATAACAGAAACATTTTTCCACAAAATACCTTATCATGGATGTTTCCATACCTTTTGAGTAAATGTTGATTATCTCAAAATAATAACAGAACTTTATTATCTCAAATTCTGCAAAAAAACATTCATTATCCTGAATATTTTGTAAGGTATGTGAATCCATGGACTTACTTTGTACCCTTTCACTTTCAGACATACAGTCCAGATGCGAGATGGTTTGTAACATCATCTATGGATTCATCTGTCCGAATATGGGACATGCCTACAGGAAGGTAGGTATACTGAGTAATTATGAGTAAACTCTCCTCCCCAATTTTCTCTGTGCAAGCTAACTAAAAAAGTAACTAATTAAGTTCATGAAAGTCAACTTTCACCCTCATCAACTGATTTGCGACCTCTCATTGCAATTTACCTTTTAATATTTGCCTGTTTTGAATATAAAATGGTTGTATTTTGTTATTAGTCCATCCATCCGTCTGTTTGCTTTTTCGTTTCCAGATGATAATTTTAGTAAGTCTGAACTAAATGGAATGAAATTTGTTATGTGGGTTTACTAGTACAAGATACAGGTCAACTTCGAATTTGGGTTCTGTCCTTCAATTTTCACCAGAGTATGGCCCTTTTTGTTGTAATTTGCACACATTTTCTGTTTCCGGATGATAACTTTAGTAAGTCTGAACTGAATGAAATGAAATTTGGTATGTGAATTTACTAGCCTAATATACCTGTAATATACAGGTAAATTTTTTATTTGGGTTCCGACCACCAATTTTGACCAGAGTTATAGCACTTTGTTGAAATTACCAGGGGGCGTATTTTGCCACACCCTATTGATGCTCTTGTCAACGAAATATTAACATCTTTTGATCCATACATTTTGCAATGAAAATATCATGAGAAGAAATTTATCATATACATAAGAGAATGCACTGGCTTTTCAGGTCAAGGTAAATATTGCAAGGCCAATGTATTCTCTTATATATGCAAGTCTCCCATAGGATTGGAACAAGGTTTTCATAATATTTCAGGAAGCTCCAGTCATGGAAGGTTTAATGTTATTGTTAATAAATTTCAGGTTGATCGATTGTTTATTTTTCGATTCAATAAATTTCAGGTTGATTGATTGTTTTCTTGTTGACTTGGCTGTAACTTCGATGTCTTTCTCACCAACTGGAGATTTCCTGGCGACATCTCATGTAGACGACATTGGGGTATATCTCTGGTCCAATATGACATTGTTCACACATGTCTCCCTGCGACCTTTGCCCTCAGATTATGTTCCTGTTACTCTACACATGCCAGCGGCTGGAAGATTGTCACAAGGTGATTTTAGTAGCTCAGTTTGGAATTTAGCGTGGGCGTGGCCAAACTTTAACACTGAGGCATATGTAAAACATTTAGTTCCTTCTAACCAAATAAGGTGCAAAGTACATTAAGCCTTCATAATCTATCCTGCAATAACGATTCTGGTTCAATTCCTGTAATAATTTCGATCCACACAAAGGAATCTGATTAATTTATTATGCACTAATTCTATATATATACAAGACCATTTGTTTTATTTAATCAATGCCTATCTGGGACTGTTCCTAATTTAGACCTAATAACTTAAAAACAGGGTTCTTACTGAAGCTAATTGTGTGAATGCAGATGGTGTGATTATTACCGGTTAACACAGAATATTGATCCGCACAAAGGAATCTTATTCATGTTTCAAGGCAAGTTTGACTGTATTAAAAAAAAAAATTGTTTTCAAATATTAATTTACTGAATTTGTGATTTGTGCACTGGCGTTGCAAATTTATCCATGAATATTTCACTACTAAAGATTAGAACAATGTATGTTCTTGTGTGTGTCAACCTGCATAAGCATAGGCTGTAAAACTAATTAATGTATTTGAGGAGATGATTGCATCTTCTAGCAACCACTATGCTCTGCCCATTATGACATTTTCATGATTTCATTGTTTCACAGAACAAGAAGAGGAGTCTTCAGAAGAATTAGAAAAATACGAGATGTCAGAATTCAAGTCGAGAGAACAAATTTCAAATGAACTGATCACCCTCTCTCTGCTACCAAATTCACGATGGCAAAACTTATTGGACCTTGATGTGATAAAGGTGAGTCATTAACCTGGATGTGATAAAGGTGAGTCATTAAACTCGATGTGATAAAGGTGAGTTATTAACCTGGATGGGATAAAGGTGAGTCAATAAACTCGATGTGATAAAGGTGAGTTATTAACCTGGATGTGATAAAGGTGAGTTATTAACCTGGATGTGATAAAGGTGAGTCATTAACCTGGATGTGATAAAGGTGAGTCATTAAACTCGATGTGATAAAGGTGAGTCATTAAACTCGATGTGATAAAGGTGAGTCATTAACCTGGATGTGATAAAGGTGAGTCATTAAACTCGATGTGATAAAGGTGAGTCATTAACCTGGATGTGATAAAGGTGAGTTATTAAACTCGATGTGATAAAGGTGAGTCATTAACCTGGATGTGATAAAGGTGAGTCATTAAACTCGATGTGATAAAGGTGAGTCATTAACCTGGATGTGATAAAGGTGAGTCATTAAACTCGATGTGATAAAGGTGAGTCATTAACCTGGATGTGATAAAGGTGAGTTATTAAACTCGATGTGATAAAGGTGAGTCATTAACCTGGATGTGATAAAGGTGAGTCATTAACCTGGATGTGATAAAGGTGAGTCATTAACCTGGATGTGATAAAGGTGAGTCATTAAACTCGATGTGATAAAGGTGAGTTATTAACCTGGATGGGATAAAGGTGAGTCATTAAACTCGATGTGATAAAGGTGAGTTATTAACCTGGATGTGATAAAGGTGAGTCATTAACCTGGATGTGATAAAGGTGAGTCATTAAACTCGATGTGATAAAGGTGAGTCATTAAACTCGATGTGATAAAGGTGAGTCATTAACCTGGATGTGATAAAGGTGAGTCATTAAACTCGATGTGATAAAGGTGAGTCATTAACCTGGATGTGATAAAGGTGAGTTATTAAACTCGATGTGATAAAGGTGAGTCATTAACCTGGATGTGATAAAGGTGAGTCATTAAACTCGATGTGATAAAGGTGAGTCATTAACCTGGATGTGATAAAGGTGAGTCATTAAACTCGATGTGATAAAGGTCAGTCATTAAACTCGATGTGATAAAGGTGAGTCATTAACCTGGATGTGATAAAGGTGAGTCATTAACCTGGATGTGATAAAGGTGAGTCATTAACCTGGATGTGATAAAGGTGAGTTATTAACCTGGATGTGATAAAGGTGAGTTATTAAACTCGATGTGATAAAGGTGAGTCATTAACCTGGATGTGATAAGGTGAGTCATTAACCTGGATGTGATAAAGGTGAGTCATTAAACTCGATGTGATAAAGGTGAGTCATTAAACTCGATGTGATAAAGGTGAGTCATTAACCTGGATGTGATAAGGTGAGTCATTAACCTGGATGTGATAAAGGTGAGTCATTAACCTGGATGTGATAAAGGTGAGTTATTAACCTGGATGTGATAAAGGTGAGTTATTAACCTGGATGTGATAAAGGTGAGTCATTAAACTCGATGTGATAAAGGTGAGTCATTAAACTCGATGTGATAAAGGTGAGTCATTAACCTGGATGTGATAAGGTGAGTCATTAACCTGGATGTGATAAAGGTGAGTCATTAACCTGGATGTGATAAAGGTGAGTTATTAACCTGGATGTGATAAAGGTGAGTTATTAAACTCGATGTGATAAAGGTGAGTCATTAACTTGGATGTGATAAAGGTGAGTCATTAACCTGGATGTGATAAAGGTGAGTCATTAAACTCGATGTGATAAAGGTGAGTTATTAACCTGGATGGGATAAAGGTGAGTCATTAAACTCGATGTGATAAAGGTGAGTTATTAACCTGGATGTGATAAAGGTGAGTTATTAACCTGGATGGGATAAAGGTGAGTCATTAAACTTGATGTGATAAAGGTGAGTCATGAAGTGAGTTGTTAACCTGGATGTGATAAAGGTGAGTCATTAAACTCGATGTGATAAAGGTGAGTCATTAACCTGGAATTGACAAAGGTGAGTCATTAACCTGGATGTGATAAAGGCGAGTCATTAAACTCGATGTGATAAAGGTGAGTCATTAACCTGGATGTGATAAAGGTGAGTCATGAAGTGAGTTGTTAACCTGGATGTGATAAAGGTGAGTCATTAAACTCGATGTGATAAAGGTGAGTCATTAAACTTGATGTGATAAAGGTGAGTCATTAAACTTGATGTGATAAAGGTGAGTCATTAAACTCGATGTGATAAAGGTGAGTTATTAACCTGGATGTGATAAAGGTGAGTCATTAACCTGGATGTGATAAAGGTGAGTCATTAACCTGGATGTGATAAAGGTGAGTCATTAACCTGGATGTGATAAAGGTGAGTCATTAACCTGGATGTGATAAAGGTGAGTTATTAAACTTGATGTGATAAAGGTGAGTCATGAAGTGAGTTGTTAACTTGGATGTGATAAAGGTGAGTCATTATGACCTGGATGTGATAAAGATGAGTCATTATGAAGTGAGTTATTAACATAGATGTGATAAAGGTGAGTCATTATAAAGATTCAACTTATTGGACCTCGTTGTGATAAAGATGAGTCATTATGACCTGGATGTGACAATGGTGTGTCATTAACCTGTATGTGATAAAGGTGAGTCATCATTATGTGATTTATTATCATGGATGTGATAAAGGTGAGTCATCATTATGTGAGTTATTAACCTGTATGTGATAAAGGTGAGTCATCATTATGTGATTTATTATCATGGATGTGATAAAGGTGAGTCATTATGATGTGAGTCATTAACCTGGATGTGATAAAGGTGAGTCATCATTATGTGATTTATTCTGGATGTGATAAAGGTGAGTCATTATGAAGTGAGTTATTAACCTGGATGTGATAAAGGTGAGTCATTATGAAGTGAGTTATTAACATAGATGTGATAAAGGTGAGTTATTAACCTGGATGTGATAAAGGTGAGTCATTAACCTGGATGTGATAAAGGTGAGTCATTAACCTGGATGTGATAAAGGTGAGTCATTAACCTGGATGTGATAAAGGTGAGTCATTAACCTGGATGTGATAAAGGTGAGTTATTAAACTTGATGTGATAAAGGTGAGTCATGAAGTGAGTTGTTAACTTGGATGTGATAAAGGTGAGTCATTATGACCTGGATGTGATAAAGATGAGTCATTATGAAGTGAGTTATTAACATAGATGTGATAAAGGTGAGTCATTATAAAGATTCAACTTATTGGACCTCGTTGTGATAAAGATGAGTCATTATGACCTGGATGTGACAATGGTGTGTCATTAACCTGTATGTGATAAAGGTGAGTCATCATTATGTGATTTATTATCATGGATGTGATAAAGGTGAGTCATCATTATGTGAGTTATTAACCTGTATGTGATAAAGGTGAGTCATCATTATGTGATTTATTATCATGGATGTGATAAAGGTGAGTCATTATGATGTGAGTCATTAACCTGGATGTGATAAAGGTGAGTCATCATTATGTGATTTATTCTGGATGTGATAAAGGTGAGTCATTATGAAGTGAGTTATTAACCTGGATGTGATAAAGGTGAGTCATTATGAAGTGAGTTATTAACATAGATGTGATAAAGGTGAGTCATTATGAAGTGAGTTATTAACATAGATGTGATAAAGGCGAGTCATTATGAAGTGAGTTATTAACATAGATGTGATAAAGGTGAGTCATTATGAAGATTTAACTTATTGGACCTCGTTGTGATAAAGGTGAGTCATTATGAAGTGAGTTATTAACCTGGATGTGATAATGGTGAGTCATTATGAAGTGAGTTATTAACCTGGATGTGATAAAGGTGAGTCATTATGAAGATTTTCAACCATTGTTGTTGATATTTTACTGAAAAGATACCAAACCTGGATATCGTGTGTCTGACATTTGCAGAATGAAGTCCACAGAGGACCAAATTCACCCTCTGGGGACTTCAATCTGCTTAGGCCTCGACTGCTATGGGAGACCTAGGATCAGATTGAAGTTACCCATTTGAAGTTGGCGATGTTCACCCATTAGTCACCTTGATTTTGCTTTTTATCTTCTGCAAATTAGTGGATTAGAAACTGAACAGAAGGGAAAAAGTAACTAAAAACAATGTTAATTTGAGACAATAGACACTTCCCAGAAGATGATGACTAAACAGAATGAGGTTCCCAGAGGGTGAATTTGGTGATGCTAGCCCACTGTGTGGGATATCATCACTAAATTCACCCTCTGTGGACCTCATTCCTCCAATGATAGACACACTATTTAAAGACTTGATTGCACCATTAAAATTCTTCAAATGAGAAAAGGGTATCTCTTTAAATGTAGTTATTCTTTTCAGCAAAGAAATAAACCAAAAGAACCACCAAAGGCACCTAAAGCAGCACCTTTCTTCCTTCCGACCATTGCTGGACTGCAGCCAAAATTTGCTTATGATGACGATTCCATAGATAAGGATAAGGTACAATAACAAAGTATCTAATTAGATTCGTGTCTGTTATATTAACACTTTATTTTCTAAATACTCAATGCTGAGTAGTTCCCTTAGGAAATGTTCAGATAATAAGTTTTAACAAACTGTCTGTGGGTTATTATCTGAACATTACTCATCAATTACTAGGCATCCTTCTGCACTTGTATAATCTGTTTGTCTGCCTGTCATGTATTATATTATGTTTTTCTATTATATACACTGTCCAGTGTTTTCAGTGTTCATCATAGGGACTGGTATTTATTATTTTTAACCTGTGGTTCGTTTTATTTTACCAAAATCACGTGGTTAGGTTTGGTTTTGTTTTCACTCTAAATTCAGACTAGCTATCAGGATTTTTCCCTAGTGCAAATGAAGTTAATACGAACATAAATATGTGAGTCGTGTTTGAGATTAACCCTTTCTATACTAAATACTCATTGTTGAGTAGTTCCCTTAGGAAATGTTCAGATAATAAGTTCAACAAACGACCATATGAATTATAAACCTTTACAATGTATACCTTCATGACTGAATGGGAGAATCCATTCAATATAGAAAGTGTTAACTCAATAAGTGTCTGAAGTATAAAGCCATAAACTCATGTTTAGACCTGCCATCACTGAAAACCAAGTTGAATGGGTGCTATTTCTTTTTCATAGATGTTCAAGTATGACTTAGTCATGTAAAACAGGTCATTAATTAAAGCCAAAATCATTGCCAATTTGTTTGCTACTTTGCATGTAAACCTATATTTCATTTCAGGAATCGAGCAAGCTCATACCAGGCAGCATACAGCCTCTATCAGACCTTGGAAAACTTATCGTAGCCTCTAGTGAGACAGATAACTGTAAGTCTCTAAACTTTATGAATTATCAAAGAATTTTAAGCCAGGCATCGATTATTGCTATAATACTTTATCTTTTAAATTTGATATACAATATTTACTTCTATTACTTATTTTGTCCAAAAAAAATGTATTTGAGATATTCAACAAACAAATCAAGATCTTCTCTTCATATCTTGACTTATCTCGCATCATAGTAACTTGAACAGGAACAATTTTTCTTCTTCATCAAATATATATTATCAAAATTAAATATAGGATCTCTAATGAGTCGCAATTCTAACAAAATATATTAACCGAGTGCACTTATTTCGATTCGAGCCAAGCTTTAGCTGGGCTCGAGTTGTATTTAGTGGATAACAACCAAACAGGAAGTAAAGACACCTTCAAGAAAAAATACAGTTCCATTTTAAATGTGTCTATTCATGTTGACAAAATTGTTCAACCACCCTTATCACCCACGTTTATCTCGAAGTCAACACTAAATAACCCAACACAAATCAAATATCATAATTACATTCTAATTAACATAATAATAAATGTATTGACATCGACATCATTGTGCTAAGCTCTTCCGTCACTGAGCGTGCCAATAAAAATTTCTACGTAGGCCATTAAAAAAAATACCCGTGTTCTCAGGCAATTTTCCATAAATATCAGACGAGGCAGGGAGGCTTTTTTTTTTTTTTTTTTTTTTTTAAATCTCAAAAAGATACCCCAAAATGACATATTTAAGTAATATGTAATTTTATATGAATCCATGATTTCCATTCATCTTGTTTAATTGTATACATGTATTATGTAGTGTTCTTTTACACATGTACCACTTTCAGTGATGGCTCAGCCTCATTTTCTTAGTTAATAGTCAGGTTAGCTCATTAAATAGTCTACTAATAAACGGTCACCACTGACCATCACAGGGGTCTGTGAATTTTACATCCAATGGTGTCATTTCCAATTCTATGTTAACCCATGCATGGTCTTTCCTCCACCACTATAATTGTCAGAATTGCATTAAATGCCCCCCCCCCCATATATTCATGCTAATTAACTTCCTTACCACTGCCAACAGTGATTTCACACAGTTGTCCATTCACTGTGTGTTATCAAAACAATTAACACCTTTATTGATCCAAACTGGAAACATATATTCACACCTGAGTCTTGCTTGCTGAGAGCTGTGAAAACATTGTTAGGTGTCTTCAACTGTGAGACTGACAGTTGAGATTATCACACCTTACAATGAAGATTACAACTTTTCATCTCAAAATGTGTCAGTTCACCATTCCCTCTGTTTGGTAAAAGAACTTTGAAAACAAATTCAATTGTGCAGCATATTAATATCTGAACCGGACTTCGAGCGCTATAAATGAGCGTGCGCTTTTAGGATTTCGTTTCGTTTTGGTTACTGTTGGCATTTTAAAATAACCTCTAATAAAAAAAAAATATTAAAATAAATGCTGCCATTCTACCAAAACAATGCTATTAAATACTGCCATTCTCTCACAATTATGTTTGGATGTTATTCATAGTTATCAGGGTGATGATGTGAACATAAAGACTCCATATCTGAACCATTATTTCATAATTTTAATTTACATATTACAGCTCTCCTATTTTCGTTGTGTAGCGACTGCTTATCAAGTTATCGTCAATATCAATTTAGTGTAAACAATATTTATTTGAACAAAAGAACAGAACATCACATTGACAATTATACATATTGAGAAAAAAACATAGTTCAAATGAGGATTAGATAACAAGCCATGAGCCTATGGCTTTTATAAAAATCTTTTCCTCCAAAAATGTTACCCCGAGTGTCAATAGACAGCTACAGGGTAAAGAGGACGGGAATTTGAATATTGTTCTGTGTTTTCAAATAAATGTTGGGAAGTTAGTTAAGCGAGTGCAGGGATCAGAAAGATGGAGGAGTGATAAAAGGGAGGAGATTATGAAATAGACAAGAAAGATAATAAAGTAGGTGGAAAAGAAGTGTGATAAATGCTGTATACAATAATCCCTAAGTCATTATCTAAATTTCACATTATGGCGTTAAATCATGTTGTATTGTCCAATTTGATATTTTGTAACACCAACTTTGCCTTAGTTTTGTGGCAGGGAGAACTAACTTAAGAAGTACATGTATAGACAAATGTACATAATGACACAAATTCTCAAATTATTTGAAGTTAAGGGTCCTTGTGCCAATTTTGCTCTAATCAATTTCACTTAATTGTATAGCATTGGTGCATGGCTTTTCTTATGCCATTAACCGAATATGCATAAAGCCACCCAAAGCAGAATAAGGTCCCCAGAGGGTGAATTTGGTGATGCTAGCCCACTATGCAAGATAGTATCACTAAATTCAAACTCTGGGGACCTCATTCTGCAAATGACAAACACAATTTGCAAGCTTGCATGGAATCCAATACATTTCAGATGGCCCAGTGCTGAATTACATGAAGAAGCTCGGACCTTCAGCCATAGATGTGGAAATTCGTTCTCTGGCCCCAGATGCAGGTGGATCCATATCAGTTATGTGTTCATTCATAAAGCTTGTGGAAAACATTCTGGAATCTAACAAGAACTTTGAAATAATCAATGCCTATCTGGGACTATTTCTACAGGTGAGTGGTAACGATATGTCAAAATAATCAATGCCTATCTGGGACTATTTCTACAGCTGAGTGGTAACGATACATCAAAATAATCAATGCCTATCTGGGACTATTTCTACAGCTGAGTGGTAACGATACATCAAAATAATCAATGCCTATCTGGGACTATTTCTACAGCTGAGTGGTAACGATACATCAAAATAATCAACACCTGTCTAATGCCAAATGAAAATTTTATTGTCCAAATTAAAGAAATAATTTGGCCAAATTAAATCCTCATTTTCTGGGCGGTTCACAATAGAAATTAAAACAAAATTCGCAAACACAAATCTAACATTCTATATAATTATAATCACATAAATCCGCTTAACCAAGTGCAATAACTCTTTGTCGCCCACTAATAAAGTAATGAGGTGTGTTAGTTGTCATCGCTATTTTCACTGAGATGTTGCTTATTATCATGAGGTGACAACTGTTGAATATCTATTGTATATCCGGGCATGGGCTAGTCTTTTATTCCGCAAGCATCTTTTAGGTGCGATCATTACTTATTTTCCAAGTTGCAAGTTAAATAAATGGGCTTCTAATGGGCAGTATTATTGCCCACTTATTTTCCTTGCATGTAATATGTATTATAATAAAACACGAAGCTGTTGGATCATTTAGCCTGTCTGTGTAATGCGAGTCTCAGCTGTCTGGTCATCGATGCAGTCCTGTCTGGAGTTAGGTTGTGACATCATGATATGCGTCGTGATGTCATGACCCCTTTACTGGTTTCCAATATGACAGATTTAATATGACAGATTTATTACCAAAAATCCGAACAGAGGGTCCCCATCTGAACAGATTCCAACAACAACAATCCGATCAGAGGGTCCTATATTACTATTTCTTTGGCTTTGGGGGTATAAAATATTTGATTCGAGTCGAGGAACCCATCAAACAAAGCTCAGAGTTATTAGATATTGATTTTTGAAATTTGTTATTTACTCGAGATGAGTACTAATAATTGCCTTCAACTGCCGTAATCTGCTCTGGATGTGTACACCAAAATCTATTCAAACAGACAAGGATGGATAACTCTAAAATCAAGTGGTAATAATAACGCAATTTTGACTGAGTTCTGGGCCAGATAGTATTCCCGATAATGAAAAAAATAATAGATTTCTAAAATCGATATCTAACAAATCTGATCTTTGATGGGTGACTTCCTCGACTCGAATCAATTATTTTTGACCCCCGAATCCATTGAAATAGTAATTGAGAGGAGTTTTATCGGATTGAGTACCTTTAAGTATATATAAAGTTATCATCCGGAAACCAACTTTCAGGGGTTTTCTAAGTAAAAAAAGGGCCATAACTCTTGCAAAAATGGGCGCAGCAAACCCATATTCGAACTTGACCTTTATTTTGGTCTGATAAACTCACCTATGAAATTTGCTTTTGATCTAATAACCGAAACTAAAGTCATCATCCGGAAACCATTTCCAGACGCACGGACGGACACCGGCTATTTTAATAGTCCCCCGAATTTTTTTTCGGGGGACAATAAGCGTCCATTTACTGGTGCGAGTAATAACATCCACCTCTGATCAGCAGATCTTGTAGCAGTCTCATTTTCTAAATTGGAATTTATATTGCTGGATTCTTTTTTTTTTATCCGCAAAACTTTGGATAAAAGTTCAAATTGGCCCACAGCCATAGACTCAGCATGAACATCAGCCGACATACTGTGCATATTTAATCCTTTCTATACTAAATGGATTCTCCCACCAAGCTAAAAAAGTATACATGGAATGGTCTTTTATTCATTTGGAGGGGTATTCAGGAAAAATAAGTGGACAACAGATAATAAAAGTGCAGAAGGAATCCTATTGATTGGTGGGAAATTTTCAGATAATAAGTTCAATAATTGTTGTTGAACTTATTATCCGAACACTTCCTAAAAGAACTTGTCGCCAAAAGGGTATTTAGTAAAGAAAGGGTTTAATTCTATCTGAAGTAGGCGCACATCATTGGACTCTCATATGACAATATCTTGATTCGCACTCTAGCATGATTTTAATGTGTCTGTCATTTGCAGAATGAGGTCCCCAGAGGGTGAATTTAGTGACGCTATCCCGCATAGCGAGCTGGCATCACTAAATTCACCCTCTGGGGATCTCAATCTGCTTATGCCTCATCTTCTCGGGAAAGTTTCTTCATTATCAAATTTCTATAGAAACTTCTTCACATAGATTCTATTTCTTTTTTAGTTTCTCTCCCCAAATTGACAGACGACAGATTGCATAATCGAGGTGTACATGACAATGGGTGTACATCACAATATTCACCATTTGGGAACTTCAATCTGAGTCTATGTCTCCTATGCTGGATAGCATCACTAAATTCACCCTCTGTGGACCTCATTCTGCATATAACAGGCACACTAAACTCAGGCTTATTCCCACTGTCATGTTGACGCTAGGTATATACTCTCTGGTTCTCGATGCTTCGAGTTTATTTAGACTTAGAAACTTAACATTTTTGTCAAAGTTACATATTCATTCTCAACTGTGATTATTTTAGTTTCCAGATTGTGACATAAGTTACCTCTACTCAGAAAATATAATTTTTTTTAAAGTCAATATCCCCTCAGAAAGCCAACATTGGTAAAAGCCACCTTGTTGGGGGACATGGATTCTAAATTTGTGAGCCGTATGCACATGTGGGGGATACGTACTCCCATTGTAGCAGTGACACCTCTTTATTCATCTCTGTCCACACATTGATACCTTTGTTTTACAGGTGCATGGCGAGCTCATCACCCAGGAGTCCATGTTGGCAGAGGCTGCCAAGAATCTCTCCTCGAAGCTCGACAGTTCATGGATTAACCTACAGACTTTGTTCACACAGACACTATGCTTAACGAATTACCTGAGGTCTGCCACATTGTGATTCCTATTAAATTTTGAATTATACTAATTGTCGTCTTATGGTTTCCACATTCTTTTTCCTTTCACTCACTCTGGGTTATACTCACTTTAGGCTCATTGACCTATTTATGTCTATAATAAAAAGATAGTTTGTTTCCTACCACCTGAATAAATGGCATCAAAACTGACCTAGATGGGAGCTATCTATTTTTCTGTTGAAAAACATGGCTGGGGGCAGCCATTTTGGATTTTACTCTGCATGACTAAATCCTGTGGCAAACCCTAAATGAAAATAATTTCATTTGCACAAGACAATCCCTTACGGAAACTTTTTTTTAACTTTCCTTCTTTATCATTCTACAGCATAAAATTAACGCCTCCCCAAGTTGAGCTATTTGGAAAACATTTTATAGCTCTCCTCTTGTGGTCACCCAGAAGATCCATATAAAGTTTTGTGACGATCGTATTAAGGATGTGGTCTGTAGGGTGTGCCAGAGGATTTAGTCAGAGTAAACAAAATGTCCACCGGCGGTCATGTTTTTTTAAACAAAATTCGGAACAATTTGATAGCTCCCATCTGGAGGTGATCCTAAACACACCTGTAAAGTTTTAAAATATTTTTCCAATAAATGCAGGATGTGCCAATGGATTCAAATTTGACAACCAAGATGGCAGCCATAATTTTGTAATGAATTTTGGGGAAAAAATCAACTGCTGCCATCTTGTAGTCACCTTGAAGATCGATATGAGTTTGGTAATCATCGGTCAAGGGATGAATTTTGTTGGATGCCTGGTCCCTTTATTCTGTAATTGTGGAACATAAGAATTGAGTTATTCCGTTAGCCAGGTCTTCCCCAAAAATTCAGGCACATCAAACCTTTCGAACTCGACTAATTAAAAAACTTTCTGGGCTCCCTAACCAGCCCTAACTACAAATTTTGGGCCAGTGTCAACTCTGATCAAGATTATTCCTACATTTGGAAATCACTCAACCACCAATCTATAAACTCTGTCATTTAGAATTTAATCTATTAAAATAAGCTTACCAAAGATGAATATTAACCCACTTCACATATTGAAATGAAAATACTGCACCATTAATAGTAAGAAACCGAGGATGATCATCTCATCTTGGATAAAATCAAACACTCACTTAAGATGTATATAAATTAATGATTTATTCAAATGATTTGTGGAAAATTCAAATTTGACAAATAAGTTTGTTCTCAGTCAGAATGAGAGGCAAGGAAGATTGTAGACTAATTATCTTTGTGGATTATTGTCCAGAGGATCAATTTAACCCTTGCTTTACTAAATGGATTCTAATAAAAGCAGACGTCAGACAGACAAAAAGATAATACAAGTGCAGAAGAAATCATATTGGTGGGAAATGTTTAAATAATAAGTTCAACAAATGACTTATTATCAGAACTTTTCCTAAGGGAACTTTTGAAAACATCAATGAGCATTTAGTATAGAAAGGGTTAAAGTATTCTTTATTTTTCTGAACTTTTTGGTCCCATAGCCTTCTTCAGCCAAATTATATCATAAACACAGATAATACATGGCCTTCTTCAGCTAAATGATATCATAAACATGTTACATTTCAAAGATAATACATAGAGACTACATACAGCCGCGAGTGAAAATTATATATTTCTTTCCGGACACGAATGAGATGTTTCAGGTGTTCAAACAAAAAACTGTAGGTATTATTTTTATTATATGTGCCTTATTTATGCTCAAAGTTGCTAAGTTAACTCATAGTTAATTAAATTATTAACATCTACGTGCCCGGAAAAAACTTTTTTCCACCCACCCCTGCATGTGTCAGTGTTTACAAACAGGCTTATAGCTGACACGCTGTGACTCAAACAGAATTATTGATTGATCACATGCCGTCATAAATTAGTCACTTTTGATTGGCTAGTGGACATTGTGCATGCAATCAATGATCACTCGATTGACCTTGGCAGATCGAGTTAGTTTCAAGCCCTACATTGAAATAACAACATAGCTGCAATGAAATAATGAAATCGTATTTCACTGTAGCCTCGGAGAGATACATACGGCAGTATGTTTCGGTAATAAAATAAAATAGATGGTCAGGTCATGGTCTGGCACTGACGTACAACCTGACAGACTGTCTTATCTGTGAAATGTAACCTGTTCATACTATCATCTGAAGAAGGCTATGGGGGCTCTGAAAATTTCCTAAACGCTTGTGTTTCAATTGATCCAACAAATCTCTTTGTCTACACCAGCTTGGGATATTAGCTCGCCAAAAGCTGTCATAGACAAAAATCTAACCCATAGCCTCTTTTAGCACACGGTTTGCATCTAGAATTCGTGGCACATCTTCTGTAAACTGCTAATATACATGACAGGCTGTATTTCTCAATATCCAATTTTAACAGTTTAACCAGGATTAACTTTTCCACTTTAAAAGCAGATTTTCTTTACCAAGTTACTAGGTTTAAAGTTATTGAAAACACAAGAGACTCAAATTATTGTTCCAAGCTATGAAGGTTTTAGTCTAAAACTTAATCCCTACCGTAATTTCCTAAATAATCAACCTAAACCACAGCAGAATTATGAGAAATTTTTCAGGATTTAGTCGGAAATATGGCTATCTGCCATTCATCGGTAAGCTCTCAGTGAGAGCTTTCTGATGAATGGCAACAAGCCATATTTCCGACTAAATCCTGAAAATTTTCGCCTAATTCTGCTGTGGTTAAAGGATCATATACTTAGGGCATTACTGTATAACTCAGCATGTTTTCAAGATGTCACACCCAGTTCTGTTGATTCTCCCATGTCAAACAGTAAAGGACTTTATCTATACTCAAGTCCACAAGTTTAGGATGCCACGCCCAGTTACTATCTTATTGCTGAATTATTTTTGTCATGATAGTACTTTGAACGATTTCATTCGTTAACCCTTTACCCAACAAACCGGCCAAAACCGGCCAAATAAAGCTTCAACAGCCTAAAATATCTTCGGTCTGTCTCAATAGAACCATACAAATATGGATATCATTGGAACCGTCTCCTTGACCACATTGTGATAGTTACAGTTATGCCCTGTGCCAATGCATTCTCTTATATATGCGAGTCGACCATAGGTCGCCTCGCATATATAAGAGAATGCATTGGCCTAAAAAAAATCTTTTTTTAACACTTTTTACCATTTGTTCTTACATTCTTTAACAATTTTATAATTTTTAATGTGTTAAGCCTATGCATTCTCTTATATATGCGAGGCGACCTATGGTCGACTCGCATATATAAGAGAATGCATTGGCACAGGGCCGTTCTGTTGGGTAAAGGGTTAATGTGACCTGGTGTTGTTCCTATCTTATGGCTGAATTTAGATCTGTCACGATAGTTCTTTGAACGATTTCATCCATTGATATGACCTGGTGTTGATTCTCTCATGGATTTTGAATTATAAAACAGTTCTTAATATTACACTGTCTAGCTCGTCTCCATCTCATGAGATTTTTCTTCCGTTGTTGTTGTTGTTTCTTCGTTAGCACTAGCCTCAGCAGCTGGTTTCTCCAACAGTTTGGGACCATAGAGCAGAACATATGCACAATGCCAGTCACCTGAAAGGAGAAAATAAAGCTAGGGTTCAATCCTGCAAATAGTGTGTCATTTGCAGAATGAGGTCCCCAGAGGGTGAATTTAGTGATGCTATCCCTCAGTGGGCTAGCATCACCAAATTCACCCTCTGTGGACCTCATTCTGCTTAGTCCTCATCTGGGAAGTATCTATAATCTCAAATTAACATAGTTTTATCTGTTGTCTCAAATTAACATTGTTTTTAGTTACTTTTTCTGTTCTGGGAAGTTTCTATATCCCCTAATTTGCAGAAGATAAAATGCATTATCTGTTATCGAGGTGACTAATGGGTAAACATCACCTGGGGAACTTCTATTTGATCCTAGGTCTCCCATAGCAGTTGAAGCAGAATGAGGTTACCAGAGGGTGAATTTGGTGATGCTAGCCCACAGTGCGGGATAGTGTCACTAAATTCTCCCTCTGGGGACCTCATTCTGAAAATGACAGACACACTAATTGCAGGCTTAATCTGGTGTTGCACACATTCCACTTAAAAGTATTTTAATAGATCGATTTGTGATATTAAGAAAAAAGATATTTCCTTGTGACAGAAGCCCCTGTTATCAATGACTTAAAATTAATAGTTTTTAACCCCACATCTTTTCAGGGAAGAGATGCACCAGCTTTAACCCTTTCAGTGCCAAGTCCGATTTTTGTATCAACCCATATTTCCTTGATCATATTTCAAATTTATTGATTATAATATTGTGATACATTGATGGAAAGAGCTCTAAAAGGGTTAAAATTAATAGTTTTTAACCCCACATCTTTTCAGCAAGTCCAGGGAAGAGATGCACCAGCTTTAAAGGCCCACTTACAGTAATGCTCTAATTAATCGACCCCTTAACCACAGCAGAATTATGGGTAACTTTTCAGGATTTAGTCGGAAATATGGCTTGTTGCCATTCATCGGAAAGCTCTCCCCGAGAGCCGTCCAATGAATGGCAACAAGCCATATTTCCTGAAAAGTTACCCATAATTCTGCTGTGGTTATCTAGAGCATTACTGTAATTTTTGAATGCCCAGATTACATTATATAAAACATTTTCCATATTATATACCATTTGAAAGAGGAAGCTCCAAAACATTGTATTATCAACTGATCCGGTCGATTAAACTGTGGTCATGTTGTTTTTGTCAAGGTACCGACGTGCGTTCTGTGCTTAATTTTGATCTAGTCTGTACTGCTAATCTATTATTCTCAATGGAAGGGGAATAACTCTATCTCTTAGTTATGAATTATGATGCATTCTGGGGTTAATAACAGGGGAAGTCTTAGTGTGAATATGAGAATCTCTGTCACATTGTGGACAGATGTTCCATATTCCGGTTGAATATACATATTTTTGGTGCCTCTTTCAAATGGTATAACATATGAAATATGTTGTATATAATGTGAGATGGGCATTCGAAAATTAAGTGGGTCTTTAAATATTGACAATGTTAAAGATCATTAAAAACTTATTTCTTTTACTGTTACGAACAGGGACAGAGCTGCATATGGTAATACAAATATTTACCTCCTCCTGATAGCTTGAGGATATCTTCTGCCAAGACGGGAGTGACTCGGTCATCATCAAACATGAGCCATTCATCTGCAAGGAAATTTGAGTAGCTATGAATTGATGGAAGCATTTGTATTGATGACATAATCTGGATATGAGAATTAACTTCTTAAAATATAATACAGATCAAACTTGGAAAAATATCATCATTACACTGGAGTCATTAACTGTACTCAATCCGATTTGATGGTCCCCATATAATCAGATTCCAACAACAATATTGTTAGAAATGCCGCTTCAGTTATCAGAATCTATTAATTGCCCAAAAATAATGCTAACCACTGTCAACTATAGTATACAATTGCCCAAAACATGTTATTTATCAACATATTGTTCGACGAAATTTGGCCTTATTATCAACACAAAGCCTCTTGATTTTAGAGTTATCCATCTTCATCCGCAATTTGGCCTGAGGCCGTCGACTCGTTGACTCTTTACTGGGCCACTAATAAGTATCGATGGTGAAAAATAATAGATTTCAAAAATCGATATCTAATAACTCTGAGCTTTGATAGGTGGGTTTCTCGACTCGAATCAGATAATTTAATCCCTGAAACCAAATAAATAGTAATTGAAGGGCACTTAATCATTGATTATTATTATTATTATTATTAACATTTGTAGAGCGCCTATTTCACTACAGAGTTGTGTTCATAGGCGCTGTTACATAAAATATGTGATAAAAAAAATAAAATATATATATATAAAAGAACATCATACTATAGGATAAAAGAGCAAACACGCGGATAAAATAAGTCTAAGAGATGGCAAATCCTAAAAAATCACAGATATAAATTAATGGTTAAAAAGTCATTCGAAGAGAAGCTCCAGATAAAGTCAGTTAAAATTTTCAGTTGAGTCCATAAGCTATTTAAAACAGTTTACGGAATTCTAAACGATCATCCGTAAGCCTCAGATTATGCATCTTTAAAGCTATTTCAAACTGGTTTAACCCTTTCTTTACTAAATGGATTATCCCATTCAGTTAAAACTGAGTCTACCTTGGAATGGTCTATATTCAACTGGAGGATGTCAAGGAGATATGAGCAGAAGAAAGATAATACAGGTGAATAAGAACATTCTTCTAAGAACTGCACATGTGTTACTTGATGATAGTTTTAAATGGCACTGTTGCGATTGCTGTGTGTCGTGCCAACTGTACGCCATCTCCCTCATGTCATAAATCATTGGCCAGTAACACACATGCATGCAGTATATATGTGAATATGTAGCATCCCTAAAATTATCATCCTAAGAAATAATAATGTGGTATATAATTAGTTGCATACAAACCTCCTTTCCGTTTGACCCAGGCGACGTAATGACCACTAGAACTGGACCTGCCCTTGTGTGTCAGCACTGCTTGCAGCTCGTAATATCCATTGTTATTTGAACCAACATCTAGTGATAAAGGAAGAGAATTATGGTATACATAATTCATCATGTACCACACATTTATGCTCTACATAAAGTCAGATATGCTGGTATACAGAATGAAAGTGTCAATGACACTGTAGCTCAACTTAGGAAGGGGAATAATTTAATGATAGGAAAGGAAAGGTGCTAATTGCAATGTCTGACCTGTGCCAAAGGATTTAGTCATGCAAAGAGTAAAATCCAAGATGGCTGCTGGCGGCCATGTTTTTTGGCCAATTGACCCCAAAGGACTTGTTCCCATCTACATGTCATTGTTAACATCCATGACAAATTTCATGAAGATCTGACCAAAGCTAAGACCTGTAGCCCGCGACAAAGGATTTAGTCATGCAAAGAGTAAAATCCAAGATGGCTGCTGGCGGCCATGTTTTTTGGACGAATGACCCCAAAATGACTAGTTCCCATCTACATGTTATTGTTAACATCCATGACAAATTTCATGAAGTTCCGACCAAAGCTACGACCTGTAGCCCGCGCCAAAGGATTTAGTCATGCAAAGAGTAAAATCCAAGATGGCTGCTGGCGGCCATGTTTTATGGCCGAACGACCCCAAAATCACTCGTTCCCATCTACATGTCAATATTAACATCCATGACAAATTTCATAAAGATCAGAACAAAGGTACGACCTGTATCCCGCGCCAAAGGAAATTGTTGACGGACACACGCACACACAGACGACGGACGCCAAACCATGGCAATAGCTCAAACTTACAAAGTAAGTTGAGCTAAAAATGGAACCTATGTTGTATAATCCACTGAGTATTTGAAGAAGATATTTTATTCTGGCAAGGTAGTAAAATGAAAGTGTCAGTGACACTGAAGCTCAACTTTTTGTGTCATAATATCAAAAATCAAAATAATATGGCCAAAGCTGGCCATTTATTTCAATGTGGCAGTGTCTGAGACTCAAATGAAATTTTTTATTTGGCCTTAAACAAGTCTGAGTTTAGTGTGCCTGTCATTTGCAGAATGAGGTCCCTAGAGGATGAATTTAGTGATACTATCCCGCATATCGGGCTAGCATCACTGAATTCACCCTCTGTGAACCTCATTCTGCATGGCCTCATCAGCTATGAGAGACATAGACTCAGATTGAAGTTCCCAAATGGTGATGATTGTGATGTACACCCATTGGGAACCCTTGATTATGCAATGTGTCGTCTGCCATTTTGGGGATATAGAGAGACTAAACTAAAAAAGAAATAGAATATAAGTTTCTATAGAAATTTGATAATAAAGAAACTTTCCGGAGAAGATGAGGCCTAAGCAGAATGAGGTCCCCAGAGGGTGAATTTAGTGATGCTAGCCTGCCATGCTAAATTCACCCTCTGGGGACCTCATTCTGCAAATGACAAGCTCACTAAACTCTGGCTTGGCCTTATAGTATGAATTTTTAAATTTAGAGTTCTGCTGGCGATGATGCAAGAACACCTGTGCTTTGCATTGTATCATCGCATCATCTACAGCAGGCGTACTTCTTGTTAGGGGCACCCGTAGTCTCGTTGGACACTACATTTTTGACGATATTTTGTTGATCAATTTTGGTTTTAATTTTCCTTTGAATTCTATGGCAGGTGGCGGCAATGAAGTTGATTGAGATTGCTCCAATTCGGTTATGGTACTTGCAAATCGTGTGAAGGAATAATGGAGGAATGTTATGTGGAGTTTTATAGGAATTTGGAAGCAGAATGATAAACTCACCATCATCAAATGCATATGGTTCCATTGGCCCATCACTTGGCGCTTCCTTATTTAATTTTTTACCAGCTGCCTTTGCCTGAAGTAATTAAGTAGAGCATATATGTCATTATATTTTGCAATCTTAAAATGATGTGATCAGAGCTGGTGTATTTAATCATGTGATTATTCATTAATAAAATCAACTGCATCAAAAATGTTGTCATTGGAGGTCTGGGAACTTGAAAATCTTTCTAGCGTAGTTAAACATACATTGAGTAACATTTCTAAGATGTTATGTTAACATAGTTTAACATGCTAAAATAACCATAACAAACAAGTTAGATATATTAAAGTTAAAAATGCTAGGTTAATATAGCTAGATTAATCTATCTATAGATGGAACCAAGTGTTTATTTGTCACGATTTTAGTGCATTTAAAAATATATCACCCTAATGTCCGATTGCACCTAAACTTTTACCATATCCTGCGGCACATCTCAGAATAAGACATGCAAAATTTCAGGCCAATCGGTGCAAGACAACCTGAGATATAATGCATTTCCCAAAGGGGTTATCAAGTCAATGTTTTACTGATATGATGCGAACAAGATGATATAGACGAATGTGGTTTCAACGGGGTGCGTGCCAAAGCTAAATTCCGGACAAATTCCGTGCATCTGTTTGCTGGCTTTCTTTAATGGTTATCAGAGGTGCATCTGTGTAATCTGTGAAGGGGCATAAATGAGCAATACAGAGCATTCCTTATAAGCTTAAAAGATATGTAGTAAAATTGGTAAACATATGTTCACATGACCAGGGGAATATAATGGCCAGGGGAATATTATGCGACAGGTGCCTTTGACCTCAGATAACTAATTAAAGGGAGACTAATATTTTATATGTTGATAATTGTTCGAAATAACACCCCGGACAACTTTTCAAAAATATGACAATCAAAGGGCTGTAACGCTGGTGAAAATATCTGCCCGGGCCTAGTTTAAAAACTCATTTAAGATATTCGCTTTGTGAACTCATATACCAAAATTCTTTGAAATCTGTTGATAATTGTACGAAATAACTCCCGGACAACTTTTTGGGATGGACAGACTCCCCTCCCCGACAGATGGACGAAACCCATTCCTGTATCCCCCCGATGAAAATTTTCGGGCAGGGGATAAATAAAACTTTAACCCCAGTGGTTGATAAAGCAAAATATACCTTTTGAGCATCTTCAAGAAACTTGTCTTCAGCTTGTTTGAATTTATCTCTCGCTGGTACCAGTTTCTTTTGAAGCTCTTCTGAACACAGATCATAGACATCTAGATTCATAGAAAATTTAACATCCTGCAAGGTCAAAATTTTATACAAGTGAGTATCAAAAAATCAAAATTCAGAAGTTTTATTAAAGATAATACTCTCCTAGCTAGAGGAAATAAAAATATATATATAAGAAGTCAATAGTTACCAGGGTTCACTCTAGCCTAAATTTTGTTTTGGCTATTTCTGATTTATTTTGGTCATTTTTCAGAAACTTTGGCCATATTGGAAACCAAAATATGGGATAATTGAGTAAACCAAAGCTAAAACAAAAATATAAAGATACGAGCACAACAAGAGGTGTGCACTCGCGTGCTATCATACCCCCACCGTGGAAAATTCAACCCACATAATCCGTAAACCCAACAAAAAAGATTTTTAACTTTAAAGGAAAATTTGGATTAATAATATCGATATGGTGTCACAAGAAGCTTGTACAGAAAAAAAGACGGACGGACCCAAAACTGTGGTAAAAATCATTGTTCCGAATCCATATTCGAAGAAACTTCCGGAAAATATCCTAACTTGATAGCATCCACACAAAAATAATCCCAAAATAAGTCGAAAATGAAGTGTAATGTCCGACCCAACCCTGAGCTGCATCATGTAGAGAGGGTGTTGTGAGAAGCATGTATACCAAATATTATTGAAATCGGTTCATATTTGTTAAAGTTATTAAGTCGGACAGAATTTTCTAAGTCAAAATAAGTCGAAAAGTAAGGCGTAACTTAAAAAAAGAAAGTCGGACCGCACCGCAATTAGCATCATGCGGAGAGGCGTCCTAAGGAGATTGCATACAAAAAAGTATTGAAATCGGTTCATAGTTGTTCGAGTTATGAGGTCGGACGGACGGACACACGGAGGGAGAAAGTGTGACGGACGGACGGTACGACGGACAGCCGGACAGACGCAGTCAATCCAGTTATACCCCCCATTTTATATGGGGGTATAAAAATAACTGATAAACTTTGAGTTGGACAAAAGTGATAATGGAAATGTGCATCGATGGGAACCACAACAACTGAAATAGGTCAAGCGGACAATTTATCAGGCAGTTAATCATCATTGTTTTGATAAGTAAGCATATGTCATACGTAACTTTTGATAAATTGTTATTCATACACTGCTGATAACCTGTTAACGAAATTAACCCTTTCATGACGGGAGCTGCGCTGTTGAGCATTAAAGATCCTGTGCCTTCTCTTATATATCCCAGGGAGCCTCACATATATAAGAGAATGCACTCGCTTACAAGGTCAAGGTAAATATTGTTAGGCCAATTCTCTTATATATCACAAGCAGAATGAGGTCCTCTAGAGTGTGAATTTAGTGACGCTACACCCGCACTGTGGGCTAGCATCACTAAATTCACCTTCTGGGGACCTCATTCTGCTTAGGCCTCATCTTCTCTGGAAAGGATCTTTATTATCAAATCAACAAGCTTTTTAGTCTCTTTAGAAACATCTGTAGAAAGTTTGTTTTACTTTTTTTAGTTTAGTTTCTCTATATCCCCAAATATGCAGATGACACAATGCATATTCGAGGTGCCCAATGGGTGCACATCACCATCTGAGAACTTAATTCTAAGTCTAGGTCTCCCATAGCAGATGAGGCCATGCAGAGTAAGGTGTCCAGGTCCAGAGGATAATTTAGGTGACATTATCCAGTGCTTACCTTCAATATTTTGGCATTCACAGATTCTTTTTCTTTATAATAAAATCTAACAAACTGTATTGTCAAGTATGCTGGCAATCTCTTTATCGTGCTCTGAAAAAACAAGGCATTTCTAGTAATTAAAGACACACAGAGTTTATCAACCACTTTATTGATTTCAATCGGCAAAGCACTAACAGGCCATTAGATTACACCAATTCAGGATCTAAAATGATATTCAATATGATATATGTACACAATTCACAAAAAGAAAACAAGATAAGTCACAATCACCAGTCCATGTCCGGAATTGGGTGGGGGGGGGGGGGGGGCTTTTCTTCCTGCTGTGGCGGCAAACACCCCATATACAGTAGCAAACACCTACTGTGCATGGGCAGATATGAATTTATTCACCAACTTTACTTTACATATGCTCTTTAAGCAATTTAAAAACAGTTTGTGAATCATCATATTCCCTTTAAACAGTTTAATTATATTAGATAGCTATGATTATTACATATAATTACATCTCGGTGAAAAATATCGACCTGAAAATTCATTTTCAGTTGGAAATATTGTTAAATAACAGGAACTTTACAGTGACATTGTGTGTTGCCATGATTGTGTTCACTCAATTTCACTTCTGCCCTAATGTAATTGTCCTATTTAAAAACATTAATCATTCAAAAACCAATGGCAAAATACAATAGTAAATGGAGTGAAAGTAATTATTTAAGATATAAATAAAGTAGGTGTGTGTGTTATTGGAGGATACGGCGCTGTGGTCGGTGTGATACATTGTTCGCAGTTTACATTAAATGTGCCCCTAACAACTACGATGCTGTATCCCCCAATAATACACGCATAACATTCATTTCTTACATTTATATAGCTTTTTGATGATTTATTCACATAAAAAAACCCTGAGTGTATTCTTATTTATTTTCACATAATGGCCTATTATTTGAGACTAGCCCATGCAGCACATTAAGTCAGAACGATATAGGATTTCCAAACTCTTAGCTATGATAATGTGATCTATATAAATGTAAATATCTATGTAAATATTTATAAGTAAATGGAAGAATTCATCCAATAGTTAACACATAAGATATATACTCACACTTTTTGTATAGGAGGCATCTCTGCCCAGTGTAGGGGAATTCTTTGTTATTGATTCTTTCAACCTCTGTTAAAGAAATCAAATCATGAACAATTCCTGAAAAACTGAGTGAAAATCAACTTAATCCCAGAGAACTATCATGCTTCACTGTCATATTGTGCTGGAGTCAAGGATGATTTACTGCATAGCAATTTAACCAATGAGATGGAGTTTCTCTTTGGTATGACAATACCTACTTCGGCCAGGTAGCACATTGGAGTATCAGGAAGTTAAATGGACATGGCTGGTTCGAACCCCAAAATTATGTACATAATCGAATATAATCCAAACCGAACCCCTTTCGGACAGGCCATTCTGTTCGGTTTAAAGAGGTGTTACAAAGAGTTGTCGAAACACAAGCAACTCATTATTGATTAATTTAACTTTATTCAATAAAATACCAAATAAAATATAAACAAGAGGTGTGCACTCGAGTGCTAGCATACCCCCACCGTGGCAAATTAAACCCGCATTATCCGTAAACCCAACAAAAAAGATTTTTAACTTTAACTCTTTCGCTGCCACCCGCCACCACAGACGTACCCCCCAGTGCCACGCATCCTGTACATATATCCATGTATTTCAGGCATATATGGGTAATACATTATATCTCAAGCAGTTTCTAAAATAATTAGTTGAAACTTCACATGTATATAGACATAGGTATACCCTGTCGAATGCCGCCGTGGACACGCCCACCAAGGTCACGTGACATTGGCGGCCATCTTGGATTAGTGGCTATTTGCCGGTATATGTACAGTTTGTGTGGGTATGAATGGGTGTGTTGTTTGTTTTCTAATTTTCAACCCAATTATACGATGTCCAACAGTAAGGTACACGGGAGTAACCTATATGAACCCACTTTGGACATAAAATAGGTCACGTGACCTTGGCGTCCATCTTGGATTTATGTAAGTTGCCACCTATTTGTAGGAAAATGGGATACAATGGCGCACTTTGTTGAGTTCGTGCTTTTGTTGCTTGAATATTCCCTGATAGGTACAATTCCAAATATAGATATATATATATAACCATACCAATATGTATATATACCTGCAGGGGGACATATGACCCTGCTCCGCCCCTTATAAGTCACATGATCTTGACGGCCATCTTGAATTTCAGGAAACTTGGGTTTTACAATGATTTATGTGAATTATATGGGTCACGCGGACGTACGCGTGGTCAACTCACCAGCATAATTAATTTAGTTGCCTGTTATCACCACTGGAAAACGATACAATAGACAAGGGTTGTTCAAAACCAGTAAAGGTGTATTATAAATAATAGGTATAAGTATCTTATGCGCCGCAGGTGCCCCTCGATCATTAGAGTATAGAGGTTAGTTACCCACCACCTATAGTATGTTATGCGCCGCAGGTGCCCCTATAGAGGCTACTGCCCACATAAATAATAGATATAAGTATCTTATGCGCCGCAGGCGCCCCTAGATCATTGGAGTATAGAGGTTAGTTACCCACCCACCTCCTCATCCTACCACCCATAGTATCTTATGCGCCGCAGGCGCCCCTATATATAGAGGCTACTGCCACATAAATAATAGGTATAAGTATCTTATGCGCCGCAGGCGCCCTCAATCATTAGAGTGTAGAGGTTAGTTACCCACCCACCTCCCCATCCCGCCACCCATAGTATCTTATGCGCCGCAGGCGCCCCTATAGAGGCTGCTGCCACATAAATAATAGGTATAAGTATCTTATGTGCAGCATGAGCGCCTCGATCATTAGAGTATAGATGTTAGTTACCCATCCACCACCCCATCCCGCCACCCATAGTATCTTATGCGTCGCAGGCGCCCCTATAGAGGCTACTGCCACATAAATAATAGGTATAAGTATCTTATGCGCCGCAGGTGCCCCTCGATCATTAGAGTATAGAGGTTAGTTACCACCCCATCCCGCCACCCATAGTATCTTATGCGCCGCAGACGCCCCTATAGAGGCTACTGCCCACATAAATAATAGGTATAAGTATCTTATGCGCCGCAGGCGCCCCTCGATCATTAGAGTATAGAGGTAATAACAATAACTTCTTCAGTCCTGAGTCTTTTGCGAGCGGCCATTTTCGACTGATAACCACGTGCTAACAACAATGACGCAATATCTGGCTCTGACTGTACTCCCATAACGTCAGAAATAGCATGACCTTGAACACATTGTGGCTTTAAATTGTTCGCGCGCAACAGTACTACAGATAAATACATTGTACACTGTCAAACATGCCGGAAAGAATAGAGTTATATCCCATACATTAGACTACATATCAAATTCGCAAAAATGCGCGATTGGCAGCGTCTGCGAAGTTCGCATTTATGCGCGTTTGGCAGCGAAAGAGTTAAAGAAAAATTTGGATTAATAATTTTGATATTGGTTCATATTTGTTCGAATGATTGCAGAAACCAAAAAAAGGGTAGAAAATGAAACGCAACCTTAACATCTAAGATGGCTTTTGTCGAGTGTGATAGCATCCAAAAAAAAGGAAGTTTCAAATATCTACGATCAAAACTGTAGGAGGAGTTGATTACACCATGAAGGTAACCTCACACAGAAAAACAGAAAATTATAAAAAAAAAATTTGAAGTCGAAAGGCCCATAACTTTGGGAAAAATCATTGGATCAAACTCAAATTCGAACTTGACCTGTATTTAAGAAATAAATACACGGTGTAGAGGTGTGTATGGTCAAGTTGTACCACAAAAAACTGATTGTAGGACGACGCGTAGCGGAGTCCTACAATCAGTTTTTTGTGGTACAACTTGACCATACACACCGATACACCGTGTATTTATTTCTTTTGTAATACGACTGAAAGTTTATGGTCACAATTCGACTGAATAGTCAACGAAATACACCGCTTTTTCGGTCTCAGGTGAGAAAACATTTCGTGGTGTAATTCGTATTGGGCGTACTCGATTTCTTTGCATGGAGTACTCTGGTAATGTCTTGTCTTGTTATGAAATTCCCCCGTTGACTTTTCGAGGCACCTCTTCTAGAAATAATCGTTGTGATTGGCTAAAAAATCGATGTGTTTTCAGCGGCGCCCGTGCGTTTCATTTAAATTGTACAGGAAATACGATTGCCGTCATTTCTGTTTTGAACGTTGTTGGGACATGAATATGATCATCTAAGCGATCTAAGTGATCTAGTTTACTAAACTAATCTTATTCCCCTTCTGTACTGGTGAACACACGCTTTCATTTTCAACTTGATTCCGAAATATCGAATATGATTGAGATTCGAATCGACCAATGCACAGCCCGGCCCACAGAAGTTGGAATCACTGACTGTTATGCTATTTTTTTAGATTGTTTTGGAGTTCTAGGTATATAGTTGTCAACTATATACCTAGAACTCCAAAAAAATCTCAAAAAATAGCATAACAGTCAGTGATTCCAACTTCTGTGGCCCGGCCCCATGGATTTATTTTGTCATTTAATATACTTATTAAGTAACTTTCTTTGGTCGTAACATATATCAATATAACATAACATCATTTGGACCATATTCATTGGCAACCAAACTG
Source organism: Siphonodentalium dalli (assembly GCA_032622095.1). Lineage (NCBI taxonomy): Eukaryota > Metazoa > Mollusca > Scaphopoda > Gadilida > Siphonodentaliidae > Siphonodentalium > Siphonodentalium dalli. The sequence goes on along the minus strand of CP136069.1, from coordinate 159,715,827 downwards.
GTTTCAAGCGACAAATCGCTAGAAAATTCGCAAGATTGTCAAGATGTAGCAAAATTCAAAGGGTTACGGGTGCGGGTGTACTCCGTTGATGCCCCGTTTGCGCGGAGTTAGAAAAGACGGGAAAAGTCGCGTGCGGCGATCTGAATAAACCGATTTTTTTCGTGGTACAATTGGAAAAAGTAGAATTGTACCACAAAACTGGAACGAGATAGCCATGGTAACTCGGGCCACTGGCCAATCAGGACATGGCTTTTAAGCATAGTTAGGCAGGGTCGTATTACAATTTGATATGAACGCCCCACAAAAAAAAACAGAATTTCCAATTAAACAATCCAAACTTGAGTTATCATCCGGAAACCAAAGAAAAAACAAGAAAAATTTAATTTTCAACTTAACTCTGAGAAAAATCATCAGATCAAACTCAAATTCGAACTTGACCTGTATTTTGATATCATTGACTCACACAAAAACGTAATTTTCAATTGAACAGTCCAAACTTTAGTTATCATCCGGAGAAAAAAAAATTGAATTTTCTAAGTCGAAAAAAGTCCATTACTCTAGAAAAAATCATCGGATCAAACTCAAATTCGAACTCAACCTATATCTTGATATGACTGATCTACAAAAAAACAGTATTTGCAATTAAAGGATCCAAACTTGAGATATCATCCGAGATATCAAGTCGAAAATGAGGCGTAACTTAAAAAAAAAAAGTCGGACCAAACCGCAATTAGCATCATGCAGAGAGCCAGTCCTAAGGAGATTGCATACAAAAAATTATTGAAATCGGTTCATAGTTGTTCGAGTTATGAGGTCGGACGGATGGACGGACGGACAGATGGTGCGACGGACACACAGAGGGAGAAAGTGTGATGGACAAACGCAGTCAATCCAGTATACCCCCCATTTTCTTCGAAAGTCGGGGTATAATAACAATAGATTAAACAAGGGTTAGTGTCACCGCGTTCGAATTTATGAATCTCATGTGCAACTATACAGCTGGCCGGTTCCTGATCAGTTGTGACTAGCAATAAAAAACACTGAATTTCAGACGTCACTTGATCAATTGATAAGTTTACGTTTTGAGTGACAGGCGTCTCTTTCAACTTCCCATGTCTGTTTCGTTTGGAATAGTCCCAATGTTGTACACTCATTATACTTCCACCTTCTACATATGATGGTTCTCCAGTTAAATGACTGATTAAATTATAAGAAATAACTCTTGTTTCGATTAAGGTTATGAGTTATATCCAAAACGTTTGGAGACAAATTTTCTATAATGCGACATGCGCATTATATAATTTGTCTTCTAAATTTTCGGTTATAACTGCATAAACTTAATCAAAATAAGAGTTATAAGTGTTATTTCTTAAATAGATAAGACAGGAAACATGGGAAGAATTTTTTTTCAGTGATTTGCAGCTTTTGAAAATGTTGCTGACAAAATTAATGTAGCACAGGTATTGTAGTTTCGTACTCTTGTAAATGAGTACCGATTTAATTAGCTGACTATTTGAACGATTTGAACCGGATTATAATAGCAGGTGTCTGATTAGTTAACTGTGTGCTTATTTCACACATTGAGTGAACAATGGTGACTTCACAGAGAATAGAGCACTGAGATTTTGTTTTTACATTAATCATTGCGCTGAGGTGGGCTCTTTATCTTTACGAGAACTGTCCAAACTAAACGCTATAATGAAGCTCACAAAAAGTACACAATGGTAGTGCATCGTCACCAATACAGTTTTAATCAACCTGTCACAATGAATGAGCCATCACGAAAAAGACCACTCAGAGTTGAATGTAGACCAGATTTAAACTTAGAAAGGAACCCCAGTCTTTACTAAAGCCAACATGAGCTCAACATCATGCAAGTATGTCAAATCTGCATTCGGTTGGTGTCGATTTCCGTGTTCGGATTTCGGAGATAAAATTAATGATGAAATTTCATTTGGGATATTATATGAGCTGAGATTAAACTTACATTTTTCAACCCTGTTTGCATATATTTCAGTTCTGAAAAGGAAGAAAGATGGTTATTAATTTCAATATATAATAAGTATTGAATGTACGGTTACCAAGAACATGTATATGAAACACATCAGGCCAGTTTAATAATGACGGTTTTCTATAGCACTTGAGCAATTGCTTGCCCTTAGATACTTTTAAACATTACACTATTATAACAATCATAAATAAATCAATTGTACAAGACAACCAATGAACCTGCTGCAGCCATTTTGTACAGGCGCTAGTTTGATCAGGACATGCGCTGATACTCACCAATATGACAAGCTGAATGGTACTTGTTTAACGCATGAGTGGTGCGAAGTCATCACAGCACAAGCGACCTTGCTCAAGGGTCAGAACTAGGTGGTGAGATTTGGACAGAGCTTAACTCTACAGTCACACTCCACTTAACTCGAAACCTGTCATTTACAGAAAGAGGTGCCCAGAGGGTGAGTTTTGTGATGCTATCCCGAATCCGTACATCCTCTGAGAACCTCATATTCTGCTTAGGCCTCAACTGCTATGGGATACCTAGGATCAGATTGAAGTTGACCAGTTGAGGTTGGTGATATTCACCCATTAGTCACCTCGATTATAAATTTATCTTCTGCAAATTAGGGGATATAGAAACTGAACAGAAGGGAAAAAGATAACTAAATACAATGTTAAGTTTAGACTATAGGTCCTTCCCAGATTATGAGGCCTAAGCAGAATGAGGTCCCCGAGGGTGAATTTAATGATGCTAGCCTGCCGACTCTTTGAGGACCTCATTCTGCAAATGACAAGACACACTATTTCAAGGCTTGCAAAATAGCCTTTTATCACATAATTAGCCCCTAAACATGGCCTCATATTTTTTAGAAAGACACAAGTGTATTATCGGCATGCACAGTGATGTAAGAGCTTAGCGCAGTGATGTCAATGTTAAAGCCGGGACTTTGTTATTAAGATATTCAATTTGTGTTGGGTTATTTAGTGTTGACTGTGAGATAAACATGGGTGATAAGGGTGGTTGAACAATGTTGTCAACATGAAAAGACACATTTAAAATGGAACTATATTTTTTCTTGAATGTGTCTTTACTTCCTCTGGTTGTGATAAGGAAATCAATATTAATTAGTTTTTTAACCTCAGCCGTTTCAAGATCATTTTATCCTTGCTAAAATGTTATGTGATAAAATGGATCTCAAATTCATCGCAATTCTAATAATCCGAATTAACGCTCCCAAATTACTATTTCTTTGGTTTCGGAACCCACCAATCAATGATAAGAGTGATCAGATATAAATTTTTTAAATCTGTTATTTTTCAAGATATGTACTTATTGTTGGCCTGGCAAATATTCATCATGCCGATGGTCTCGGACCAAATTGCGGACGATGATGGATAACACTAAACTCAACCGCCTTTCGGTGTTAGAAAATTGACAATCTGGCCCGATTTTGTTGAACAAAATGTTGATAAATCACACGTTTTGGGCGATTTTATACTATAGATGACTGTTAGCATTATTTTCGGGCAATTAATCGATTCTGATAACTGAAGCGGCATTTCAAAAAATATTTTTGTTGGAATCGGATGATATGGGGACCATCGAATCAGATTGAGTACCTTTAACCTTGTCCACTAAATTCAATAAAATTTAGTGCACTCAGTTAATAACTTTTTAATAGAATTGCGACTCATTAGAGATCCTCTATATATACAAGTTAATGGAGTTGCAGCAACAGATAGTAATAAACTGGGAGCAGAGCATATTTTCCAATATCATGTTTTTTGACTGAAAAACAAACCAACCTTTTTCTATGAAACAGCTTAGTTGGAAGAATGTCTCGGTGGATTTGGTCACAGGTTCTTCTGAATCTTCATCACATTGTAATCTAAGCTTAGATAAGGAATACTGTAAAAGTACATTTTTTCGTGGTGGTCCAATTTTTGTGGTTTTCGTGGTTGTTGATAACAACAAAATTAAAAACTCCATGGAAAAAAATTTCTTTGAAACTATCGTGGTCACTGTTTGGAGAAATGTCATGCGGGAGGTAACTCTATAGACCCGATGTACATTCAAAGCCTAAGGAGGTAACTTGATCGATCTTGAAGTATATTAAGGGAAGAGTATCTAAGGTCTAATTACAATGTTTAATCAATCTAACTTATAAATATAAATATAAATAACAAATGTTTGAATTATTAAGTATTAACAGCAACATATAGCAGTCCGGCTTTTGTGAAACATGACACAATCACAAGTCTACTTTTGTAACCAGATTTTAAGAGACATATTTGTATTAAGTAGATTAATGAGATGTTGGCTTCGGTAAATAATCCCCATTCTCGAATTTATTGTTTTTGAGAAGAGAGTGACTTTCACCTATCTTATGTAGACTTATGCAATAAAATCCTGTTATTAACATTCTCGATATTCGGCAACAAAAGCTTGGACACGCGATGTGCTAATTAAGATTGCTGAGGTTTATTCATGTCTGATAAATTTTGGTTTTCGTTGTAATTTTTAAACAAGAAGATTTCTGGCATACACCCACACTGCCAAATTGAAACATGGACAGGACCAATCTCAAATTTGAAATAAACAGATAAAGAAAAAGTGAAGAACATAAATGGAAACAACGCCAATGGCCCCTCTTTTTAAAGCAGTCATGATGGTGAGTATCCGTACCAAATTTCATTCAGATCCGATAACCCATGCAGGGTTTCCACTAGGGCAGCACAGGGTCTGTAAAATGGACCCCTTTTTGGGGCCATAAAAAAAACAAAGAAGAGCAAGAAATGTCACTTTACGAATATGGTTTAAAGATAGTGTATCATTTCCTAGCAAGCATTATATAGATTCTAGAGCAACAAATAATAAATATCAATCGAGGACACCTATCTGGAAAAGTTTCTATCAATTAATATCAATTTTATTTAGACATTTTCTCATAGAAAATACCTTCTATCGGGATGGTAACGGGCCGTTTTAACAAGAGAAATCTCGCAAAAACATTCAAAGCGTACCTGGAGCATACCAGGAGGGAGAACTCTATCTTCTTAGTGAATCACGCTCAGCTGCATCTGAAATTAACAACTTTGTTCTACCTTTACAGATAAACATTATACCCAATCTTCAGTTTTATCTGTATTTTATTCACAAAAAAGATATTTGTAGCCTTTAACCCTTTACCCAACAAACCGGCCAGAACCGGCCAAATAAAGCTTCAACAGCCTAAAATATCTTCGGTCTGTCTCAATAGAACCATACAAATATGGATATCATTGGAACCGGCTCCTTGACCACATTGTGATAGTTACAATTAGCCCTGTGCCAATGCATTCTCTTATATATGCGAGTCGACCATAGGTCGCCTCGCATATATAAGAGAATGCATTGGCCTAAAAAAAAAATTTGTTTAACACTCTTTACCATTTTTTCTTACATTCTTCAACAATTTTATAATTTTTAATGTGTTAAGCCAATGCATTCTCTTATATATGTGAGGCGACCTATGGTCGACTCGCATATATAAGAGAATGCATTGGCACAGGGCCCTTCTGTTGGGTAAAGGGTTAAATCAGGGTTTTATAAAAATTATGTTGTTGTTCTAATTAATCATTATCATTAAAGGCACGTGCGGCCTTAGTTGTCGAAAATATTCATATTTGTTCCAATCACCGTAAACAGAAAAACATTAAAACGCATTCAGTTTCGTTCATATATACCATGACCATCTCGTAAACAGCATGTTATCATTAAGATTTACTATATTTTACCTAAGCAAGAGCCTGATTGTGTTACAGAATACAACACAATGCTGCTGGCTAATCACACACAAATGGCATAAACGCTCTTTATTCGTTCCATATCAGGAATTCACCCACAAAGAACGCTCTTTATGTTTACCATCATAATATAAACAAACACCAGAAAAGTAACTTTTTATGCCTTTGTTTACATAACAATGGTAAAAAATATGACAATAACATACTGTTTATGCGATATTTCTTATTTGTATACGGACAAAGTCTGTCTACATTTTGATGTTCTTTCTGTTTGTGGCGGTTTTTGACGGGTGGAAATATTTTCACAGGATACCCACCGCCAAGGCCAACCGTACCTTTAAAACTGACAAAGGTATTCAAAGGATACACAACTTCAAACTCTCCTGACATGTATTGGTCCATGAATCCTCGACCACCAGATGCTGTGATTGATGGCTGCGCCTGTAATGATAATTAAAAATAAATTAATAATGTTCTAACAGTGTAATTCTGACATGCTATTCTAGTGAGGAACCATTGGCTGATGCTCAGTTGTTAAAATTTACTAATCGCCCAATGTAGATGATGATTGTTCTATTTATTATACAACAAGACAGTCAATGACTGTGGGTCGCTCACCAGACTGTAAAGACTGGGAGAAGACTACAAGAGTCAGTAAATATCACTTAAGACAAGTAGTTCTAAACATGGACATAGCTGGAGGTTCTCAGATGAGCAGGGCTCTTCAACTTGAAATTTCTAATTGCACACCACTGACAAATCTCCAAGCTCTTACCTTTTAAAGAAGACAACCATACCACAGTACTAAGTTTACAAAAATCCTTTTGCACATCCCTTTTAGGTTGAATTTTACAACTGGTACCAGTACTTCAAGCTCTCAAACGTTTGAAATTTACCAACCCCATAAAGTTAAAATTTGTGGCCAATTTGGTCCAACAGTTTAACCTGAAGTAGGAACATATGGACTGTTGGTTTAAAAACATACATGTTGGAAAATCAAACCAAACTATGAGAACAATTCTAACCTATTTTTAATGTGAACATATAATCTACAACTAATGTTGTATCAGGCATGAAATTTTCAACTGTTTAAATTTTGATCAAAGTAGGGGGTCAAAACTCCACCCCTCTACACTCCTTCCCCATTGCCTCAAACATTTCCCCCACCCAGGCTGCCTAGAAATCAATATTATTATACCAGTACCAAACAGGATAGAGGAGAGTTAAATCTCTTATCTCTGCCCCTATTAGAACAAATGTGAATCCCCATCTATGAGATCCATTCATCTAGTAATATCAATATATCCCCAATATCCAATAGGGTATGATTTCACCTGGATAAGTGGTGGTTAAGAAAATGTGTGGTTATTTAGTGTGTGTATTTAGTGTGTCTGACCTTTGCAGAATGAGGTCCCCAAAAGGTGAATTTAATGACACTATTCCCCAAGGTGGAATAGCATCAACGAATTCACCCTCTGGGGACCTCATTTCCTGAAATGACCCCATTTGAACAAATCTGAACCCGGTCACCCAAGGCCCATCCATACCAAATATAAGTTAATATAGGTTCAATGGTTCTTGAGAAGAAATTGTTTTAAGATTTACTATGGAGGGAAAGAGTTATGGCCCTAGCTTCGCACCTATTTGATCTGATGAACTTATTGAACAAATCTGATTGCGAGTCACCTAGGAAACATGCACACTGAAATATATAAACATATTTGGTCTTTAATATGGAGAAGAAAACAATTGTTGATAGACGGATGGATAGACATCCCAACAGACAGACGGATGGAAGGACCGCCTGACAGACAGAAGACAAATTCAATCCAATATACCCCCCAATTTTTCTTTGAAAAATCAGGGTATGATTTCATCTGGATAAGTGGTGGTTAAGAAAATAACATGCCAGCCAAGTCTGAATATAGTGTGTCTGACATTTGCAGAATGAGGTCCCCAAAAGGTGAATTTAATGACACTATTCCGCAAGGCAGGCTAGCATCACCGGATTCATCCTCAGTCTGATTAGGCCTCAACAGCCATGGGAAACCTGGGAACAGATTGAAGTTCTACAGTTGAAGCTTGTAATGCACACCCATTGAGCACCTCAATTATGCATTCTATCTTCTGCAAATTAGGGGGACATAGAAACTGAACAGAAGGGAAAAAGTCAAAAAGTAACTAAAACAAAATTTCAATTTGATACTTAAGATACTTCCCAGAAGATGATGCCTAAGCAGAATTAGGTCCCTGGGGGTGTATTTGGTGATGCTAGCCTGCTGTATGGGGTAGCAACACTAAATTCACCCTCTGGGGACCTCATTCTGCAAATGTCAGACACACTAAATTCAGGCAGTTTGTTTTAATTTGCTAGCAGTGTTGTTTACACAAAGCTGCCAGATGACATATATTATTCTAATCTAGATTTATGACCTGTGTCTCTCTCTCTGTCTCTCTGCAGAGATATATCTGCTTCTGGATAGAACAGGTATTAAAGTTGGAAGTTGGAGATGATATCGGTTGGAAGGGATGTTGGTTGGGTGCAGGGTGTGGGGGTTGGATCTGGGTCATGTGGGAGGGGGGATGGGTAATGGAATGTTTCCGTAATATCATTAAAGATTAAAGTTTCATAACTGCGGATGTTATAATGGTGTCACTTTTTTCAAATTTTATAACATGTTTAAAAATTAATTTTTTTGTTTGTTAAATTCAGGGAGGTAGTCATTATTGTGAGAAGAAAACCCTTTTTTTAATTACTTACTGATAAAGCAGGTAATTTCTGTTGCAAACACCGAACAACTTCTGTCCAACATTCATTAGCGTCCTGAAAATCAAAAACAGAAACTGACTGAGAAAATATCTCACATCAATGTTCCATTTAGAACCAATTTTAATATCTTATATTTTTTATGGGAATTTTAAAACAAACTTTACATTCTATTTAAAGGTACTCAACCCGATAAAACTCCTCTCAATTACTATTTCAATGGCTTCGGGGGTCAAAAATATTTGATTCGAGTCGAGGAAGTCACCCATCAAAGCTCAGATTTGTTAGATATCGATTTTAGAAATCTATTATTTTTCATTATCGGGAATACTATCTGGCCCAGAACTCAGTAAAAATTGCGTTAAAATTACCACTTGATTTTAGAGTTATTCATCCTTGTCTGTTTGAATAGATTTGGAGTACACATCCAGAGCAGATTACGGCAGTTATCAGTACTCATCTCGAGAACATAACAAATTTGAAAAATCAATATCTAATAACTCTGAGCTTTGTTTGATGGGTTCCTCGACTCGAATCAAATATTTTTTACCCCCAAAGCCAAAGAAATAGTAATATAGGACCCTCTGATCGGATTGTTGTTGTTGGAATCTGTTGAGATGGGGACCCTCTTTACGGGTTGAGTACCTTTAAAGGCCCATTTAATGTTCGAGTCACTGATTATTTTTGTTATAGTTATTTGATATATGGTTTTATTAACAATCTGTGACATAAAATATAATTAAAATACTATCATTCATCACCATTTGGAACATCTGTATCTCAGAAGGTGCCCTTAGAGTAATAGAAAATAGCTGAAATCATAGAAACATTTCACCAATATCGCTCCCAGAATGCAACAGAATTCAAACTATGATATAGAGTTATTCCCCTTCCATTGAAAATAATAGCTTTGAAACTTAAGTATTGAAAACACATCGGTACCTCAACAAAAACAACATATTCCTCTTTCAAATGGTATATAATATGGCATATATTGTGATCTGGGGGTTCGAAAATTAAGTGGGCCTTTAAGTGATAAGATTTCATGTCCCAAAATCTGGTTGTAACTTGCAATCTGTTTGGCTACAATGCCACCATAGCTCAGTCACCCTTGACAGCGGGGTTTGAGGGTCAGACACACGTTTTGCCAAAATTTCCTGGTGTTTCAAGGTGTTTCAAAATTTTCTCAAATCTGTCAGGAGTTTCTTTGTGAAATTTGGTACAATTTATTTTGACACAAAATTTATGAATCATCAACCCACTGGATATAATAAACTCATTTACTTTATTTTTATGGAATGAAAAATATTTAACATTTCACTGTTTTCCGGTACCAAGAACTTCTGTAAAATAGAATGTTTTCAAACGTGCAGTTCATATATCCATGATATCATATCTGAAGATCACGAGAGGAGACTTAGTTTTTCTTGATTCATGAAATTTAATGATTATTTTCAATTAGAAAGGCAACTACCCACAAATAATATTCTATATTTGAGAATGTTCATGTCATGTCATGGGTCATGGGTTCATAACCATCTTAAAGCTGACCACCATATCTCTTAACCCTTTGAACCCGAGAGACCGGAATACCGGTCCAATCCTTATATTCCTATATCCCGGGAGACCGGAATACCGGTCCGGAAATCAGACGATATTTGACATGAAATTACAGCTCAATAAACGCACATATCAGCTAGAGTTGTACTTCTACTTTGCACACACGTGTCACACGTTTACCCACGTGACTTTGATCGACAAACTGACGACAGAGGGTTTGTTTCTTTGCGCATGCGCAGAGGCCTATTTAGAGGAAAAAAACCCGCTTTTTATCGTCGGAAAAGGGGAAGTATTTCGTTAATAATTTCGCGATAAAAACACAAATTAACTAGAATAGTGCTTCTATACTTTGCGCGAATGACTCACATGTTCATACCTTTGATTTTAGCAGCCAAATTGGAAACAGCGGGTCTGTTTCTTCGCGCAAGCACACATGTGCATTTTGAGAAATGCCTTCTATTGTAGGCAAAATGTAAGAATTTCGTTATAAATATATAGCGCGGCCATAGGAAGCCGCAATATATATATACATGTATATTGAACGTGGAATAGACTGTCTCGTTGAAATACATTGTGACATATTTCACCGCACACTTGTTAAGTTAGCATAGTAGATTGCCGTATAGTTGAGCGTGTATACATGTATATATACGTCCCAATTAAGAGCTTTATTAGTTACGTCGTCGGAACACTATATAACGTCAGGCGCCTCGGGTTGGGGTCATTTAACGTTCAGGACGTCAGGGTTCAAAGGGTTAACACTGTGGCCGAATTCCAGTTGATTGGACCACACTGTATGCCAACATTTTTTTTCGTTGTGCTGGAATATTTGTGACTGCTTTATTCTTCATTATAATACATGGGAATATGACGCTATATTATGCAATTAAAAATCTTAACTAGATATTCTAATACAAATGAAACCACCTCTCATAGAGCCAAGACAATAAGCTATTTGGTGATTGGAGTTTTGTGCTAAATTATTAATTATTCTAGCAGTTCTTTGTACCGAAAGAGACAAAAAAACAAAACAATTATTTTCAAGCTCTCAAATGTATCCATTGTTTTTAATCATCTCTTAATAATTGCTCAGTTTCTATATAAAATGAATATTTTTCACCAGAACGGTCCAGAGATTTTCTTTCTTGAAAATCTCTTGCCGTTTTTGGCCTGATTTATGCAAAAAACGTGCGTCTCCCCCTAAAGAGAATATGAGAATATTTAAATATTTTTCAAAACACCCCTCTAGATGAATAATAGACCATTCCAATGAATCCATTTAGAAGTGAATGGGTGAATCCATTTATTAACCTCTTCACTGCTGAATGACATCATGTGCTGGGACATTGACGTTATGGTCATTTTCTAGTGGAACATTATAATGAGAATATCAGGAAAACCCTAAACCTGACTCTGTTGAAAGGCAATTATCATTCACAATCCTGATGATACACTGTTTCCAACATCGAAATACAATTATTCTGATGCACCAATCTCAGAGTTCCAGTTACGAATAATGGCCGACTGCTGGTTTTCTAAATTAGGTCATCAATACGGACCTATAAAGCAGAAGTATAGCAGCGAAGAGGTTAATAAAAGTTTAATGGCATACAAATACGTCACCTGTTGAGCATATCCACCCTGATCTGTTTTCTCAGCGAACCTCGGGTAAGCCATATGTAATACTTGCAGAAAAATCACAGGTGGTATTGCTGACGTTGATTTGTCCATAGATTTGTACAAATCTCTCAATCCTTGAAAAAAAGGATAAAGCAGATTATTTTTATTGTGCATAGATATGTACAGTAATGCCCTAAATAATCATCTCCTTAACCACAGCAGAATTATGGGTAATCTTTCAGGATTTAGTCGGAAATATGGCTTGTTGCCATTCATCGGAAAGCTCAGTGAGAGCTTTCCGTTGAATGGCAACAAGCCATATTTCCGACTTAATCCTGAAAAATTACCCATAATTCTGCTGTGGTTAAGGAGTCAATTATTTAGGGCATTACTTTACAAATTACACACATATGAGTGATCCGATAAAAAGCAGTATGTAGTGTAATAACTATATAATCAACAATACTAGTCATAATTATGGCTCTGCGAAGATTCAAAATTTTGATTAACCCTTTACCCAACAGAAGGGCCCTGTGCCAATGCATTCTCTTATATATGCGAGTCGACCATAGGTCGCCTCGCATATATAAGAGAATGCATTGGCTTAACACATTAAAAATTATAAAATTGTTAAAGAATGTAAGAAAAAATGGTAAAAAGTGTTAAAAAAAGATTTGTTTAGGCCAATGCATTCTCTTATATATGCGAGGCGACCTATGGTCGACTCGCATATATAAGAGAATGCATTGGCACAGGGCATAACTGTAACTATCACAATGTGGTCAAGGAGCCGGTTCCAATGATATCCATATTTGTATGGTTCTATTGAGACAGACCGAAGATATTTTAGGCTGTTGAAGCTTTATTTGGCCGGTTTTGGCCGGTTTGTTGGGTAAAGGGTTAAGTGTTGAAATCGGTGATCTTATCGATTTGGCATCTTCTCGTCTCCCTGATTTGTGTATTCCCAAATTCTACTCTCGTTTTTTATTAGGAGAGGCAAGGGCAATCAATGCTTTTTTATCAGTGGAATAGAACCCAACAATTGATTGGTAATGAATGGGAAATAGTTATCTGTTTCTACACTCTGTTTCGCCTCAACTGAAAATATTGGTGTGTATTTACACGGATAAATTATCATGAAGTAAAGCCATAGATCACATTCCATTCATGGCGTAATTGTAATAAATGCCACCATCCCCCCTCAAACTGAGTGCAGAATACCAAGTCAATAATCACAGTCATCACAAGTTTGTGCAAGGAGATGTGCATGTACATCATGTTAAGCCACATACATAGAGATAGGAACATATTAGATGCTATGATTTCTTGTTATAGCAGTGCTCGTTTTCGTTCGATTTGGATACAATGTTGATGTCGATATAAGACCTCGAATACTTAATTCTGTTTCGAAATTCCAGTGAAGCCTGATCAAAAGATAATAAAAGGCCGCTAGGCCACATGCCTCCCAAATAAGGTGGCTTTATTTGATTGGTGGTTTTTAGAAATAAACAAGAGCATTGCGAGGGCGTGGCAAAATATGCCCATGGTAACTTCAACAATGGGCCATAACTCAGGTGAAAATCGGCGGGCGGAATTCAAAATTTAACTTGACCTGAATTTTGGGCTAGAAACTCACATACCAAATTTCAGTCCCTTCAATTCAGACTTACTACAATTGTCATCCGGAAACGAAAATTAAGTGCATATTCCAACAAAAAGGGCCGTAGCTCTATTGAAAATTGGCAGACGGAACCCAAATTTGAACTTGACCTGTATTTTGTACTAGTTAACACACATATTTCAAATTTCAGTCCATTCAATTTAGAATTACTAAAGTTATCTCACAGAATTAAAAAAAGGGAACGGACAGACAGACCAATAACATAATATGTTTTTTTTTTTTCAAAACGGGCGAATAAAAATTAGATTCTGGGAACAATCATTGAATCAAACTTTGCTTCCAACTGTCTATGTTGTTAACACAACTAGTTTTATTTGATTAGACACCAGAATAATCATTAAATTCTAAGTCTTCAATGACCATACCAGACCATAACATTTTTTTCGGGGCACAACTAACCCTTTCATGATGGAAGCTGCACTGGTGCAGCATTAAAGATTCTATGCCAGTGCATTCTTTTATATATGCGAGTCTCCCATAGGGAGCCTCGAATATATAAGAGAATGCACTGGCTTACAAGGTCAAGGTAAAGTGTTAGGCCAATGTATTCTCTTTTATATGCAAGGCTCTCTATGAGAGACTTGCATATATAAGAGAATGCATTGGCACAGGGTTTTCGCAAAATTACTGGAAGCTCCAGTCATGGAAAGGTTAATGAACCATGGCCTAATAGACAACATAGTATAGCTAATAAAAGCTTGTGGCTAACAATGTACTCTCAGGATCCAAATAAAAGAAGGGTGCAGAATAAAAATAGGGGGTGGAAAATATATCAAAATCAAATAAGAGTAGGGGGCGAAATAAAATTAGGGGTGTGAAAACTGAAGGCTGTTCTCAAAATGTCACTCGAATTTTCAGCACCAAATCACTGATAAACATACAGCATAGTAGGAGCTTGTAACAATGGTTAGAATATAACCAGAAATTGAAATTATGTAACTGTGTTAAATATTTTGAGGCAGGGAGCTGTTGTGATATAGTCCAGTGCATTTATGGTTTCACCTCAAAATAATTGCAACACAAAGTTTCTCAGTGGGAATAAGTACTTTAACCCATCACAAATAATATACTAAAAATCAACAAGAATCAAGAAATGAGAAATTGATTAATTAGTGAAATAAATTTGGTAAAATACTAATTTTATAGCTTTTTAAGGATGTTTATAAAAAACTTCCTTTCACATGTCCTTCCATTTATATATCCATTTTGTAGAGTGCACAACCCTGATTACAGAACAGAAAACCTTTCCTAGATACGTTCAGTATTTTTTGAGTTATGTGCCTCCAAAATTTGGTGTTCGTCTAATTTCGGAGGCTCAATTTCTCAAAATTAGTTAAAATCCATTTTTTATGGTCTTGTATTTAAAAAAAATAAAGTAAAATGAAGGGATTCCTTGCTGTTTTAGTCATTTCCTCTCTAGGTTGTGCACAAAATATGATTTCTTTATGCATCTATGATTGAGAGGACAAAAATATTCTTAAATAAAATGTGTGTTCCACCATTGTATGGACAGCCAAATTTGCCTGTGGTCCAGAACCGGCGTGATGAAATAGCATATTTGATGTCATACAAATCAATAATTATATATCCATATTCCCGGTCTTTCTCATAATCACTTAAGTATACATCGTTAAACACATTGTAAAGGAATATCCCAAATCGAGGTGTAGAAAATCAAATTATGGCCCTATGAATCTTTAGAAATGACTCATCTAAAAATGCCATTTTGGGGTGTTTTTTTTTCATTTTTAAAGGTTTTTGTGTATAAATTGTAAAAACAATGTATGTTTAATGTGCAAAATCATTTGAACTTTCCTCCTGAAACACTTTAGTGTTGAAATAAATGCCTTATGTTTGATATGTCAATGAATGTCACTGAAGTTTTTCTGGAAACTGATGCCAAATTTGAATATCTGAAAAATGGGGTAGGGGAATCCATATTGACAATATCTAGAAAATATGGACCTTGATGCATAAAACTTTAACATCACCAGCTCCTACAAACCTTACTCTTTCATACAGAGTAAACTGCTTCCTGTTTTGATGTTCATATTTAGAGCTACAATCCTTTTTGTTGTAACTCAATGGCGAAATGGTGAATCATTATTTCGGGCTGGTTCTATATAACATGCTGATAAAGTTCTAAATAAACATCTAATAATTATTAAAGTACTAAACTGTTTACCATGCAAGAATAATCTGCACAAACTGGAATAAAACAACCCTTTTTCTCCAATGACTAGAATATGGTGACAAGATCATAGCCTTTGTGATTTCACCTACCCCATTATCAACATTCAAATTTGGAGTCAGTTTCTTGAAAAATATGTGAAATCCAGTGACTGTTGATTGGCATAACCAATGTAATCATATTTTTTCCAACACTAAGTGTTTTAGGAGGAACGTTCAAATGATTTTACACATTAAACACTAATTGCATTCATTGTTGTTTACTATTTGTGCACAAAATAAACTTTAAAATGGACAAAAACACCACAAAACAGTCCAAAATGGCATTTTTGGAAAAGAGTCAATACAAAGGATTCATAGGGCCATAAGTTGATTATGGCACATATGTGTTTAGCAATTACAGCACAGTGTATTTAACCTAATATACGTAAGAGGTTATGAGAAATACAGGGCATATGGATATCAATTTATTGGGTTGTATGACCTCAAATATGGTATTTCATCACACCAGTTCTGTGTCACAAGGCAAATTTGGCTAAGTCCATACAATGGAACACACATTTTGTGAATGTTTTTGTCTTCTCGATCATAGATGCATAAAGAAATCATTTTTTGTGCACAATTTAGTGAGGCAACTAATACAATAGTAAGATATCCCTTCATTGTTCTCTAGTTTTTAAAATACTAGACCCTAAAATATGGATTTTAGCTAACTCTTCAGAAATTGAGGCTCCGAAATTAGACAAACTCCCAATTTTGGAGGCACATAACTCGAAAAATTCTCAACGTATCTGGAAAATGTTTTCTGTTCTGTAATCAGGATTGTGTACTCAACAAAATGGATATATAAATGGAAGGACATGTGAAATGAAGTTTTTTATAAACATCCTTGAAAAGCTATAAAATAGGTATTTTACCAAATTTTAATAAATTTATTTCACAAAATTTATCAATTTCGCCTTTCTTGATCCTTTTAGATTTTTAGTATGTTGTTTATAATTGGTTAATAGACTCATGGAGTCCTAGACTGAAAATCAGAACGATCTATCCAGACTTATTATTTTTTCAAAATTCTATATTTTTTTAATGAATTTCTATATTTTTTCTCTTTTTTCACTATTTTGCCACAAGATATGGACAACTTAGTGTCATTGATACCACAACCTGGCCCAAAATTGATGGAAAATCCCATATATAACTGACTGACAACAGTCCAAGTCCAACTATGGCAATTTTCTAATGCATAAACATGTAATGTGAAATTCCATTTTTCTCTGATTTCTTGTCATTTTTACATCTTTTCACCCTAAAATATTTTGATTATTTGCTTGTAGTAACAACATGAAAAAACCCCACAATTGTGGATATAACAATAGTTCCAAGCCCAGTTATGACAATTTTACAACTGCATCAAGAGTTTTCACTGAATTTTGGCAAATATTTAAACTTTTTGACCCAAATTTCGAAAATTTAATCAATATTTATAGAATAAAATGATACAAAATATTGGATACAACTGTACCACAGTTTATCATTGTGAAAATATAACAATTGTATGTTTACATCAAGAGTTATTAAATGTTAATCTCCATTTTTCGCAAATTTTTCATCATTTTCGCCACTTTTTGCCTCAAAAAGGCCATTTCGCATGTTCAGATTTTTGTTGATTTTTAACTGAGTATACTCTATGATGCTCCCAACCAAAATAAAACAAAATCTTTTGTGTTGCAATTATTTTGAGGTTCAGCCCTATTTTCTCATAAATGCACTGGACTAATATGGTACTAGTATATAATACTTTAGAAGAAATCTTGCCAATTAATTAGACTGCTGATTCACTAAATTGAATCGTCAGTTGACACTAAGAGAAGTGGAATCATTCTTGCATTTGATACTTCCAGAAATAAAAAAACATAGGGGTCCAAATAAGCACCATCATGATTATTTTGACAAAAATAATAAACATACAAGTACGTTTATTTGGCTCCCGAGAGTAAACATAATACCTGCAGTTATGGAATCAGATGGTGCTATTGCTCCCCCAACAGTCAGACTTCCAGAATATCTGAAAAATAAAACAAATCAAAAAAACAAAATATAATGGGAGAGCAATGGGCAAAAATTTCATTTTCATTAACTGCGATAGTAATGAGCAAATTGTGTACGAAAAGTGCTTTATTACATTCCTATGTGTGATTTACCGTTAGTAATTATCTCAAGTAATTATAAATGATAAATTCACTATTTAATTATGTCACTTTAACAAGCATGTTATGTATTCATGTTCAATCAAATGATTGCTCTCTCTTTATTTCAAAAGATTGTACCATTTGATTTATATGATGGTCCTCCTCCACTTCAAATAATGGAGGTACATAATGTGCAGAGTTTGGGCCCTGAATAGGGTTTAATATATTCCAGGATTTTGCGGAACCAGGAACGGGACTGAAACGTCATCAGAACCGGGAACCAGGAATTTTCCCAGGTAATTTACAGACCAACAGGAATGACTGACAAGTTGACAACTGAAAATTTCGTGGTTTAAAGACACAGAAACACACGTAGGTCACATAACATATTCTTTATATTCTTATGTCAGACTTATTTTCAGGTACATACATCAAAATAAACAAATAAAAGCATACCATCCAAAGTTCCTAATCCTAACTTCCGAAGTTCCGACCGCGTAATTTCGCGACGTAAACAACTAAACAGTAAACACTCAACTAAAACGTGTAACAAAGGTCCAATGTTTTATTCTCCAACTTCCTGTTACAGAATAGATAACTAAATTGATGAATAGTTGAATACGCGATATTAATCACATTGAGTCCGTTAACTGTTTTTGCTGCCGAAGTACTTCCTTAGAAAAAGGAGATCACTAATACGTGAACGAAATTTTGTCGCAAACTGGCCAGCCGCCGAAAAGGAACGTTCAGCTTCAACCGAGGTCGGTGTTCCACTCATTAATGGCTCGAATAAGAAATTCAGATTGGGCGTTCTTTCCTTGTTTGCTTAGAATAGTTTAAACTCCGCGTTTATTTTCGGTTCCGCGTCCTTGGCGGAATGACTATGAGTAGCCACCGATTTATCAATATATGCCTGGCATTCCTGTTCAATGGTGGGAACACTAGTGACCACAGGGGTTTCCGTCAGAAGTTTGCTTCTCTGTATCATTATTTCCATCTAAGTCAACAGCGGGTTTCATCCTACCAAGTTCCGATTTCGCCAGGCAAGTACGTGCAGCTTTTGATGAAAGTTCAAAGAAAGTACTGCTGCCGGTCTCACACGAAGGGTCGACTGGGTCGTGTAAATAGTGTAACAACGATACTAAGTTCTTGTCTCTGCATTTAGCCAGCCTATCTTTCAAGCGAATGAGCATTTGCGTGCTGATTTCAGTGTTCAAATTCTCAAGCTGTTTGAATAAAAATTCCAATATGCAGAAATAAAGGTAATGTCCCGACGACAGAGGGCTTCGTTAGCAACAGTTATTGGTCGCAATGTATCCTGAATCATGCGAACTCATTTAAACTCAGAATCTGTGATGGTAGAACTGCATTTTATATCCACGAATGCCTTGGCCATACACGAACGGAGCTTTATAAAACGCGCAAACATCTGTTCTATGCTATTCCAACGTGTCTTAATGTCCAAAATCGGCTTCAACTCTTCGCCATGTTCCGTTTTGACATATGTTTGCAAGATCTCGTCAGCCCTACCACACCTGAACTTCTTGCAGTCGGTCCGAACATTCTTTACCAAATCATTGTAGCTGTCTATCAATTCTGGTGGGTCTTCATCTTCGGCAGTTATATCGGCTCCTTCCTGGAATTCATCGTCGTCCTCGAATCTATGACATGATCCTCGGCTGACTCTACAGTTTCTACTTTGACATTCTCGTCAGTTTCGTTATCCTCATTCTGATCGCTAGTTTGGCCTTTGTACAGAATATCACTCACAGCGAGGTGAATGCTGGCTGTGACTGTAACAAACGACGGGAATTGTTGGCATTAGACGACCAAATTTTATCATTACAGAGGCGTCGTCATTGGTACTAATAGCACAGTCAGAATCTATAGAAATGTTGAAATCAACCAGATGTTCCCTGACGTAACCATAGCTTCTGATGTAAATTTCTCCAACACGCGCTTCCATACCGTGTTCCATACTTTCGCACCGAATCCATGAAGATTTACATTCATATATCGCCTGTTTCTAACGCTCGTCCATTCGTCAAGTGTTAACGAAAACCTTTCACCTGCCGCAATTCTTTGTTTAAATTCAACGGCCATCTGTCCCCTTACTTATTTTGCAAATCCCTGGATGAGAAGCATGGCATCTGTTGGATTTCTGGGCAAATTGTGCCCATCTCGGCTGAGCGATGCACAGATGTATTCGCTATTCACTGTCCCATGAATAGAGAAACCGTCAACTGCAGATAGCTTCGCCAAAATCTTGCCAAGACTGTCCACTTTTTTCACAAGAAAGTTACCCACTGACAATTGTCTGGGGACTTTCTGAGGCGGCAACGTTTCAGTCTTCACTTCCGGTCCAGTGGGCCGTTTTACTATGGAAATGTCATGGACTGATCGCAAATGCTTTGACAGCCCCCCTGTGGAGCCTCCGGTAACACTCAGGAGCTTCATGCACTTTTTGCACCATGCTTTGTCTGGATGCACTTTCTCAAAGTACTCCCATACCGGCGATAGATTTTGCCTACTCGCCATTCGGTCAAATTCGGTGGTAAACTTGGTCTGTTATATAATCACAGCCGATTTGCAGGTGAGCACACAATAAATGATTCTGAATTTCTGAGAAATCTGACGTCATGCAATTCACAACTTCACAGACGAATCACAGTTAAAGACTAAAGAGTAAAGAGTGAATACATGTCACCTTTGGGTTTGAGCCTTTGGCACGTGAATTGCCTCATTCTTATTTATACTGCACGTAAATTGCGTCATTCTTATTTATACTTTATAGACAATCAAATCGCTCAATGTGCCTCACGTTTGTCACGTATACACATTGTGGCATTACACAACCATGTTCATCCCGTGACTCTGTGAGTCCCATGACCAACGAGTCTGCGACTGGGACACCACGGATCATGAGTGAGTAACTCGTGAGTGAGTGAGTCGATGCCAATCATGACTCTTTAAATTGTTGACCATACTTCTGTGAGGGCAGACATTATTATTCACGTTTTGTTCTATGAAAAGAAATCATATATTGGCTCTAATATCAAATGGTATTACGCTAATTATATAGGGACTTTGATTCCCGGTTCTGCTCATTGAATTTCCCGGGAGGCAGATATTTGTATTTATTATTTATGTCGCATTATTTTTATTTGCAAGGAGGCATGTATTATTTATATATAAAATATTTATTTGAGTCCCATATTCAGCAGACAATAATACTAGTATGGGCAATATACTTAACCAGAACTGCTGGACGTTTAACATTAATCTGAAGTTCACAGATATGTCATGACGACAAAGCAATGTCAAATGTGAAAATTTGTATCCAACCTCGGCCTCTAAATGAGGACCTGCCATAAAGGTTTATCCCATATGATTGTGCTTGTGGTATCTATATATTTATTTATTTATGGTCATAAATATGTATGAGTCAACAAATTTTTTTAGGATTTCCCTGAGAAACAAACTATTTTGTTTATCTGGCTTAAACCATTCTATTCTGTATGGATTCGCCCATTCAGTTATAAAAGTATACATTGGAACAGTCTATAGAAACAGACGACAGACAGAAAAACAGATAATACAAGAGCAGAATGATTCATATTAATTGATGGGAAATGTTCAGATAATAATTAAAAAAAAAAACTATGGTCGTTTGTTGAACTTATTATCTGAAAATTTCCTAAGGGAACTTCTCGTCAATGAGTATTTACTGGAGAAAAGATAAGATTAACCCTTCAATGACTGGAGATTCCTGAAATTTTGCGAAAACCCTGTGCAATAGATTCTTATATATGTGAGTCTCGCATGTATAAGAGAATACATTGGTCTAACAATATTTACCTTGACCTTGTAAGCCATGGATTCTCTTATATATGCGAGGCTCCCATATATAAGATTATGCATAGGTACAGGATCTTTAATGCTGCACCAGCACAGCTCCCGTCATGAAAGGGTTAATGAATACTTGTATATTGTTCTTACTTTGTGAGAGATTCTTTGAGTTCTGGTATGGATCTGAGACACTGTACTGTGGCATTCATATAACAGGTGTTTCCTAAATTTGTTAGTCCAGATGGCAGTTCAAGCTGTAAAATAATCACATACAGTAATGCTCTAATTAATCGACACCTTAACCACAGCAGAATTATGGGTAACTTTTCAGGATTTAGTCGGAAATATGGCTTGTTGCCATTCATTGGAAAGCTCTCACTGTGATTAAGGCGTCGATTAATTAGAGCATTACTGTACAAATTGTGTAATGATGGTCTATCTCTTCCTCGCCACAAATACAACAACATAATTTTTATAAATCCTGATTTCAAGACTACATATAGCTATTTTGTGAATAAATTACAGATAAAACTGAAGAGGAAGACGGGATATATTATTTGTCTCGATTAAAATGCATAATAAAGTAGTTGATTTTGATTGTAATTCGCTGTAAATCTCTTAGCTGATCTCCAATTTTCCACGATTGAGACTGTTAACAAGAGTCACTTCTCCTTCTTGGGTCCGCGCTGGACCGAAATTTACTTTTGCCAAACAATTTGCCAAATGAAAATATTTTTTGCCAAATTATATTAGCATTTGCCAAATACTGTCCTTGATAGTATCATCTTCTGCAACCTTAATTATTATTTTTCGACACACGCGGGTTGAAGGACTTTTGATATCGATAGAAAAGCAGTTAATAATTAATTATACTCGCATCTCTATTGTGGTTTATCATACAACAATAAGCCAATCACCGAACAATACAATGGTAGAAGGGTTGCTTCATCAGAAGGGCACATCACAGGGGGTTAGTAATCCCTCCAACCAGCAGTACTAATGCTTTGAGATTAACTGATTGTTAATAGAGGTGTTAACTTCCCCTAAACCTTATAAAACACCAGTGATATAATTATGTTTTAAGAGTTTCCTGAAATGAATGGTATTGATTGACCAATATTTTTTCAAATTTCTTGAGGAATTAAAAAGTGACTTGCCAAAACTTTTGCCAAATGAAAATATTTTTTGCCAAATGTGAATAATTTTTGCCATTGGCAAATTTGGCAAGTGGCAGCACGAACCCTGTATGCCTCAAATGTTTTCGCACATATTTCTGATCTAAAAATCGCCCATAAAACTGCCCACGAATGTCTAAAAAAAATTCAAAATAAAATTGATATTTAATTGATAAGCTTTTCGAGAACATTAATAATGATGCATGCATGTCGGCATGTTTATGTTTACTTGAGATTATACATACCGCACTGGCCAGTTGCTGTTCACTCATGTCTTCCATAAATAACTGTCGCTCGACTGGAGCAGACGGCAGCTCATCAGCTGAACCCATCATTAACAATGTTACACCCTAAAATAGTAATGAAAGTGTCAATGACACGGTAGCTCAACTAGGGAAGGAATGAATTTTTTGCTGAGCGATGAATAGGATAAAGAAGGAAAGTAAATCAGAGGTCACCCGAAAATCCACATGAAGTTTGGTGATGATCGGATGAGAGATGTGGTCTGTTGGGTGCGACCAAGGATTTAGTCATACAAAGAGTAAGTTCCAAGATGGATGCTGGCAGCCATGTTTTTTAATGAATTTCGGTAAAAATACGAGGCTCACATCTAGAGGTCACCCCAAAGATCCATATGAAGTTTGATGATCATCAAATGAGGAATTTGGTCTGTAGGGTGTGCCAAATGATTTTGTCATGCAAAGAGTAAAATCCAAGATGCTGCCGGCACCATATTTTTCATCGAAAATTGTTCAAATTTGATAGCTACCATCTGGAGGTGATTCTAAATATGTCTGTAAATTTTCAAATCAATTCTCCAATAAATGTGGTCTCCAGGGTGTGCCGATGGATTCAAATGTGAAATCCAGGATGGCTGCTGGCGGCCATGTTTTTTTAAAGAATTTCGGTCAAAATAGGAGGCTCCCGTCTGGAGGTCACTCCAAAGATCCATATGAAGTTTGGTGATGATCGGATGAGAGATGTGGCCTGTAGGGTGTGCCGAAGGATTTAGTCATACAAAATGTAAATTTCAAGATGGCTGCTGGTGGCCATGTTTTTCAACAAATTTTGGTAAAAATACATGTAGGAGGCTCCCATCTAGAGGTTACCCTGAAGATCTTTATGAAGTTTGGTGATGATCGGATAAGGGATGTGGTCTGCAGGGTGTGCCAAAAGATTTAATCATGCAAAGAGTAAAATCCAAGATGGCTGCCAGTGGCCATGTTTTTCATCGAAAATCGTTCAAATCCGATAGCTCCCATCTACAGGTGATCACAATTATGCCTGCATAATTTAAAAATGCTCTGGCCATAAATACGGGGTTGTAGGGTGTGCCGATTTTGAAATTTGAAATCCAGGATGGCTGCTGGTGGCCATGTTTTTCATCGAAATTCGGAAAAATTTCATAGCTCCCATCTATATGTCACCCTAAATCTACATATGAAGTTTGGTAAAGGAAGGAAATTGTTGACGCACGCATGGACAGACGCACGGACGACAGGCGCCAACCTATGGCAATAGCTCAAACTTTACGTTGAAAAGTTGAGCTAAAAATAAAAACAGTTTTCTTGGTCTATGTAAAACCTCTCCAAACCGAACCCTCTATAAACCAAATGTCATTTATAATGTTATTTTGGTTTCATATGTGTCATATAATATGGTAAACCTATTATAACTACAGTGAATGTATCTGGTCGTTGCATGATGTCTCGATGAAGAGGTCAGATCACTGGATCAATCTTTACGCATGTGGAGGCTCGTTTGATCCAGCGATCTGACCTCTACGTGGCCAGATCAATTCACTGTAGGCCAATTCCATGTTGGAGAGAAAAATTTGCTAAATTTTTTAAAGAATTGTTCTTTTTTCTGACATTGTGCCTATTGAAGACATTATATGAAATGATAGAAAATTGGGGATTTTGTTGTCTCCAAAACCATTTTACACACTTTTTCACATGCTTGAACATTGGGTATATAATTCTGATTAGACTGATTTTGAATATACATTTCAAGATTGTTGATTAAATCATATCAAGCACAATCAAATTAAGCTATGCATGTCTCATTATGAAGTGTGGGCAATCATAAATCAAATAATACCTATTTGGAGAGGTAACTCCTCTTATTCAGGCTGAATTATTTCAATTAAGACCCACCTTGTTGATTGGTACATCCGTTACCAAAATGGTGATTTTTTTGGATAATCCAGTCTTAGGTTAGAATATAAAAGGCAAAAATCTCATTTATAAAGGAAGATAGATGAGCCCATCACAATAAATCAGCCCCTTGTACGTGTTTAGAATTTGTTAACAAGATGGATTCATCTTAATTTTGGTACGCTGTTACCATTCTAAGTGTTACGTCCATTACCAATTTTGTTTCGGCTAACTCTAGTCAAAAGATCACCAAAATATTTACAAGTGGCATCATTCATTTTGTACATTTCATGTTATCTGCAAATATAGCCACGTGGGCATTAAGGTGTATTCATGGTTCCAGACATCAAATTACGACAAGAATATTCAAAATCTTGGACATCAAAACGAAATGAAAACAAGAGGTGGCATCAGAGATGCTGTGTCTCGTTTTCGGTGGCTTACCGCCGGTGGCTACCGCCAATTGGTGTGCATCAGTATCGGTAGACTAATTAATAGGTAAAATCGAAAAATGACTAATTAAGGGCCATAACTCCATCAAATTTTATCGGGCCAGGCTGGTTTTCGAACTCGTCCGATATATTCTTGTATGTCTATTCCAAATTTTAAACAAATCGGAGGACGTTTGTTGAAGTTATCGCGCTAACGAGCTAAAAATTTATGAAAAATGACTAATTACGGGCCATAACTCTATCAAATTTTATTGGGCCAGGCTGGTTTTCGAACTCGTCCAGGATATTATTGGAAGACACTTATATATACCAAATTTTAGTTGAATCGGATGACGTTTGTTAAAGTTATCGCGCTAACGAGCTCAAAATTCGTACAAAATGACTACTTAAGGACCATAACTCTATCAAACTCGTCCGAGGTATTCTTGGGAGACACCTATATATCAAAATTTCAATCAAATAGGATGATGTTTGTTAAATTATCGCGCTAACGAGCTGAAAATTTGTGAAAAAATGACTAATTAAGGGCCATAACTCTGTCAAATTTTATCGGATCTGGCTGGTTTTCGAACTCGACCGAGATATTCTTGGGAGACACCTATATACCAAATTTCAATCAAATCAGATAACGTTTGTTGAAGTTATCGCGCTAACGAGCTGAAAATTGGTGAAAAATGACTAATTAAGGGCCATAACTCTATCAAATTTTATCGGACCAGGCCGGTTTTCGAACTCGTCCGAGATATTCTTGGGAGACACCTATATACCAAATTTCAGATAACGTTTGTTGAAGTTATCGCGCTAACGAGCTGAAAATTCGTGAAAAATGGCAAAGGGCCATAACTCTGTAATAAATGTGCGGACAAACCCGATTGTTTGTCTGCAGCTTACGTGCATGGATATGTACTCACACAAAACACGTCGCCCGCCCGCCGCCCGCCCGCCCACCGTCCCTCATCAAACTATAAGTCGAGTTTTGGAAAAAAACTCGACTAATAAATGGATATAACATTTATTTGATATCAAACAAAATATCGTCTTTCATTAGCTCTTCTTATACCTAATGTGTTATTTTACACACTAGAATTTAAATAAAAGGTACAATGATATGTTCCATAAAAATTAGGCATGGAACCCTGAATACATCTCTTAAAATGTCACACTAAATAATATTCAGCTCTGCCACACAAGCTGTTGGGAATAAAACTGTTTAATATCTGATATTAATGTGAACCAAAGGCAAAACTTCAGATCTGTAAACTTACTTGTAATTACTAGTATACAAACTATATAAAGTGTTTTGTCATTTGCAAACAGCCACAAACAATAGGGTAATCAAATTAGAAGGTGCATTTTTGTTTCAATATTTCAGATAGTTACGTCCATTACCAAACGAATGGTACATCCGTTACCGTCGCCAATGCAGAAACGGTGGTCACTCAGGCATCAGTGTTTTGTGTTTTGTGATCAGTAAACAGCATATTTATGATAGAAAACCCATAAATAATAGGGTAATCATATCAAGGTACATTTTTTATATAACATTTCAGAAAGGTACGTCCGTTACTAAAAAATGATACGTCCGTTACCTCGAGTCAAATGGTCACCAATGCAGAAACAGTGGTCACTCAGGCATGAAATCAGGCTTTTATGGTAGAACGTTCCATCCTTCAACCCTCTAATAGATCAAATGTATGGATATCTAGGAAAACATCACAGAGTTTGGGGCTTAAGTGAGACAACCCTATGCATTTTCTTTTCATTGAGTATGTCCATTACCGAAGTCGCAATAGCCCATATCATCTATAATTTCAAACGGAATGAAGACTATCATACATCATATGAACAACACTGGGGGGGGGGGGGGGGGGGGGGGCTTTGAAAACGTGCACAGCTGGCTCAGATACTCAACCTATTTCAAGAAAAATGAATTTCAAATTCAAATTTTCTTCTGAATGGTACGTCCGTTACCGTGGAATTGCCCTGCAGTGATATTATGTATCGTACTCACATCTTTCAGCTTTAGATTTCCCCATTCATCATCCTAAAGAAAGTGAAAGATAACATCATAATTACTTAATTGCATTAATGACTAGAACTAGCATTAAAGCTAAATCTACATACACTGAAATGGAAGGTCAATTATGTTTGCAATAGCATTGACATAAGTTTAAAACATGGGATTGTCAGAATACCAAATTACTTTATATTTCAGTTTTGTGACTTTAGCAAAACTAAATAACAGTACAGGGCGGAATAACAGTACAGGGTACAATAACAGTACATGGTGGGAAATTTAGAAACTAAATAACAGTACAGGCTGCAATAACAGTACATGGTGGGAAATTTAGCAAAAACAAGAGATGGACTGTCGTCCGGTGCATACCCCCTTGTGGCATACCGCCTCGTGTGGGCATATCTATAACTTATGAGGGCTATACCAAACACCAGCAATTTCATATAAACAAAGATGAGTAACTATAGAACAATAAAACAAAACAAACATTTGAATGTGCCATTAAATGTCCTCATAGTGGTGAACATCCATACAAAATTTCATTGAGATCCGAGCATTACTGTTCAAGTTATGAGCTGAACAGACATTGGATGGACCAAACAACCAACATTTCCAGATAAACAAAGATGAATAACTCTAGAATGGAAAAGCAGAACAGAACAATGGAACCCTCTATTGAATGTCCTCATAGTAGTGAACATCCATACCAAATTTCATTGAGATCCCAGCACAACTGTTGAAGTTACGACATGAAGAGACACCAGACGGACCAAAAAGCCAACATTTCCAGATAAACAAAGATGTATAACTCTAGAATGGAAAATCCGAACAAAACGATGGAACCCTCTTTTTAATGTCCTCATAATAGTGAACATCCAGACCAAATTTCATTGAGATCCCAGCACAACTGTTGAAGTTACGACATGAATAGACACCAGACGGACCAAAAAGCCAACATTTCCAGATAAACAAAGATGAATAACTCCAGAATGGAAAAACCGAACAAAACGATGGAACCCTCTTTTTAATGTCCTCATAGTAGTTAACATCCATACCAAATTTCATTAAGATCCCAGCACAACTGTTGAAGTTATGATATGAACAGACACCAGACAGACCAAAAATCCAACATTTCAAGATAAACAAAGATGAATAACTCTAGAATGGAAAATCCGAACAAAACAAAATAACCCTCTATTGAATGCCCTCATAGTAATGAACAGCCATACAAAATTTCATTGAGATCCGAGCACTACTGTTCAAGTTATGACATCGGATGGACGTACGGACGGACGGACGCACGGACAGGTGCAAAACAGTATACCCTCCTTTTTTTTTTTTAAAAGGGGGTATAATAAATAACAGTGCAGGGCAGAATAACAGTACACGGTGGAACTGCTTTGGAATTTTCATGTGCAACAGGGCATAGCCAGAGTCACATATGAAATATCCTTATGGATATAAAAGCGCAGTGTTTTCATTTTAGTTAAGATGTAATTTGTTTCTTCAATCTCGACTGTCACACTCCAGTTTTTTCACTCCCAATCACATTGATGTCATAAGCCTGCAAATAGTGTCTGTCACAGTGAGCTAGTATCACCAAATTCACTCTGGGGACCTCATTCTAAGTCTCAACTACTATGGGAGACCTACGATAAGATTGAAGTTCCCCAGTTGAAATTGGTGATGTTCACCCATTAGTCACCTCGATTATGCAATTTATCTTCTGCAAATGAGGGGATATAGAAACTTCCCAGAAGAGAAAAAGTTATTAAAAACAATGTTAATTTGAGACTATATAGATACTTCCCAGAAAATGAAGAATAAGCTAAATGATGTTGCCAGAGGGTGATTTTGGTTATGCTAACCAGCTGTGCGTGATAGCACACAGGCCATAACTCTGGCAAAAATTATCAGTTCATACCCAAATTCGCACTGACATGTATTTTCATATAACTGATCCACAAAAATACGGGATTTGCAATCGTACCACCAAAGCTCACGCTATCATCTGGAAATCCCCCCAAAAAAAGGGAAAAATTGAATTTTCTAAGTAAAAAAAGGGCCATAACTCTGGTGAAAATGGGTGGACGAAACCCGCGCTATGCCTGTAGCTGTTTCCCCATGCTGCTCTATCAGCATACCAAATATCAGCTAAATCTGTCCAGCGGTTGCTGAACAATAATGCAAAATGTTTGTACAGACGGACAAAATTCAAATTTCTAAGTTGAAAAAAGGGCCATTACTCTGGCAAAAATCATCAGATCATACCCAAATTCGCACTTGACATGTATTTTCATATAACTGATCCACAAAAATACGGGATTTGCAGAGACGTCCACTATATACCCGCCGACTTCAAGTCGGGGGCATAATAAGCGTACACGTATGCTTATTTGCCACTCGAAAGTACAAGTTTTTTTTATAGACAATTCCAAGCAGGTTACATTATGAGGATTACAAGGTCACACAGATATAGTCACAATTATCGGCTGTTAGTGGCTCTTGCAATTAAAGGATGTTACCTTCAATGTAGCACCTTTCATCATCACCTTCTGTCGCTCTGGCTGTACACCAGAAAGAGCAAATATCTGTGCCTTGAATACCATTGGCGGTTCCTCTGTACAACATTCTATATCTGTGAACTTCTCTTTCCCCCACTTAACATTCACTGACAAAAACAATAAAAAATATCTTATCATAACATTAACACAACATTATATTGCTTTCTATGGTATTATCTGATTGAGGGCAGGCACAAGATTGAATCAGAAGTCAATACTCTTGAGGATCCAATACTCACACATGTACACTAATGTTTTATAGATCTGAAATTCACACAGAACGATCACTTTAATTGATTTAATTTTGGGCCCTATGAAATGGTTCAACTTGCTCATTTTTTTTTTCAAATGTGTTTTCCAGTTGGAAATAACAAGAAAACTCCAAAAATCATAGGAAGGATATAGTCGCAATTCATAACCCAAAACTACAGTAATGCTCTAAGTAAGCGACTTCTTAACCATCCTGAAAAGTTACCCATAATTCTGCTGTGGTCAAGAAGTCGCTTACTTAGAGCATTACTGTACTTATATGGTTGCATTTGGTAGCTAGTAAACCATTTCACATTGTCGTGTATGGACTGGGAATTCGAATAAGGCGTATATGTGAGAAGGAGGAGGATTATAAGAGAAACCGGAGACGTTTGAAGTTACAGCTGAGGAGAAGAGGGTATAGTGGCAAGTTTATTGAATGACAGCTGGTGAAAGTGGACGGAATGGACCGCGATATCCTTCTGGAACCAAGGAATGGAAAGAGAACGGGATATAGTTACTACATATTCCGCTGTACTACCAGATGTAGGTGTGATTACCAGAAAGTACATGAACTTTTTGCATGATTCTAAGAGGATGAAGAGTTGAAGATCATATTTGAGGACCCTCCCCTTGTGGTGTATAGATGTGACAATAATTTATGCGACATTCTCGTGCATCGGAAAACCGCAAAGGTTGTGAATCCCCCTACCCAATTATGCTACAATAACTGTGATACTTGAGACAAAACAATCGTCACCAGTATTAAGAACGAGAGTAGAACAGTGGATTTCAGTGTGCTGCAGAACATTAACTGTCATTCGAAGAATTTAATATAAGCATTGGCATGTGAGGTGTGTGGTGGGGCCGTGTATACAGGGGAAACAGAACGTCGTTTGGTGGACAGGTTCGAGGAGCATGATAGAGACATCAGACTACATGATTATAAACCGATATACGACCATTTTAATTCGGCAGGACAAAGTGGTGTGACGAATCTGAATGTGGCAGTGTTGGAGTTGGTGAATGGTGGGAAACAGGAGCGACTTATTCGGGAAGACATTTGGATGAGAAAGCTGGTGACACGCGAGGGGAATGGTTTTAACACAAAGACGAGTCACACCACACCTATATTTTGATACAATAATTATGTTAATTCCCCCCCCCCCCCGAAAAGGTGGCTTTTTAGTAAGGATAGCTTTAGTTTAACTCTGTTAAAATTCATCAGACTGTGTCACTGTGACCAAATTCAAACTTGGCCTTTGTCTTCTGAAATTTGAACCACGTTAAAAAAATATCAGTTGAATTTAAAAACAAAATAAAGTAATCATCCAGAAATTTTCCAAACGGACAGATTCTAAGTCGAAAAGGGGCAATAACTCTACCAAAAATTGGCAGACATAACCCATATTCGAACTTGACCTGTGTTTTGAGCTGAGGCACTCACATTACAAATTTGGCTTCGATCCGATAGCCCAAAATAAAATAAAGTTCTCATCTGGAAACTTTCTATGCGGACGGATACCGGCTATTTTAATGATCCCCAAAAAAAGTTTTCAGGGGACAATTAATGGAAATCACCAAAAGCTGCCATGTGTTTGTACAAATAGCTAATTGAAACGGACATGTTTCTTTTACCCTACATCAATTAACTTACTGAGCGGTCCACTTTGTTGAAAACAGCCACATCAAATGATAAAGCTTTTTGATGACAACGCATTGGATGTCAAGAATTGCAGTAAAAAAAAAATTTATATGCATGGAAAATCTTGCGATGAAATAGTCAAGCAAACAACAACCCGTTGTACTAAAAATTTCAGGACTTTACCAGGAATAGTTTTGTGGGAAAGCTGACCATCTATCTATATAAAAGCCAATTGTTTGTCTTTGAGTGTGAGGGTGTGTGTAGTGTATCTGCATTTATCTGTCACGTTATTGATGTGTTTAAAAATATATCACCCTCAAGTCCAATTGCGCCCACATATTGTCCGTGTCCTGCGGCACATCTTAGAATAGGACAGGCAAACTGTCAGGCCAATTGGTTTAAGATGAGCGTTTTCCAAAGGTTATCAAAATTTTCCCTAATATAATGAGTTTCTACGCAGGCGAATGTGCCTTCAGCGGCGCCCATGTTATAAAACACCATTGAAGGCAAATTTCAGACAAACTCATTTTTAACCTCAGGCGACTTAAATGGGCATATACCGGTATGAGCAATAAATAGCATTCCTTATCAGCTTAGAATATATGTAGGGAAATTGGTACATACGGGACACATGGCCAAGGGAATGTCATTGGATAGGCTCCTTTGACCTCAGATGACTTAAAGGGGGACAGATAAATTGCATGATTAATAAAGAGTGTTTATTGTCAGCTCACAAGATATATGGGAAAATATGTGCACATATATGTGTTATGTAGGTAACATGGCATGGGAATAACATGGGATAGGCGCTGTTTACCTCAACTGATTAATTATTAATTTAAATGACTTGAAGGGGCACTAACAATTTACTAATTCTTCGCATTATTTTCCTGCTTGTCCGAACAATCCCCTAGTTTTAAATATATGTGATCTGAGGCTTAAAAGAGGGTTAAGTAACTTTTGTCCGATCTTTATCAATCTGAAATAAATATTACAATGTTCAATGCATGGCCTTTTATGGCATTTCAGTCAATTCTGACACCTTAAAGATATGGTAAGCATTGGCGAGGGTAAATTGCTGTTAAAATAGTCACAAATGGTAATATATTTTACACTCCCGAGTTTAAACTAATAAATGTCTGTGATTTTTCTCCCAGACCTCAACTAAATTTGGTGGTGTGAGTCAGTATATGTGGTGGATGTTATAACGTGGTCAGTGTTTCAAAATTTAAATATAAAATACAAATTTTTATTTTCATTAAAAAAAATTATTCCATTAATAACTATTAAATTTTTTTTTTTTAAATGTTCTTTGTTTTGTTTTTTGTTTTGGTTGAATTGAGCAAGGAGTAAAACCTAAAAAATGTTTGTTTTTTTTTAATTATGTCCCTGGCTCCGACCACATTTGACCCAGTGACCTCATTTGAACAAATCTGAACCCCAGTTACCCAAGGACCCTTCATCCAAAATATGAACCCATTTGGCCCGATGGTACTAGAGAAGAAGTAACTTTAAAGTTTAAGAATTACTATGGACGGCAATAGTTATGGCCCTGGCTTCTTAACTATTTAACCCAGTGACCTCATTTGAACAAATCTGGAAGTGAGTCACATGGGGAACATCCACACCAAATATGAACCCATTCGGTATTATAGTTCCGGAGAAGAAGATGTTCAAAGAATAGTTGAAGGACGGACAGACAGATGAGGAGTGAAGACTATAGTTCCACTGGAGACTTCATCTCAGGTGAGCTAAAAAGCGAATAATCAATCATTATCATTTGGATGAACATACCTTATTAGTTTCAAGAACGGGATTAATAAGATAACAAGCAAGTAATGTGTGAATACTAAATAGTATGATCACATAACTATTAATAAATTCCACTGCCCCTAATGTAAGTTGTACTAGTAACCATGTCTGTTATTGTTTGACCCGAGTAATCCTGTTTTGTAGGTACATTTAGTGGGTCCGTGACTACCCGCCCCAAGACAACCCGCCCCCTTTCACTCTGAGACAACCCACCCCCGGACAACCCGCCCCCCCCCCCCCCCAAATCAATTAGCGGTAATCAGTGGCTTATAATTTTGTGATATCATAAAATGAATTTCTTGTGGTAAAGAGATGACAACTGGACCGACATCTTGTTGCTGGTCTTCAAAAGACTCTGGATTTAGACCATATTGTCTAATCTGAGCAATAAAATGCTCAGGAAACATTTGAATATGTGATATCACAAAATAGTAAGCATTTAGTGATATCAATAATTCGATTTTATGATATCACAAAATGTTACATAAATAGTAGAATGAATTAGTGATATCACATATTAAATTTTATGATATCACAAAATGAATATGTGATATCACAAAATAGAATTAGTGATATCACTAAATGCTACTATTTTGTGATATCACATATTAGATTTTATGATATCATAAAATCAATTTGTGATATCAAGAATTCGAATTTGTGATATATCTTAAAATCTTAAAGTTCCGTCGGCATCGTTCAAAGGCTGTTTGTATACTCACCTCTGGTTAACATCAGTCATCAGTGAGATGAACCCCGATCACTAAGTGTTGTGATAACACACTGTGATAATGAACCATTTGCATCAAATGTTTGTTTTGAAAGCACCCCTTTTAATTAGTCTTCACTTACCTTAAGTGCCGTTCAGTTGTCAAAACATTGTGTCATTCTTTACCCCAGTCCACGCATTGACATAATTAATGAATAAACACATGTTTTGTTGATCAAAATCTTTAATAATATATCATCAAAGAACATAAAAGAACATGATCACTATCGTGGCATCAGTCTTCAATCTGTTGTCGCAAAATTATATTGTTCGATACTGAATGATAGGATATCTGAATTTCTCGCGTGTAACGATATTCTGGTTGACGAACAGAATGGGTTCAGGAAAGGACGTGCCTGTCTCGATGATGTGTACACACTGTCCAGTATAACTCAAAATAGAAAATCAACGTTTGTGGCATTTGTGGACCTAAAAAAGGCATTTGATTCTGTGGACCGCGATCTTCTTGAATATAAACTTTTACAGAATAACATCACGCAAAACATGTACTTCGCCATAAAATAACTCTACAGAAATACGACTTCGTGTGTAAAAGTTGGTAGTGCACTAACAGAGTGGTTTCCGTGCAATTCTGGAGTAATCCAAGGAAATAACTTATCACCGACATTGTTCTCCGTGTATGTGAACGACCTCGCTTGTGATATAAAAACCTTAAATAGAGGAGTTGAGGTTGGTAATACAAACATCAGTATTCTTATGTATGCGGATGACATTGCTCTGATCAGTGACAATGAACGCAATATGCAATGTATGCTCGATGTCCTTGACTCGTGGTGTAGAAAATGGAGACTCCATGTGAACACTTCCAAAACTAAAATTCTACATTTCCGCAAACCTCAGCGCAAACGAAGTGATATTGTGTTTTCAATTGGAAATGACGTGGTAGAATACACCGATAAGGCCAAAAAAACAAACTTATTTGTTTCCTATTACGGTGCCAAAAATTCCAGGTAGGTAGGTAGGGATTTTTTTTTTTTGATAATATTTTTTTATTTTTCCCCGAACAGTTAAGAAGTACATTAATGCTTACTCTTCATACTTTTGTTAAGGCTGTCCATGTATATTGCAAGTAAACAGTTAATGTAGCACAATAATATGATAAGTATTGTCAATGTGGACAAACAAATGCCTCCCAGGCACTCAACTATGCAGCTCTCTTGTAACTATTCTCTCAGATGTGGTGGCACATCTTCCTCAGAGCACAATATTGACATATCAACAGGCCCAAGACAAGGGCTTTTCTATGATTTTATAATAACATAACTTGTATGATATTAATTCAAACCTCACTTAAATATTTGGTCATACACCTCAGGACCTAAGACACACCTCCACTGGCAGGATTTATCACTTGTGCCTCAGACACATTGAAAAGGGTGTAAATGTTCCTCAGACAACCCTCAATTGCATTGAAATATAAAGTCCCACACCACACTGAAAAGGTACCACAGGCCACACCCTGACTGAGGTACCACACCTCACCATTCAAATTGCCCCCAACTTTGAAGTTCCTTATACACACTGGCATGTGCATGCTTGTAAGTTTGATACACCCAAACAAACCAGTAGATACTTTCATGTGCCTTTTTAGTGCCCATCCCAGAAGGGTGTTTGATATGGTAGGCATGCAGTCATCTTTATACTGCCTGTATACATACTAGTAACTATGCATGAACACTATCAATCCTTCATTGACTGTGGAGAGGAACTTTAAATTCTGATAAAGAAAGTTTTCCACATGTATATTGCTCTCTAACAGATAAGACTTCTTCCCACAAGACATGGGAGTTGAACAAATATGATTAGCCACAGGCAGGTTTTAAAGACTGCAGATTTATTGGTGAGATTGGGATTCATCTGCAACCACAAATAGACATGTATTTTAATAGAAGTAAATTGTTTTTGAAAATTCCATCTAAAATTATTGCTGCTTAATGTAAACATAGTATATAGTATATATTTAACGATATAGATGTGTTTACATGCCATTTACATGCATTAAATTTTTTTTAATTTTTTTGGGGGGGTTGAAATTTGAAAAAAAAGTCCAGGTCGGCCCAATTTCGGCAGGTCGGTCGGGTAACCGGAAACACAGGTGTTTTTTTTTTTGGCCTAACTACAAATACCTAGGAGTGGTTTTTAACGAAATGAACAAGTTTAGTGCAGCCGCCGAGACCCTGGCGCATTCTGGAGGTCGCGCACTGGGAGCTGTAATATCGAGAATTCATTCATTCAAAGACATTGGCATAGATACATATGAAAAACTATTTAATAATTGCGTCGTTCCTATTCTGGACTACTGTAGTGGTGTATGGGGGTTTAAAACCTTCCATAGTATTGATATGGTACAAAACCGTGCGCTACGATATTTTCTCGGCGTGCACCGATTCACACCTCTACCATCACTCAACGGGGAGATTGGATGGATATCTTCAACACACCGACGGTGGTTAAGCATGGCAAGACTTTGGAATCGGCTGATAAGAATGGACAATGGTCGAATTGCGAAAACTGTGTTTTTATGGGAACTCAAGACATGTTCAAAAGACAGTTGGGTATCGGCTGTGAGATCTGTACTAATTTCCAGTGACCAATTTCACGTATTTGCTAACAGGTTGGTTTGTGACCTAAATGAATGCGAAATTAACTTGAAAAAGTGTAACCAGACCAATTGGCAAGCTGATGTAAATAGACTTGATAAATTAAGACTGTATAAAGACCTCACAGAAACATACGTAAAACTGAACATTAGTAAAGGAGAATGTTCAGTTGTTGCCCGATTTCGGTGCGGTATCCTGCCGCTACGTGTAGAGACCGGTCGATGGCGAAATGAAGACTTGGTCGACCGAATATGTGTGTTCTGCCAATCAAAGTCTGTGGAAGACGAGCTCCATCTTTTTCTTCAGTGCAACGCATATGATAATTTACGGATGGATTTTTTTCGTAGTGCCAATTTCCACATCAATAGTGTGAATTCTCTGACTTATATGGCCAAACATTTATTCGATAACTTTCCGCGACAAACTGCTAAATTCCTGTACCGTGCATTTGGAGAAAGACAGACATTAATAACGACGCCGCGAAATTAATTAATTAATAATTATATTTATTTTGAAATAGAGTGACATATAGGCCCTATGGGCCGGGTGTAATTGTCAATTATTTTTGTGTGTGTGTATACGCATTTATATATGTAACACAATGTCACTATAATAAACAAATATTCATTCATTCACTGTTAACAATTTCGGGACAACCCGCCCTCATTTATCGGGACAACCCGCCCCCAAAATAGCAGAGGGGCGGGTTGTCTCGGGGGCGGGTAGTCCCGTTCCCCATTTAGTTTGTTAGTTAGAGAGGACTTTCATGTGTTTTAAAGTATCTGGTAGTGGTAACTTACAGGTAAGCTCGATTGGGCTATTTTAGACGATCAAAAATAGCCCGATCGGGGCTATTTTAGCCTGATCTTATCCCGATCGAACTATTGTAGCTCGATCGGTGGTTCACCCATACCTGATGAACCTGGGTAGTGCATACCTTTATCATGATTTCACACAACCTGGGAACCGTTATCACAATTTTCAAAACCTCGATATACCTTTAGTGGTTTCACACAAAAAAAACAGTGACTCGACGAAATTAGGTAAGTTTATAACCAAACAAAAAAGACATGAGGCGAGTTGTTGACATATTATGTAAATAAACATATATGTTGAACGACGGAAGTCATCCGTGTTATCAATTTATGTATTCAAACCTTTGAAAGTTGGCATGATTGTGTCGTTTGGGGGGACTTTTTCAGCATGAAATCGCCGGTTTGTAAAAGCTTATTGTCAAATCTTGAGGTAACCAAATGATGGATTCTCGGTCTTTCCAGAGCCCTTCCCTGTCTGACAAATGTCCGATTTCGTACTTGATGTCTTGAACTTCATCGTACCGTACCTGCCATCGAGACGGACGGAACGGCTACGCTAAGAAGTGATGACAGATACCATGCATGTTGGAATCAAGCTCATAAATATAATTAGTAAATCATAGTCCTAAGCTCAAATTGATTTATGCAAAACATTTTTTTTTTTAAATTAGGTAATTTTATTGTGTCCACAAATTATTTAGTGGCATGCCGCATTTTTTATTTATCATCCGTGTTCTTGCTTCCGGTTTGGATTCTGGTGTATTGCGGCTTGTTTTAGGATCGAAAAAGCAAGAAAATGAGCGAATCTGACGACCAGCCAGAGGTGGGATCTTATAACGATAGCAGAGCTTTGGGCGATTTGTTAATGTTATATTAAAGAGATTGGCCTATCCACATTTATATGACTTCAAATGTTTGTTTGCAATTGAGTAAATAATTCTCATGCGTCTATTTTCAAGGTCATTTCATCATTCATGACATTTGATTTGATTTGTCACTAACTCTAGGTCGGGCACACATTCAACACGAGCTATATAGCTCTTTTCGTCAATAATAGCCCGATTGAGCAACATTTTCAATCTCATTCCGATTTTGGACACTAGACTAACACGAAAAAGCGAGATACATGTAGCAATTGACTTTCGTCGTTTTTACGGTATCCATGGAATGATGGACCATAATCTGGAGAAGTCGGCCCCGCGCGAAGACAGCCCCAGAGAAGTCGGCCCTGTTAATATAGATGGGAGTTGAATGAAGCCTTAAATCGGAGAATGTTTATGTAGGCTAGCTAATTATAAATTAAGATTATGAAGTCCGCAATGTTATCTTAATCATAACAACGCATAGATCATGCCATGAATCTCTACTAATGCTGACGCCTGTAGAGGTCATACTCCGTCAGTTCAAAACCCAGGAACTTTTTTTTAAGTTTTGACAGGGAACCCTATAAAGTCGAAAAAATAACGCGGGGAATGTACAGCTATGCTCTCAGTAAGCGACCTGTTTAACGAGGTTATGGGCCGGTACTTACCGCAGTGATACCACCAAACTACCGCGGTCATCATTCTGTACCGTGACGGGAGGGCGGTTGACCCGCGGTACTGGTACGGTATTTTTACCGTTGGTTACCGCGTTATTGGTGTTCGTTACCGCCATACACCGCGTTATTTTTTTAGTAACCGTTCAAATTACTGCTAACGGCCCTCCATCGCGGAGAGAACACGACTGAAACAAGGCGCCACACAGTAGGTAAATGATAATGAATAACTTTTGTATTGAATGAATACAGTCTGTAAGCTGCACGTAATTATGTATACGTAATGAATATAAATGAATAATAATGCAATCGGATTACATATGAACATGTCGGGTTTACATGTAACATATTACAAACGTACATCACGTTTAATCACGTCGGCGGTTTTTGAACTCAGCTATAGTTGCTTACGGCGACTGGATTACGCAAAACACCTGGAGTTTTGTTGTTAGCATCTATCTTACATATCGTCAAATGATTTACGCACCCGATTCCTATATCGGTTTCCACTCATGCGGAATTTTTTGTTTTGTTTGTGTTTCCGAAATCTAAATTTCTTATAAAATGGGAAAAGTAAATCCTCCATTTATCTGAATTTGGTCGAAACCAGCGGGGACGGTGCATTAGTAACACTGAGTCAGATTTAGTCTTAGAGGCCAGGGCGGCGATCATTGCAGAAATATTCATATTCGTTCATATCTATAGTTTTGTTCATATGCCAAACATAATCGGCGCGTAAATAGTATATTGTTGCCAAGACGTATGATTGTACGCATGCGTGAAATAGTAAAGCAATTTACAAACATTTGCGCCTGATGATTTCTTGTCGGTGGGAATAAAATGTATAACTAAGAAAGCGTGGCACATGTCATGCAGCAAAGTAAAGTTGTTATCATCACCAATGTATGTGACAAAAGACACACACAAAACACCAAACATTGAAAGACACAACGTTGTCAAATCAGTCTTTGATTTTGTTCCGTGAACATTCATTGAGCTCATGAGTGCGTGTCGGGCGGCATCGTTTGATGTGAAATTGCAACTTTTGGCGAGGGCGTGCACTTGTAGTTCTCGGTGGGTCGCAGTATAAATTATATCACATACCGGTATTCCTATCTAATCGTTATTCGGAAGAAAACATGCATGGTGTTGGAAAGTTGACCTCTAAATATGTTTGTTTGGTTATATACAGAGGTTAACGTTGTAACATAATTATTTCAAGTGATCGAATTCGGTGTGTTTTAGTCCTTGTTAGTTTATTCCCGATATGGTAGCAATAAATAGCGTTTGTCTCACTTTTGTGCGACAAATATTTATAAATAGCTATTACGTGCACAACATTTTAAGGATCGAATGAGACTTGTCTGTTTAAAGCCACGTGGCGGTTCGCACATAATATTATTCGCAATACCAAAATAGATCGATAAATATCTGAACTACCTTCTGTGAGCATTATGTAAGCCAAACGGACGCATTGAAGTAATGGAAATACAAGTGTCCAAAACACAAAACAGCCATTCGCGTGTCACGTGTGTAGTTTTACTAATAGCACCATCAACAAAACACAAATATTTATTTCACCCATTGAGGCCAGTTATAAGAAGACATGACATCTTAATTTAAGTGCCCCGTGCCCAAAATTAACAAAGTCTGCCAGCTGCAGTATGACGTAATCAGTGACACGTGCTTTTGCGCAGAATGTGTTTTTTTCCTGGATATACGGGAGTTCCACTTTGTGTCTTTTATTGCTAAGACAATAATTCCCGTTATACGAACAAATGGTGTTTGTGATTTACAGTTAATGAATGTCAATAAAGTTCATAACAATATTTATTCTGGGGACTATTTAAATAGTGTCGTTATCTTTCAATTTAGGGATCACGTACATCTGAACATTGATATAAACTGTAGATACGGGATTTATCGAGCTGTCTAAAATGG
Source organism: Siphonodentalium dalli (assembly GCA_032622095.1). Lineage (NCBI taxonomy): Eukaryota > Metazoa > Mollusca > Scaphopoda > Gadilida > Siphonodentaliidae > Siphonodentalium > Siphonodentalium dalli. The sequence continues at coordinate 159,674,428 of CP136069.1, read as the reverse complement.
CGGAAATCATTTGTTACCTTCCAGATAACCCACACTGCTTACAAATAGTGTCATTTATGGGAATGTTTGGCAATAAAACGAGACTAGAAATGTTATTGTAATATTTTAATATTCACATTAATTGAAAAATGACTTTCTCAAAGTAACTTATACTTACCTTTACTTAATCTGGATTCCTGGAAGCCCGTTATAATGGGCATATTTCCCAATACTCGGCTTTCATCTATTTCAATATTTTAATAATACACTTCACGGTACACAATCATGGACGCAGATCGTGAGAACGGTCGTCCTATTTTGGAAGATTGACGATCAGCCATCGAATCCCGTCATTAACCTCGTTACAAAAATGCTACCGCATGGCGGTAATGTCACCGCGTTTGTGCGGTGCATTACCACGTGCCACCGCGCTACCAACATTCGTTACCGCTGGTAGTGCGGTGGTACCGTGAACGTCGCGGTGGTACCGCGGTACGCGCGTGGTAGTGCAACCGCAAATCGGCGGTATGTCGCGGTATTGCACCGCGGTATTAACGCATGTACATGTACACCTCGTTAAAACAGGTCGCTTAATTTGAGCAGTGCTCTACTTCTTTGTTCATACCTGTTGCTTAATGATTTATTCATCGGTACGTGAAGTTCCCAGCTCGAGATTACATTATTTACGTGACTTTTGAGACCCAATTCCGCGATAAATATTTTATTCCCTGTCGCCAAATTCAGGCCGTAACGATAACTCGATGAAATAGAAATATATTGGTGATATGAATTAATTATTTTATGCTGTGAAACATAATCAGTTCTCACATTTGTCGTGGTGTAAAAAAATGTCATACTCTGGCCCCGACGCCGACTCGGGGAAATTGTGTATTCGGAAGATATATGATATAATTGTATCACTATTATACGAATATAATTTAATTATTTCAACGAACTATAAGTCAGCGAATTCATAGTTATACCAATGTTAACTTCATTCAAACATTACAAATTATTCTTCTATTATAATAAACTTTACATCCAAATTACATTAAAAAGTGTACTCCGACGTCTGCGGCCAACGTCAGGGTTTTTCATTCAGTGTCTTTTGGTTCATTTTAACTCTCCTCATCCTTTGTCTGGGCTTGGGACCAGCAGACTTCGTGGAAGTCAGGCGGATTTAAAGTGTTTTTTTTTTAAAGACACATCATCCTGCATCATCGAATTATTATTTGTTCACCCGCACGTACTGGTCACATGTTGCATCTTGTTGGCTACTGAGTACACTTTTTAGTGTGTTTTCGAAGTAAAAATGCTAAAAGTTTGTTAGTAATTTTTTCGGTAAATTTGTTATTACATATTACATATTTTATGGCATAGTAGCATATAATTTAGCAAAAGAATTATTTTTTTCCACAAAGTGGAAAAGATATGCAACATATATCTTCCGAGTACACAATTTCCCCGAGTCGGCGTCGGGGCCAGAGTATGACATTTTTTGACACCATGACAAATATGAGAATTGATTATGTTTCACTGCATAAATTAATTAATTCATATCACCAATATATTTCTACAACCTGTTAATATTATTGTACAACATTTAGTGTTTGTGAAGTTGATAGTGAAGCATTAACTCGGGTACACTTTTTCTTGGAGTACACTTTTTAGTGTGTTTTTGAAGTAAAAATGCTATTAAAAAGTATGTTAGTAATTTTTTCGGTAAATTTTTTATTACATATGTAATAAATAGAGGATCTCACATGAGTTTCTATTTTATACGGAATTTATCAACCGAGTTCACTAAATTCGATTTGAGCCGAGGTTTACCGAGGCTCAAATAGAATTTAGTGGACGAGGTTGATAAATTACGTATAAAATAGGACGAGTGTGAGATACTTTTTATCACATGATCAAATAAACGCGAAGCAATGCGAAATATCCATCGAAAACAACGATAAAAACCGCAGCGATCGCAAGTCATTTGAAGAACGATGTGACGTCATCGCACGCGCTGATATTAAACGTGTCTCTTATCGATAATTATGAAACTGCTTTCATGGGCAAATTATGTGATAAATAGAGGATATGAAATGAGTGTTTCTCTCATCTGATATTTATGAAACGAGTCTAAGAATTTTCAGTTTTCTCGAGTCGACGGCGAGAGAAAATTGAAAATTCGTGACGAGTTTCATAAATATCATATGAGAGAAACACGAATTACATATTCTATTTATCATATGACACCTATAAATTGATTATGATGTCCAAAACGCACACAAATCACTAAATAGCTATATGACATCGGCAGCAAAAGGTTAATGTGATGTCACTTCATTGCAACGGAAGCCCAATTACACCTGGTGAACTAGCAGAAATAATATGCACGCGAAGATATAGTGCGCTATTCTGTTCTCAGTTTGTGACATATCGTATGTTTATTAGATAAATACGAATTACATATTCTATTTATCGTATAACAATGTCCAAAACTATATATTTCAAGATTATAATTGCGAGAATTTCGGCATCGCATTGATTGACGCGCACGAATTTGTCCTGCATTTAGTTAGAGATACGGCTCGGCCCGGCTGCCATTCAGCCAATCAAAACACACTTTTTGTCAACAAACCAATCAAATTATCGGAAGGTGATATGAACTAGTAGTTCATATGAAATTGATTTATGACATACTTTCCAACGTAAATAATGATTGAGTCATTTGATAAATTGGCATAGTAGCATATAATTTAGCAATTTAAGAATTATTTTTTTCCACAAAGTGGAAAAGATATGCAACATATATCTTCCGAGTACACATTTTCCCGAGTCGGGGCCGGGGCCGGAGTAAACTTTTTAGTGACCATCCATTCAGTTGGGTATCCAGCTGTTTTTAGTCGAGTTTTTGGCGGGCGGTGGGCGGGCGGACCTAAAGAATGCCTTATAACTTTGACATTTGTGAACGGATTCAAAAAAAATTTGGTATGTCAGTTGCTCCCAATGACTATTTACTGCCTGTAGAAAATGGGTCACGTCCGAACTTTTTTACAAGAGTTATCCATCTTAGATCTATGTTTTTTATTTAAGTTTTTCACCGTTAGGGCGATAACTCACGCAAATATTAACCAATTTCAACAATATTTGGTATATGAGACTCTTGCAACAATATCTCGGACGAGTACGAAAACCAGGTTTGTCGGAATTTTTTTTCCGAAGTTATGGGTCCTAGTTTGTCTATTTTTAAATAGCAAGTTTATCACCGTTAGCGCGATAACTCGATGAAATATTAACCGATTTCAACAATATATGGTATATGAGTCTCCTGCAACAATATCTCGGACGAGTTCGAAAACTAGGTTTGTCCGAAAAATTTTCGCGGAGTTATGGGTCTTAGTTTGTCTATTTTTAGCAATTTTATCACCGTTAGCGCGATAACTCGATGAATTATTAAACAATATTTGGTATATGAGTCTCCTGCAACAATATCTCGGAAGAGTTCGAAAACCAGGTTTGTCCGAATTTTTTTTCGCAGAGTTATGGGTCTTAGTTTGTCTATTTTTAGCAATGTTATCACCGTTAGCGCGATAACTCAATGAAATATTAACCTATTTAAACAATATTTGGTATATGAGTTTATTGCAACAATATCTCGGACGAGTTCGAAAACCTGGTTTGTTCAAATTTTTTTCTTCGGAGTTATGGGTCTTAGTTTGTCTATTTTAATCACAATTTTATCACCGTTAGTGCGATAACTCAATGAAATATTAACGGATTCAATTGATATTTTGTATATAGGTCTATTGCAATAATATACCACCATCCAACTTTTTTTCCCGGAGTTGTGCACCTTATTGGCAGAAGTTTGGTTCGAATGCCAAAAAACTCAACAAAAGCATCTTAGATGCATACCCCTTGTTAATTTTCAGTTGGGTAGGCCTACTCAGCTTTACGAAAGCAGTCTGCAGGATATTTATTTGTCCGATGCCTAAAATTCTTCTCCGCTAGTATTGTATAGCCAGCTATATCATATAGCAGGGTTTCCGCCAGGCCGGCTGCGCCAAAACTACAACGTAATGTTTGGTGTGCATTGAAATAGCGACGTTATATACAGCGTAATAAATGTCGCGGTAACATAAAAGAATGTCGTACTGCTGAGTTTGGATATTATTTTGCATGGGATTTCTGTGGTTGAAACTACTCAGCTTGGAGATCCCATGCTATCGTACGATTACATAATTTGATCAAAGAATGCCGAATTGCTGAGTTAGGCAGAGTAGGGATCAACATACGCCAACAGGCGGTTCTCCTACCAAAGGAGGTATCTACCTCCGAGATCCCGTGCTATTGTACTATTATAATACGGAACCTGTCTAGAGATGGGCGGTATTGAAATTTCAATCTCGGTATTGGTAAATTTTCGTCGATTTACCTCGGTATCGGATTTTGCTATTAAATTTTAACACCAGAGCAGATATTCCGGCTTATTCCCGGTAAATTATTGTAATACAAGTTTTTAGCCGAACAATATACATGTATATTTGACCACGGTCTATGGATTTACGATACCGCCGGTATATACATTCGTGACAATAGCTAAATTAGGCAACAAAATGACCAACACAATTAAGTAATATCCACACATCTCTTTGATGATTTACACGCATGTCGTCGCACTGATTTGAAAAGAATAAGAGCATGACTACAATATTTGTTCGTAACATTTCCATGAGTGAATAGAATTGTGAGTAATCAGTGATCACAATTCACAAATTTTTGAACGTTCGCGCGATGTCATGAAAATCGGCAAACCATGGCAATTTCCGAACTGCAGATGCCCAAACCCGCGGGTGTTTCATATTCTCCTCCTTGCAGCATTCTATACCATTCATATATACAAGAGTCCCTCTTATTTATAGCAGGCAAGCTACCGGTTGCACATTGTGCCCAAGTGTTAATTTAACTTTATCACGCGATCTGTTTTGGTCAGATATAGGTACATATGTACATTGTATAATATACCGGTAAGTATATATATGTTTAATAAAGCAATTTATAGTAGGATATAAACATATTTATACCGACATGTATGTGCACAACTTTCCACAAGATCAGGTTGTATAAAAAAATCTGCAATGCGTATATATCAAGTCGCTATTGCATCACCGCTAATTATAAAGTAACCTGTGGGGGTTCAATTTGATGTGCACAGGGACCCCCATAACACGTGCTTCGATTCCACATGCTTCGATCCAACTTTGGACACAGATTATAGACTTGCGGCCTGTATCGAGTTGCCCACGCATTTTCCAGTTTGCACGGATACCGAAGTAGACACATAAAGCTCCAGCTATGAGTAGTCAAATGTCATGATGTTAGTTACATTGTCATTAATATGTCGTAAAGATCAAAGATTCCGTCGGGCAGCTGTGCCCTTGATGTAAGAACATTGCAATAGACTAATACATGTAGTACCGACTTGTTACACCAAGTTGTCATAATTATCCGATTCTCGTTGTTATACGGTTGACTGGTCATATAATTAATGCATGTCACGGCCGCGGTGACAAGGTCACGCACATACGTTGGCAACACATGAATAATTCCATTACCGAAAATACGGTATTTTTAGTTTTTATTCGGTACAGTAAATCGGTATTCCGCTGATACTGATACTGCACGGTAAATACCAAGTACCGCCCATCTCTAAACCTGTCCCAAATCAGTCTTTATAGTGGGAATTCATAGTGACAACACCATTCATTTGACCCATATTACATGCATGGAGGATAAACACAAAAAACATACCCCCCCCCCCCCCCCAATATGGAGATAAAGTACGGTCAATAATAGTTTCGTTGTCCTGCCTGGGTCCCCAAACACAAACAACGGCGCACATGTTCCCTTTTCCCGCCAAAACTCAATTATATTGTATAACACGTTGGCTAAAACTCTATAGCAGCGGTTGTCAGTTGTTGGACTAATACAGACTATTGACAAGCTACGCGTTCCGAGTTTGAAAGATTTCGCTACCATTCATATTTGGCCACTATAAATATCTCCTGCAGACAAACCCTGCAGTATATATGACGTCACAGCGCACATATAGTTTTACGATTGACTGAATACATGGAATATATCTGTTTCATTTTCAGGGAAGCTACTTGAAATTCGAGAAAATACTTAATTCAATTCTCCCAGCTAGGTATTATTGGACAATGCATAGATGCTTTTTAGTGTTTAGATTCATTATACCTGTCGGAATCTTATTGTAAGTTATAAATTTTTAAATACTGTAACTTGTAGCTTGATATAGTCTTCAATCAGACGGCAGTCTTAATTGCGTAATTACATGATTAATTATCTGGATACCATCAACAGAATTAATGCACCCATGGAAATGATCGACTTGCGTAATATATGTAGCTTTGGATTGCTTTGTGTGACACTCAGGTGCAAGGAAATGGCTACTTTTCAGTGTCAAATAAAAAAAAATTTGCCCGACAGGACGAACCATGGTCGTCGCGTTATGTGTTTCCCCAATACGGACTCATTAATTTCTCCTTGGCGGAAACCCTGCATATAGCCAGCTACTCCATAGGATCACCCAGATTTCAGGACCCATAACTGACGTTGCCATTTGAATTTATTGTTAATTTAACTTAATTGTATTAATATAATCTGTTAGTGTTAATGTTATTTTGTCATTATTATTATTAGTTTCATATTTCATATCATCATATAAATTAAAGAACTTCACACGGGGCCGACTTCTCCTGTATTCCTTTCAACAGTTTCGTTAGTTGGGTACCACTGTCAAGTCTACAAAGAAACAATAAACGCAATGACTCACCACACATGTTCAAATGTATTTACACCTGCTCACACATGGCATGGTGCATTACCATGGTGATATAATCACAATTATATGATGTCATCCATCGGCAGGTAGTGCAAATTGATGGGCAGTGTCGCTGGTCATGACAATATATGGGTGTCCATACCTACCACATCTATAAATACTAGTATGAATGCCCCACATGTGAGACAAAGAATTTCCATATAAACCCAGTGTCCTGGATAATTAATTTACCTCTGTAAATTCGGTGGCGAAAGAGTTAAAGTTGTTGTCACGTTCATGTTTTAATATATATTCATATAATAATTTTTGAATCATTAAATTAGTTATTTTTTTAAATGGTGTCAACTTCAACAAGCTCTGGATTTTGGAGCATTAAAACCAATATATAATAAGACGTACATGTATCCTGGTGACACATATTTGGTCAGAGGCTCAGAACTGATTCAGCTGAATATTTGAAACTGCCTAAACCTAACCTGAGCACTGATTTCAGAATATATCTAGCAGATATTTGTTTTTGAACTGCTACTGCAAGATATATTCTGCAATCAGTTTCTAGTTGTGGTCCGGTAAGTCCGTCGTATTTGATATACAGTAATGCTCTAATTAATCGACTCCTTAACGACAGCATAATTATGGGTAACTTTTCTGGATTTAGTAGGAAATATGGCTTGTTGCCATTCATCGGAAAGTTCTCGGCGAGAGCTTTCCGATGAATGGCAACAAGCCATATTTCCGACTAAATCCTGAAAAGTTACCCATAATTCTGCTGTCGTTAAGGAGTCGATTAATTAGAGCATTACTGTATATATACGTACCGGTAGAATAATATCAGTACAAAGTCATTTTGTTTCATGCAATAGTTGTGAAAACCGTATATCGTCTTATTTAACTTAGTAGGGTCACTTTCTCACTTATTTGATTTATTTAATATTCAATCTCCTACAGAAGTTCATCACATTTGGTGTAATACTTATTACTGAGTCAGTGAATTCTCAAATATATCACCACAATTTCATGTAATAATGAGAATACAAAAATAACTAAAAATACCCTATTGTTGAAAGGTTAATCCGAGAGAGCCATTTCCGTAAGTCGTTGATATGGACCAAAGACGGTTCCTTGGGGTACTCCTGATTCCACCGGGACATTTTGTAAGCAAGACCCTTCAATGGCAACTCACATCCTCCTTTCTGTTAGGAAAGTCTTCAGCCATGTGAGAATGGGACCTGTGATGCCGTAGCTGCCGACTTTCTGCAGGAGTTTGTTGTGAGGGGCCGTGTCGAAGGCTTTCGAGAAGTGAAGGAAAGCAATATCAGTTTGAACTTTGCTGTCCAGCTCACTCACTGAGTCACTCACTAACACTAGGGCCATGATATTACCTACCTGAGATATCACCCGCAAAGTAACTTCCGGTATTCTAAAAACGGTAACCTTGCCGTGGACCGGGAGCTAGGTGGTTGATTCTGTAATATAATTACATGATTGTCAAACTTTCGAAATGTGATTGTATTTGGCGTCAAAAGTAAACTGCCCTTTATTGATAAAATTTTCCACTGCAATCAATTAGACCCTCATTAAAAAATTTGCAAATTACGAAACTTAGTCCGACATAGTAATTGAAGATACCCAAATAGACCGGCCCCCAGATGAGGGTAGTGTCACACAAAAGGGTAGAAATTTTGACGCTATCTCCAATTATCCTTGCCCCATGGGGGTCCCAAAACACTGAGGTATCCAGGGCGGAGCAGGTGGAAAATATATTTTTTTGACCTTTTTGGTGTTTTTGACCTGCAAATTTCAGTATAATCAGGAAAACCAATAAAATAAGACAAATGTTGAATAAAATATACTTGAATATCAGATATTTATTCTATCTGGGTTGCTTAACATTTATTATATGCAAAATGTTACATTATCCAACAATTTTTGTGAAATATTCACGAAGATGCCAAAAAAATGCATAAATTGCAATGCTTTTTCAAAAAAGTTTTCCAGAAGATTTCCCATAAAATGTTCATTTTTTGGTATAAAGCTCTCATTGGTACATCAAAATTTTCAGCAGTATATACCTGATTTATTAATGTCAACATCACAAGTAATGATATCAAACAAGCCGAGATATTTCCAAAAACTTAACCCACCCCCTAAAACTGATTTTCTATCTGAAAATACCTGTCAAGTCAGAATAGCCCGTTTTCATTCCGTTTTGTTAACCAATTCAGAGTCTTATCATATATCATGGAATTAGCATGTATCTGAGGAGGTTTATATTATGGTAGAGTCTATTTTGTTAAACATTTGATGATTTTTTTGGGTAAATTGGCTAAAATTTTGATTATTTTTAAGTGAAATTTAAAAAAATATTCCCATCACTTTGTCAGTTTTATGGATACAGCTGCACAACATGCACCACAATAAGCATAAATTCTTCCCCAATATCAGACATGAAATGCTATAATCATGTACCAGACCACAGTTAAGAAATAAAGTAAAACTTATCGCTACCCCAAGATAGTGTTCTCAATGCTTTCAATTTTATGCTATACTAAACTCGAAAGGTCGTTCATACTAGTTGATAGAATTCATATAATAAATTGCAATAGTTCTGCCCCCGGATTATGTAATCTCATCTTCACTGTCACTGTCAATTTCATCAGGTGAATATGTATAAAGGGAGTTATTGTATGGTCATGAATGCTGTAAATAGGTGTACATGATTAGCTATATGGTCATGAAAGGGGTGGGCATGGTGAGATATAGTCAATAGAATTTCTGTGCAGCATCTTACAGGAAGAATGGTTCAAACAACTCAGGCTGCCTATCGGCTGTCCATCCATGAAGTACTACACCGGGAGTGGTTGATTTGGCAACGGTTGCAAGTCTCCACTGTTTTGCTATCATATTGGCTCGTTTTGAGTGTAGAATTAAAGATTCCTCACATGGTGGAAGTGCAGAAAGATCAACTACCTTTTGCTGATTCTCGAACTTCTGCTGGAACTTTACCCACCTAGCTTTATTCACTTTGTGGACCATTCATGTATAAGGCACATGTTAACTCCTTGATTGTATTAAGCGTGTCACTGTTCAAAACCCAATTCGTTCCTAAATAAGCCATGACTTCCATATTATCTTGATGGTCTTTACAGCAACTTTCAGAAGTGTTTTTTCCTGATGAAAGGTAATTATTACCTGTGAAGGAATGGAACCCAACAACTGCATTCTTCTGTATATTTGGCTGCCAAAGTGTGGAAATGGTATATATTGACCCAGCGTGTCCCGCAATCGCTTATATATTAGAAGTTGTGGTTGATGTATAAAATTGGCTATTCTGCCTTCTATACATTGAACACTAACATGTATGATGCACCTCAGTTAATTTTTACTGCCTTTTTTTTTACATATATCCCGAACATTATTCTCTGCGTTTCCGAAAATGTAGCAAATTGTGACTCACTTGGTTATTTTACATGTAAGCTAATCAATTGACAACTAAATGTTCTATTCTGGTTGTCCCATTTCCTTATGGGGCATAGCAAATTAATTTTAAAGTTGCCTATCTGTTTTTTTTTTCCGAGAACCTCTTTTTGGATACTGGCTATATTTTTTTTTAAATAAATGGGCAGAGCATTGAAATGGAACTGAAATTAATCATAATATGTGGCTATTCTGGCCTATTAGGATAAAAATTGATCAACATGATACAGGGTGAAGGTCAAGATGGCAACCAGGGAGTTACCGTGTGGTCATAGGTGAGGTGAATATGTATAAAGGGAGTTACGTATTGCAATGTTCATGAATGCTGTAAATAGGTGTGCATGATTAGCTATATGGTCATGAAAGGGGTGGGCATGGTGAGATGTATAGGTATGCAACGAGTGAGTGTATGGTCATTGTGTGAGGTGAATAGATATACAGGGAGTGACTGTATGGTTGTATGGCTATGACTACCCAGTACAGGTGTACACAATGTGACTCAATGGGCATTGCTGTGGTTTATGTAAATAACGAGAGTAAATACATGGTCATATGTCTGTTTATGTATATATGGAGTGACTGTATGGTGATGGGTGGGATGAACAGGTGTACATTATGTGGCTGTGTGTCACAGGTAGGTGTATATGTATAAATACATGTGTTGTCTGTATGATCATGGGTGGGGTGAATGGATAAATCGATGTGCAGTTATGTGTAATGCGTACAGGTGTACATGGAATGGCAGTAGTCATAATGTGTATATGTGTAACTGATGTATGCTGAATGGTCATTGACAAGTGTGTGGATGGTCATGTGTGGATGTATATGTATAGTATATATCGAGTAGCTACAGTATATGACTATTGACGTGGTAAATATGTATAGAGTGAGTGACTCTATGGCGAATAGTGAGGTGAATATGTTTTCAGGGAGTGCTGTATGGCCAATGGTGAGGTGAACAGGTATACAAGGAGTGACTATGATCATGAATGTGGTGAATAGGTATACTGTATACAGGGAGTGACTACATGTATATGGTCATGGGTCAGGTGTAGGAGTATACCTGCATGGCTGTATGGTCATGTGTAGGGTGTACAGGGGTATACACAAGTGTGGTTGTATGGTTATGGAGAGGTATGTGTATAAAGTGAGTGGCTATATCGCCATTAGTGATGTGCATATGTTTACCTGGAGTGATTATATGGTCATGGTTGTGAGTATATGTATAACTTGTGTGGCTATTTTGCCATGGGTTTGGTGAACATGTATACAGCGAGTGACCTATAACCAATGGTGAGGTGAATAGGTATACAACGATTGACTGTATGATCATGAATGTGTTGAATAGGTACACAGGGGGTGACTATATGGTCATGGGTCAGGTTGAGTATACCTAGTGTGCCTGCATGTGTACATGGCTGTATGGGCATGTGTGGGGTGTATAGGTATACACGAGTGTGGATAAATATGGTCATGGGTGAGGAGTACGTATATAAAGCGAGTGGCTATATGGCCAATGGTGAGATGCATATGTATACATGGAGTGACTCTATGGTCATGTATGGGGGTATATGTTTATCTTGAATGGCTATTTTGGCCATGGCGAATATGTATAAGGGGATTGACCGTATGGCCAATGGTGAGATGAATAGGCATACAAGGATTGACTTATGATCATGAAAGTGGTGAATAGGTATACAGGGAGTGACTATATGGTCATGGGTCAGGTGTATGTGTATAGAGTGAGTGACTATCTTGTCATTTGTGTGGTGTTTATGTGTATATATGGAGTGACTGTATGTTACTGGGTTGGTTGTACATGTCTACCTTGGGTTGCTATTGCTTTCGACAATAACTCAACGATATATTAATCGATAGAGAGGTCATGTCAGAGAGTTCTCCATCTTGATGGCGTTTATACATGATGGAGGAATCGAAACGTTAAATGATTTCCCCCTGATAATAGTTAATCAGTTTTGATGCTAATGGGCAGGTGATTCAAGTCAGTGATGTCGAGATGTCAAATGTACAGAAGAATGCACTTATTGGATTCCATTCCTTCACGAGTAATGATTACCTTCCAAAAAGGAAAAAAACTTGTCTGGAAGTTGCTGGAAGACGGTCAAAATATATGGAAGTCATGGCATATATAGGAACGAATTGGGTTTTGGACATGGATACGCTTACTACACACGAGGAGTTAGAATGTGCCTTATATGTTCAACGTTCTGAGAAAAGTGAATAAAGCAAGGCGGATAATGTTCCAGCAGAGGTTCGAGAATCAGCAGAATGTACTTGATCTTTCTGCACTTCCACCATTTGAGGGATCTTTAATTCTACACTCAAAACAAGCCAACATCATAGCAAATATAGTGGAGACTGGCAACCGTTGCCAACTCAACCACAGATGAGATTGCATAATCCGTGGGCAGAACTATTGCAATTTATTATATGAATTCTATCAACTAGTATGAACGACCTTTCAAGTTAAGTACAGCATAAAATTGAAAGCATTGATAACTCTATCTTGGGGTATGGTTAAGTTTTACTTTATTTCTTAATTGTGGTCTGGTACATGATAATAGCATTTCATGTCTGATATTGGGGAAGAATTTATGCTTATTGTGGTGCATGTTGTGCAGCTGTATCCATAAAACTGACAGTCATGGGAATTTAAAAAAAAAATTCACTTAAAAATAATCAATTTTTAGCCAATTTACCCCAAAAAAATCAAATATTTAACAAAATAGTCTCTACTATAACCCAAACCTCCTCAGATACATGCTAATTCCATGATATATGATAAGACTCTGAATTGGTTAACAAAACGGAATGAAAACGGGCTATTCTGAATTGACAGGTATTTTCAGATAGAAAATCAGTTTTAGGGGGGTGGGTTAAGTTTTTGGAAATATCTCGGCTTGTTGGATATCATTGCTAGTGATGTTGATATTATTAAATCAGGTATATAATGCTGAAAAATTTGATGCACCAATGAGAGCTTTATACCCAAAAATGAAAATTTTATGGGAAATCTTCTGGAAAACGATTTTTTTTGGCATTTTCGTGAATTTTTCGCAAAAATTGTGGGATAATGTAACATTTTGCACATCATAAATGTTAAGCAACCCAGATAGAATAAATATCTGATATTCAAGTATATTCTATTCAACATTTGTCTTATTTTATTGGTTTTCCTGATTATACTGAAATTTGCAGGTCAAAAACACCAAAAAGGTAAAAAAAAAATATTTTCCACCTGCTCCGCCCTGGATACCTCAGTGTTTTGGGACCCCCATGGGGCAAGGATAATTGGAGATAGCGTCAAAATTTATACCCTTTCGTGTGACACTACCCTCATCTGGGGGCCGGTCTAAAAGTCTCTTCGACAAAAAGTATCATTTGAGACAGAAAAAATAATAATTTACCTTTGTGCAGTGAAAATTTGCTGTTATCAAATTAACACTATATTTAAATAACCAAGAACTCAACATTTGGAGAAATGATTTTCGGGTTGTACATGTAGCTGCAATTGCAGATATAAATTTTGGCTTTCCCTGGATGTACTGATACAGTAATGCCCTAAATAATTGACTCCTTAACCACAGCAGAATTATGGGTAATTTTTCAGGATTTAGTCGGAAATATGGCTTGTTGCCATTCTGATGAATGGCAACAAGCCATATTTCTGACTAAATCCTGAAAAAAATTCCCATAATTCTGCTGTGTTTAAGGAGTTGATTATTTAGGGCATTACTGTATTTTGAGAGATATATAATGCACAATTTCTGTTAATGAGGAATTTCAATGCAAATTTATTTGAACTTGACAGTATGTATTTATAATTAGTTTAATGATAACTCACTTGTTCATTTTAGGTCCAGGAGGAAGAGGAAGAAGAAGATATAGTGGTATGTATGCCAGACAAACACTTTGAACATGATCGAAATAATGTAAATGATTTTCGAAGAAAAAAGGAAGACTGACTTGTCCGTCTGCTCTCCGTACAACCATACAAGTCAGCCATGGCCAGGGGCGCCGGAAGAGGGAGGGGCAGAGGGTGCAGCTGACCCCCCTGCCCTTGACCAAGGGGGCCGAGCGGGGGGCAGGACTTGCCCTTTTTCTGGAGACAGAAAATGCTTTTTGTGTGTTTAATCTCGTGTTTTTATTGCAAAATGTGACTTTTTTGGTCCAAATACCACCAATTTCACAAGGAATATGAATTTTTTGTCAATTTTATCACAAAACGGCCATAAAAACCGACAAATACCATTAAAATAGGGATTTTTGCCACAATGAATATATGGTTATTTTCCCGAGTTTGCAGAGAAAATGCCCTTTTTTGCGGAAAAGTGCCCTTTTTGTAGGCTCTGCCCCCCTGCCCTTGGATGCTTCTGGCGCCCCTGGCCATGGCTTATCAGATCTGAATGAAATTGGAATGGAATTTAGCAGGGTTTCTACTAGGGGATGGGGGAATGTGGCCATATTTTGGGAAGCACATACCCAGCGCCCTGTTGGGAGAAAATTGGGATGTTTATCATTCAAAAGTAGCCATTTCCTTGCACTTGAGACAACAAGCAGGAACATTCAAGCTCCCTATAGAAACCAAATTAAAACAGATCGTCTTTCTTTAATTTCAAGTTTATGAACTAAAAGCATGTAAGCACCACAACATACAGTGGAAACAACGACTTTTTAGCTCACGTGAGACGAAGTCTCCGGTGGAGCCATAGTCATCACTCCTCGTCCTACGTCCATCCGTCAAGAATCATCTTCTTCTCCAGTACCATAAGGCCAAATGGGTTCATATTTGGTGTGGATGTTCCCTGGGTGACTCAGACTCAGATTTGTTAAAATAAGGTCACCGAAGTTGCGAAGCCATAACTCTTTCCCACCATAGTAATTCTTAAAACAACTTCTTTTTAAGAACCATCAAGCCTATTTAGCTTATATTTGGTATGGGGGGTCCTTGGGTGACTGGGGTTCAGATTTCTTCAAATGGGGTCACTGGGTCTAATAGGGGCAGAACCAGGGACATAACTCTTAAAAAAAAAAAAAAAAATTATTGTAATCCTTTCTCAATTAAAATAAAAATTCTAATTAAAAAACCAAATAATGAAAATATGTTTTTTTTTTAGTTTTTTTTTGTGGAAATTTAATTTTGTTTAAGCACACTGCATCACATCCTCCCCCACCCCCAATCTCTGTCCCTCCCATGTCACACTATAGCCATATTCCTTCCCTGCACATTAAATGCTTTATTTTGATTACAGCTGTGCAAGCTATTTGACATGCAATGTGCAGATATTACTTTACTCTGTACAGCTGACACATTATACACTAATTATAGTTATCTCAATTCCCAGCAGACTGGTTGGAACCATTAGATGAATGCAGTTTAATCCAATATTTTGACTGCAGTCTCTTAACAGTTTGACAGTTTATTATTAGTACTTGTATTAACCCTTTCATGACTGGAGCTGCGCTGGTGCAACATTAAAGACCCTGTATCAGTGCATTCTCTTATATATGTGAGTCTCCCATAGGGAGCTTCACATATATACAAGAATGCACTGGCTTTCAAGGTCAAGGAAATAATGTTAGGCCAATGTATTCTCTTATATATGTGAGGCTCAGTGTATAAATAAGAGAATGCATTGGCACAGGGTTTTTGATAAATTTCAGGAAGTTCCAGTCATGGAAGGGTTAACACACATATCTTTGTTTTATTTGCTAAGTCTTGTTTATGTTTACTCACAACAGTGGGGCACAGATGTTTTTCCTCAATTGAAAATGGGATGGGGGTTTATAGCCTATTGAGTTGGTAGTCAAGCATCCAAATAAATCACACATGTCCTATACTCTTGCAGGGATGTGCCCATAAGTCATCGGGGTTGGGGGAGGGGGTGTTGGTTGCAGATTTGTTCAATGAGATCGGGGGGGGGGGGGGGGGGGTTTCAGGAAAAAATGTCCTACTTTTTATTTACCAACAAGACTATAAAGTTTCACAACAATTCTCCAATAAATGTGGGCTGTTGGGTGTGCTGATGGATTGACATTTGAAATCCAAGATGGCTGCTGGTGGCCATGTTTATTTATTGTTTTAAACAAATTTTGGGGTAAAAATGGCTCCCATCTAGAGGTCACCCCAAAGATCCATATGAAGTTTGGTGACGATTGGATGAGAAATGTCACCTGTAAGGTATGCTAAAGGATTTGGTCATACAAAGAGTAAAACACAAGATGGCTGCTGGCAGCCATGTTTTTTACAAAATTCGGGACAAAATGGTAGACACCCATCAAGAGGTCACACCGAAGTTCCTTATGAAGTTTGGTGATGATTGGTTGAGGGATAACCTCTGCAGGGTGTATTAAAGGATTTAGTGATGCAAAGATTAAAATCCAAAATGGCTGCCAGTGGCCATATTTTTCATCAAAAATCATTCAAATCTAGATGTTATCCTAGGCCCATATACCAAATATCGTTGAAATCGGTCAAAGTTTGTATTAACACCTTTGTTTTATTTTATTGTGCTTTTTTGAATGGTCTATTTTTATTTGAAGAGTTCAGTGAAGAGTTTTTATTTGAAGACTCTATTATTGTGTTATATTTTTATTTATATCAGGTTGAATAAATGATTTTTAATAGAACTATTTAAATCTGAGTCAATGTGCATTGATAGATCCTTGATGAAAATATTTAGCAATCTGACCTTTTTAATACCCATTGATGTCATCCCTCATTATTAACTGATGGTGAACTCAAACCCCATACCAAGAGTTAAGTGCATATCTATTACATAATAGAAGCATTCTTAAAACCTTTTGTCCCATTATTTTGAAGAAAAATAACTCTAGGAAAACATTTACAGGGCCAGGAAAAAATGTGTACACCGGGCTGCTGAATCACCCACCCACCCCACCTAGTGTTCGGACAAAATTTGCAGACACCCCCCCCCCCTGTTGAGATGTAATCTTTTTCCCAAATCCAATTACACAAACTAAATTGAATTTAAAATAATAGACCATTGATTAAGAGAAGGTGGCTCCTAGTTTTAATATTTACGCAATACTTATTATTTTATAACAAGATATTATGGGGTGGGTCCAGCTTCTGATGAGGAAAAAATTGCACTGAAAAGAAAACTTGTTTTCATAAATTTCTTTAAACTTGCATGATTGGTGTGGTTATTTAAAACCTTTAATACCCTTTGTTTGTTTTATCCTACTGTTTTATTAACTTTTTATATTTGAGTATGAACTACCTGTAGAATCAGGTCCTGATAACATACACTTTTCATATTAAAAACAATCTTATGATGTATATTATTGTAATACAATTTTGTCTTCCAACACACATACACATATGGTGCACATAATGTCAACATCTGAAATAATTGAATGAAGAATGTGTATGTATATCATTAATTTCAAAGCTGAGTGTATAGTTCTAACTACTTATTTTAAATTAAATTTGACAAGTACTGACTCTTGTAGTCTTCAGAGTCCCAGTCTTCTCAGTCTTTAAAATCTGGTGAGCGACCCACAGTCATTGACTGTCTTGTATAACGTAGTACAATATTAAAAGCCGACATTAAAGGAACTACCGCAGTTGGCAAAAGACACATTGTCACTCAGTGTCAAGTGTACTCTAGAAGTAATAAGTGTTACGTCATGAGCAGAGCTCATGTCACATGCTATATGCATATTCTGCATGCTTTCTTTGTATTTTGTTCACAGTACCAATCAAAATAAGTTGGTGTACAATCAAAAGCCATTCCTCAGATGGAGTTGACCTCATGCTGGATTCGTATAATGGATAATGTTGTATTAATTGGATAGGTAATAAATACCTGAAATAACTATTAATATTTTAATTGTTTTAGTATTAATTAAATATTTCTTTGATACAGACCTTGATTTGAGGTAAAATGTCTGCACTGTTTGTCTCAACTACTGTCAAAACTCACCTGTGTTCATAGTTGTCGCTCAGAATTCAGCCTCCTAATGACTTCACGATGTATGAGTTGGGTTCTTTGAAAGAAAATAGTGAGTCAGGAAGTTTGGACTAAAGACAAAAATCTACAGTAATTTAAAATGCGAGAGGATGATAACTACTAAACATTCGCCGACAAAGCGTTACCCAGGATAGTGTAGACAACTGTGCACGTGGTCCATGCTACTGATTATGCCTTATTCAGGCAAAAGTGCAGGATTCATTGCAAACTGTTAATCATCAGTGTCGATGATCACTTGTCATGTGTAAAAAGGGGGCTGAGCTAGGTCTGTGGCTATTTTGTGGCCAATATTAAGTCAAGATTGGGGAAGGGAATGAGGCCGCTGGATGGCCGGCCTGCCGTAGTAGCGGAAACCCTGAGTTAGCCATCAGGAGTGTTTTTGAAAGAGTGCCCAGTTCTGTTTTTAGTCGAGTTTTTCAAAAACTCGACTTATGGTTTGACGAGGGACGGTTGGCGGGCGGGCGGGCAGACCTAAAGAATGCCTTATAACTTTGACATTTGTGAACGGATTCAAAACAATTTTGGTATGTGAGTTGCTCCCAATGACTATTTACTGCCTGTAGAAAATGGGTCACGTCCGAACTTTTTGACAAGAGTTATCCATCTTTGATGATTTGTTTTTTAGTTTTTCACCGTTAATAGTGCAATAACTCACGCAAATAAAAATATTAACCAATTTCAACAATATATGTTATATGAGACTCTTGCAACAATATCTCGGACGAGTTCGAAAACCAGGTTTGTCCGAATTTTTTCCCCGGAGTTATGGGTCTTAGTTTGTCTATTTTTAGTCGATTTAAAAAAAACTCGACTTATGGTTTGACGAGGGGTGGGCGGCCGGCGGGCGGACCTAATGAATGCCTTATAACTTTGACATTTGTAAACGGATTCAAAACAATTTTGGTATGTGAGTTGCTCCCAATGACTATTTACTGCCTGTAGAAAATGGGTCACGTCCGAACTTTTTGACAAGAGTTATACATCTTAGATGGTTTTTAGTCAAGTTTTTCACCGTTAGCGCGATAACTCACGCAAATATTAACCAATTTCAACAATATTTGGTATATGAGACTCTTGCAACAATATCTCGGACGAGTTCGAAAACCAGGTTTGTCGGAATTTTTTTTCCGGAGTTATGGGTCTTAGTTTGTCTATTTTTAGCAATATTATCACAGTTAGCGCGAACTCGATGAAATATTAACCGACTTCAACAATATTTGGTATATGAGTCTCATGCAACAATATCTCGGACGAGTTCGAAAACCAGGTTTGTCCGAATTTTTTTCCCGGAGTTATGGGTCTTAGTTTATCTATTTTTAGCAATGTTATAACCATTAGCGCAATAACTCGATGAAATATTAACTGATTATAACAATATTTGGTATATGAGTCTCCTTCAACAATATCTTGGACGAGTCCGAAAACCAGGTTTGTCCGAATTTTTTTCGCGGAGTTATGGGTCTTAGTTTGTCTATTTTTAGCAATGTTATTTATCACCGTTAGCGCGATAACTCAATGAAATATTAACCGATTTAAACAATATTTGGTATATGAGTCTCTTGCAACAATATCTCGGACGAGTTCGAAAACTTGGTTTGTCCGAAAAAAAATTCCGGAGTTATGGGTCTTAGTTTGTCTATTTTAATAACAATTTTATCACTGTTAGTGCGATAACTCAATGAAATATTAACGGATTCAATTGATATTTGGTATTACATGTGTAGGTCTATTGCAATAATATACCACCGTCCGACTTTTTTCCCCGAGTTGTGCACCTTATTGTCAGAAGTTTGGTTCGACTGCCAAAAAACTCGACAAAAGCATCTTAGATGCGTACCCCTTGTTAGCAATTTATCACCGTTAGCACGATAACTCGATGAAATATTAACCGATTTCAACAATATATGGTATATGAGTCTCCTGCAACAATATCTCGGACGAGTTAGAAAACCAGGTTTGTCTGAATTTTTTTCACGGAGTTATGGGTCTTAGTTTGTCTATTTTTAGCAATGTTATCACCGTTAGCGCGATAACTCAATGAAATATTAACCGATTTAAACATTGATTGGTATATGAGTCTCTTGCAACAATATCTCGGACGAGTTCGAATACCTGATTTGTCCGAATTTTATTTCCGGAGTTATGGGTCTTAGTTTGTCTATTTTTATAACAATTTTATCACCGTTAGTGTGATAACTCAATGAAATATTAACCGATTCAATTGATATTTGATATATAGGTCAATTGCAATAATATACCACCGTCCGACTTTTTTTCCCGGAGTTGTGCACCTTATTGGCAGAAGTTTGGTTCGACTGCCAAAAAACTAGACAAAAGCATCTTAGATGCGTACCCCTTGTTTCCATTCTAGTGCTATCCTTAGTGTATCTGTAAATATGGTTTTTCTCAGGTTTTCTGCCCATCCACACAGATATGTCAGCCATGGTTTATCAGATTTAAATGGAATTTGGTATGTAGATTTGCAGTCGGGATTCAGAAATGTTTTCATTTTATGTTAGAGCCATCCTTCTCTTTTTATCTGGAAATATTAAATGGTTTTCTAGATTATGAGATATCTCAATGGCAGGTTGTCAATGAAGTTTGGAATGGATGTTTGTCATCAATAGGACTTTATACAGAGGAGTCAAGTCTGGAAATAGTATGTCTGTCAATTACAGAATGAGGTCCACAGAGGTTGAATTTAGTGACGCTATCCCGCACAGGCCTCATCTTTTGGGAAGTATAGATCTATAGTCTCAAAATAAAATTCTTTTTAGTTACTTTTTCCTTTCTGGGAAATTTCTATATCTCCCAATTTGCAGAAGATAAAATGCATAACTGAGGTGACTAATGGGTGACCATCACCAACGTCTCTAGAGGCGAAGTTCTTTTTTGGGCTCAGGCCTGTAGCGACCACCCATTTTTACCTTAATTTTTGTTTCACATGATAACTTTTAGTTAATGCTAAAAGAATGGAATGAAATTTAGTATGCAGATTTACAACCATAAAATATGGGTCAAGTTCGAGTTCAAGCTACTAGTATGCTAGTATCAGGGATTTGTCAAATGATTCTCACTTAGTCTTATACTAGTACATGTGCTCTTTTTGTCACCCAAAAATTAATTTTGGGGGCCTATAGAAATCAGCACCTTCCATTTGTCCGATCCGGTCATAAGTGCAATAACTCGAACAAATATTAACTTATTTCACTAATTTGTTCTTTATCAGTTGGTTGCCACAATATCTTGGACAGGTTTGAAAACCAGTTTCGTCCGATTTTTCTTACCTATGTTATTCCCCTTAGTTTGAGGGGCATAATGCCATTTTTTGGTCGTAAGCGAAATAACTCAAACAAATATTAACCAATTTCAATAATTTTTTTATGTGGATTAATTAATTTTATTACTAACACTGCCAATCTCGGAGTTAGCCACCTTGGAGTTAGCCATCTTGGAGTTAGCCACCTTTTCGGGGGGACACTGGTTGGCGACCTTTTATTTAATTAGATTTTTTTTATTGGTTTTCGGCTGTTAACTTCCTAGTTATGGAATCTTTCTTAAATGCAAAGAGTTGCTCTTAGTATACCCCTCGTAAGAAAGTTATGGGGGGGGGGGGTTACAAACTGGAATCACGTTGTTCGTCTGGGCGTCCATCTGTCCATGGATGCAACATTGTCTGAGCTTTTATTAGCTCACCTGAGACGAAGTCTCCGGTGGAGCTATAGTCATAACTCCTCGTCCGTCGTCCGTCCGTCTGTCGAGCCATCCGGCCGTCAACTTTTTTTAAAACATCTTCTCCTCTGAAACCATCATACCGAATTGGTTCATATTTGGTGTGGATGTTCCCTAGGTGACTCTCATTCAGATTTGTTCAAATGAGGTCACTGGGTCAAGTAGTTGCGAAGCCAGGGCCATAACTCTATTCCTCCATAGTAATTCTTACAACGACTTCTTGTTCAGAACCATTGGGCCGATTTAGCTAATATTTGGTATGGAGGGTCCTTGGGTGACTGGTGTTCAGATTTGTTCAAATGAGGTCACCCGGTCAATTAGTTGAGAAACCAGGGCCATAACTCATAGTAATTCTTACAATGACTTCTTCTAAAAAAATATTTGGCCGATTTAGCTTATATTTGGTACAGAGAGACCTTGGGTGACTGGGGTTCAGATTTGTTCAAATGGGGTCACTGGGTCAAATAGGGGCAGAGCTAGGGACATAACTTTAAAAACAAAAAATTTAATTTTTGCTTTTTGACCTTTAATTTTTGTTTAGGACACATCACAGCCTCATATTTCTTACCTAGATTTTTCTTAGCATGTTCTTCATCTGTTTGGATTTTGGTATTGTTTATTTAACCCCTTCCACTCTTGTTTTGATATAGAATTCATCCAAGACAGGATTACTCAAACATTTTTCATCTGATCAACACCAAATTTGGTATATGAATTTTTGACACTTATATACAGATCAAGTTAAAATATGGGTTTGATCCGATATATTTTAACAGAGTTATGGCCCTTTATAATTCACACCTCTTTGCTATGCACTACTAATTGTTAAGAGCACACTGAAGCCTGTATTATTGAAAAAGCCAATTATCATAGTGTGGTCACCTGATACTCTTGCCGAAGACTGCTTGCTTCAGACCAGTTTACCATCTGTCATTAAAAGACATGAGATTAGCTAAACGACTATTCTACCAGAGTCTACAAGAATAAATAGAAATAGTCCATTGTTCATTTCTCCAAGCCTGGACATAGTGTGTCTGACATTTGCAGAATGAAGTCCCCAGATGGTGAATTTAGTGTTGCTACCCCATACAGCAGGCTAGCATCACCAAATACACCCTCAATTACCTTATTCTGCTTAGGTCTCATCTTCTGGGACAAATTTTTTTTTAAACATGTTTTAAAATTTGAAAAAAAGTGACACCATTATAACATCTGCAGAGTTATGAAACTTTACTCTTTAATGAAATTATGGAAACATTCCACCCTCCCCCATCCACCCCCTCCCACATGGCCCAGACCCAACCCTGCCATCAACCAACATCCCTTCCAAGCCATATCACCTCTCAATTTAATACCTCTTCTCACCACAGAGGCATATATATATCTGTAAAGGTACAGGTCATTAATTATATAAACTGGCCACATGTATTATTCTAATCTAAACATATCTGTAGCAATTTAACAACAAACTGGTGCTCCCATGGTTAGGTGATGACTGACATTCAATGGCTTTGATTTCTTCAAGTCTGGAGATAGTGTGTCTGGTTTTTGAAACCTGGCACAGATATTTAATACCATGGGAACCTGTGAAATTGCGATTATGAGGTCCGTCTGACTCTTTTAGTGGATTTATTTAACTTTTTCAACTTAGAAATTTTTTGCCACCCTGTATCTTTGTTGAAGCTTGTATAATTCATGTTTGGGTTTTCCATTCTAGAGTTATTCATCTTTATTTATCTAGAAATGTTGGTGTTTTGTCTGTCCGAATAGATATCTCTGCCACATGTAGTCGGATCTCAATGAAATATGGTATGGATGTTCAACAGTATGAGGATATTCAATGGAGTTTTCAATCGTTTTGTTCGGGTTCTATCTTTGTTTTTCTGAAAATGTTGAATTTTGTTTCTGTCCAAGCAGATATCTCAACCACAGGTTGTCATATCTCAACGAAATTTGTTTTGGATGTTCACCAATATTTGTCCATCTGCCCGAGTATCTCAGCCATGGGTTACATGTATGCCTATACTAGTCGGTATGCCACATGGAGGTATGTATCGGGTGACAGCCCAGATCTTGTTGACATTACCTTACTCGAATAAAAATTCGCGCAGTGCTATTTTTCGTGCACCCTGTCCCATCGGTGCGCGAATTTAAAACTGAGCGAAAAATAGTACGACTCCCAAGTTTAATCTAAACCACAGTCCATATGAAATAAAAGAGTTCTATGTTGCTGAGTTTACATATATTATGAACGATTGGATAGACAATTACGCCTATACATGTATGCATATATTTACATTCAGCTAACTGCTATCAAGACCGTTGCTCACAATTCAAGCGACAAATCATGGTAACATAGACATTATTGAAATGCTTGTATAAGAAATACTGATAATCGACGTCGCCACAAAATTATGATGTATGCAGTTGCTAGTTTATTGTCTACATGATGTAAATCCACCGCGATGGTGTTTAATATACACATACACTATAACTATCTCCAGCAATGACTAAAAACCGAAACTGTTATCAGCTCCAAGATATACAAAAATATCACAGAAATATTACGAAAATAGTTTTCTCAGTTTTGAATTTGCGCAGCTAGGTGCGCGAATTTAAAGTGCGCGATTTCAAAACTGAGCGAAAAATAATTCTGCGTGAATTTAAATACGAGTAAGGTATTTAGTCTTTTTGAATTTTTTAGGATCCACATGATACCTTGAAAGAGACATGCAGCGAAGGCAAACATTGTCAAGAGTTGAAGGCCACTCTGGAGGAATGCAATGATAGAGTGAACAGTCGGTCCAACACAGAAGAGACATGTACACAAGAATTATTTGATTTCCTGCATGCAGTAGACCATTGTGTAAGTACTAAGACAATGCACTGGCTAACAAGGTTACGATAAATATTGTTAGGCTAATGTATTCTCTTATATATGCGAGTCTCCCATAGTGAATTCACTGGCTAACAAGGTTACGATAAATATTGTTAGGCTAATGTATTCTCTTATATATGCGAGTCTCCCATAGTGAATTCACTGGCTAACAAGGTTACGATAAATATTGTTAGGCTAATGTATTCTCTTATATATGCGAGTCTCCCATAGTGAATGCACTGGCTTACAAGGTTACGATAAATATTGTTAGGCTAATGTATTCTCTTATATATGCGAGTCTCCCATAGTGAATGCACTGGCTTACAAGGTTACGATAAATATTGTTAGGCTAAGGCCATATAAACTTAATAGTTTGTTTCTCAGGGATTTTTTTTTTCAAAGTGATGAGGGAGGCAGTTATTTATATTTATTATTTTTTTCAAATTAATTTTGTGGTGAGGCAGGTATTTATATATATAATATTTATCGGAGTCCCATATTAAGGAATAATACTGGATATGAGGAATAATACTGGATATGGGCAATATACTGAAGCATGGAAGCTGACCATCATATATCCCCTTAATAATCTAGATTTGTAATAAAGTTGTATAGAGGAAACAGTTTGAGTTATTCACTCAAGGCAGAAGATGTGGAAACTACATCGGTGAAAGTTGATGTAACTCAGGGTGACCACCAGCCAGATCAAGCTTTATTGGAAGGAGTTCCACTGGACTACACATGAATTGATAATATTAAATCACAACAATAATTTATGAAATAAAAGGTTTATTTTCTAATTAATCACAGACTTTCATAAAAATCTTGAAGTTTGGAATAGTGCTGATCCACAAACCAGAGTGCATTACATACAATAGCCACATATTGCCGACCCACACTGTCAAAGCTAACCTTTCGGAAGCCCACTTTGTTTTCAACCAGTCAATGAATGAATTGCACAATTTGTTACGTTTGGTTTTCACATTTGTCTTACTGGGCAACACCACCTCCTTGCAACTTGTCATCAGCACCGAGAATACATCAACTACTTCTCCCGATTTATTCTCTGGTACATCTTTGGTCACTCGAATTTGAAATTATCGTCCGAAAAATTGCGTGACTTCAGAAAACATGATGATTGATGATCATGATCATGTCTCCTGCAACTGTGTCAAAGTCCCCCGTTTTCGTTTTTGAAACAACCAGGTCAAAATCATCGTCAATGTCTTTCGTGGACATGAAATCATCAGCCATTTGAGGAACAGTTTTTGATCTGTTGTCTGATATAATTGTCCATTTGCCTTCCAACGCATTCTGCACGATACAAATTTTCACCAAAGTCGCCATTTTGTTATTATTTTAAACAGGAAGTTGTCAGAATTATCCGCCCTTGTTTGTGAATGTAAAGTCCGGATAGATTTGCAGTCCGGATAGATTTGCAGTTTGCGTAAAGTTTCAAGACGAAGTTATCGGTCTGGGGCGGTTCGGGACATGCGGTATTTATATATTTATTATTTTATAGGTGCCAATAAATAAGGGGGAGGCGCAGGTTTTTGGGGGACGCGGCGATCCCTGAGAAACGAACTATTAAGTGTGTATGGCCTAATGTATTCTCTTATATATGCGAGTCTCCCATAGTGAATGCACTGGCTTACAAGGTTACGATAAATATTGTTAGGCTAATGTATTCTCTTATATAAGCGAGGCTCCCTACTAGTATGGGAGACTCGCATATATACAAGAATGCATTGGCACAGGGTTTTTGCAAAATTTCAGGAAGCTCCAGTCATGGAAGGGTTAACCGATAAATTCAAATTTATTGGCCCAAATGAAATACGTTTTTTACTTGTTTCGTTGTTGAACCTATTGCTATTGTTTGTTTTTTTCTGTTACCCCAATGATGGTTCAAGTAGCATTCAGACAATTTCATTGCGTGGTCCATTGCTATGACACGATCCGTTGTCTGAATTAAACCGTTCACACAGTTGCATTTAAACCTCAACACTCCTCATGTCTGTGTACTCGAAATATCTTTCAATAAATTGCTGTAGGTTTTAAATTGTATTGAATTTGAACTCCCATGTATGTGTATGAATTATGTTTTACAGTTGCATGATATTTATATACACAACCACTGCTAGTTAATCCTTTCTTTACAAAATTAGTGCATTCTCCCATTCAGTTATAACAGTGTACACTGGAATAATCTATTATTCAATTGGAGGGATGTTTGAGAAATATAAGCAGACGACAGATAAAAGATTTGTTCACTGGTGGGAAATGTTCAGATATTACAGATATGTTGAACTTATTATCTGAACATTTCCTGAGGGAACTACTCATCGATGAGTATTTAGTAAAAACGATGAAAGGGTTAATTACATTTTAGTGGAAATTTGTCTGGTATCACTAAACTACTGGTATACCTTCTTAACCCTTTACCCAACAGAACGGCCCTGTGCCAATGCATTCTCTTATATATGCGAGTCGACCATAGGTCGCCTCGCATATATAAGAGAATGCATTGGCTTAACACATTAAAAATTATAAAATTGTTAAAGAATGTAAGAAAAAATGGTAAAAAGTGTTAAAAAAAGATTTTTTTTAGGCCAATGCATTCTCTTATATATGCGAGGCGACCTATGGTCGACTCGCATATATAAGAGAATGCATTGGCACAGGGCTAACTGTAACTATCACAATGTGGTCAAGGAGCCGGTTCCAATGATACCCATATTTGTATGGTTCTATTGAGACAGACCGAAGATATTTTAGGTTGTTGAAGCTTTATTTGGCCGGTTTTGGCCGGTTTGTTGGGTAAAGGGTTAAAGTGACCCAATGTACTCACAGTGGATAAATGTGCAAAACTTATAAAAGTCTGTAAACATAACCAAAGAAGAACATGGAGAAATAGATAAACTACTGTTCTTATATAAATTATTAATAGCTCTCAAACTTTTTGTGTGTTGAAACCATTGTTATGTAAACAAAACTGTTACAGTTATTTGTCAGCAAACATCACTAATTGCGTATTAAGTTCAAATATTTTAGTATAATATGATTTTCATAATATTTTTCAATTCTTGGACCTTTTCCAATGTTTACTGCAAAGTTTTCATTAAACTTTGGTATTTAATTGAACTTTGATCAGAAATTCCACTGTTAACAGTAAAGTTTACATGACAATGGTTTCAAAATCTCATTATTGGAGAGTTATTAATAATGAAAATAAGAACAAAGTCAATTTTCATATCTACTTGTTGATGATAGTTGTTTTACAGGCTTTTGTACAATTTATGTTGTTTTGCAAGAACACAAGCCTAAATTTAGTGTGTCTGACATTTTGCAGAATGAGGTCCACTGAGGATGAATTTAGTGACGCTATCCCGCACAATGGGCTAGCGTCACCAAATTCACCCTCTGGGGACCTCATTCTACTTAGGCCTCAACAGCCATGATAGACCAAGGAACAGATTGAAGTTCCCCAGTTGAAGTTTGTGATGTTCTCCCATTAGTCACCTCGATTATGCATTTTATCTTCTGCAAATTAGGGGTCACTAAATTCACCCTCTGTGGGCCTCATTCTGCAAATGTGAGACACACTAAATTCAGGCTTGCATGAGCCCACTTCGAAGGCCTTGAGCCCCACTTTAAGACCCCAGAACACAGTTGTAAGAAGGTTTCATTTTATTTTTCCAGGTAACAAAAGATTTATTTAGCAAGCTGAAGTGACAGAGTAAATTAGACTGAAATGCTCGAGCGTTGAACATTGTGTAATGACTGATAAAATGTTAATCTCTGGCGTAGAAGCCCGAGACTGGATAGTTCTATGTGCATTCATCAGAAGATTCAGTTTGCATCTTATGGCAGATTATTGGTTGATTTAATTTAAAATAAAAGTGTAAACACATAACTGATTTTGATTAATTTAAAGATGGATTATCCCTTCAAATTAGTGTTGAAACGATTAATCGACTAATCGAAATCGACACGATTATTAAATTAGTCGATTCCGAAATCGACTAGTCGGAACACACCCACCACCATTATTATGCCATCGCGAAAGCAGTGCCATTGCTGCCGTTACCGAATTACTGGACAATTTAAACAATCAGGCTATCGAAATACACAATCACAATTAGTTTGTTAAAGCCTTCTTTGTTGTCCCTTTGATGCGATAACTGCTTTCAGTACTTGGTGGTCATGCACGAGCGCGAAACCCAATGACTCAATGTATTTGTCGGCGCCGCGGCGGCTTATTCTTTGAAGTTGAGACGGCCGGTTTTGATAATCAACTTCAAAGAATCAGCGCATATCGCAACCGTGTCTATTTCGGCGTGACGGAATTGATTTGAGTGATAACTGGTCAACGTGTTTGCAGGTGTGCAGGACTCAACTTCAATCAAGTTAGTTGCGAGGTGACATTATTAAGTTTAATAACAAGTCCAATATATAATATATAATAGATTATTGAAGCACTATGTCAGTATACCTTTAAAGTTTATTTGTAAAATTGTGTGATATTTTTTACAACCACCACATGCATCAACTGACGCATGGGTGAGCATATACGATTGCACGTTCTAGATATATTGTATTATAGATATAAATATAAAGCCAACCCGCGGTCGGCCATGCTACGCATCGAATAGCGTCGCGTATTTCGAACTAAACTGGCGAGTCACTTCGGAAATCCCACGTCGTTTATGGGCTGTGTTTGTGAAAAAGTACAATGTATTGTACCACCTCAATCTTAAAAATCCTTTGCGGAATTGGGCGGGGACAAAGCTGTTCCCAGAAACGTAATCTGGATGAAGCAAATTCCTGGAATCGGGCTAAATATATAACTTACGACATCGCATTGAAATGTACTATTAACATCGCCGGTCTGCGCTGTTTTATTTCTGAAACTGACACGATCGATTGTGTATTCGGGGACTCGCGAGTAAACTTATATATATTGTATATATATTTACAATGTACCATGCACGAGACACAATTATGTACGCGATCAAATCAAACAGTGAAAACACATGCGTTTTGGCGGGAAAATGACTGTCCGTGATCCGTAGATCCGTGATCCGTAGCGTCTCCGCGATCGATCAGGTGTTTGTCACCACCGTTTAGATACATACATCAACTGGATGGTAATTTGATTGTCATAAAACATCATATATTAATAACCTATTAACCTTCAGTGATATTAAGCCAAATAATCAGGGCAAATAGTGTTAAATCACGTCTTGCTTTGCATTCGAAAATGCAAAGTTGGTTACTGGTACTCAAAACAAACGGCAAATTATATACGTATATGAGCACAAAACGGTAAGTTTCGGAAGGGGACCGACTAGTCGACTAGTAGTCGATTCCCTCTGGCGACTAGTCGATTCCCCAAAACAACTAATCGTTTCAACACTACTTCAAATAACAATTTTGAAATAGTTTCGTGGGTATAAAATAATAATAAATATGAATTGGAGACCCATGTCCGGAAAACGCTTCTATCAATTATTATTTATTTTATTCGATTATTATAAAATGAGATGATTAAATGGGCCACTTTATTGTTCTATTTTCAGAACAGACCATTCAGGCGATACCATATAGCGATATATATCATTCGGGTGTTCCCATAGCTATGCTCCGAATGTCAAATGTCCCAGATTGTTTGTTTGTATTGTTTTATTACATAGTTATAAGCGATAATGAGTCTAATTAACGTTTATCTGTGACAAAATTACAGAATAAAATTGCTGGTCTCTGTTAACAGTAACCACTATTGTTTGTCAGGTAAACAACCACATGTTTTTTGACCAGAAAATATTTGAAATATAATCAATATTATCGGTAGAAGCATTTCCGGACAGGGGTCTTCGATTCATATCTAATAATTTATAACCCGGTAACTATATAATACATGTTTACAAAGAGATAGACCATCTTTAATGTTCATCAGGCTTTGCATCGTGTGTGGCAACCACAAGTTTGGAGTTTGGGATGATACCCGGGAAGATTTGAAAGGGCTGTCAGCTCTCTACAACAACCCACTTTTGGATGCTGTAATTCTACTGAAGAGCATTTGTAAGGTTTGTGAGTTTGTAAGTAGATTACTATCTGCCCATGCACAGTAGGCGTTTGCCTACTGTGAAATGCCTACTGTGCATGGGGTGGATGCCACCGCAGCAGGAAGCAAAACCCCCCTCCCCATTCCGAACCTGGACTGGCGATGAAGACTTACCTTGTTTTCTTTTATGAGTTTTGTGTGTTGATATATATATTATTTTTAGTTTTGAATGGTTGTAATTTAGTTTCCTATTTTGTGCTTGCTTGGACTCCAGTTGTCTTAGTCTGTTGTATTCCGGGCAGTGTTCGCGCTGGACCGAAAAAAACTTTAGCCGTTTTTTGCTGTTTCGTGCAAGAGTGACGGGTTTCCCTTTGTACTGTCCGCGATCGGGTTTCCCTTTGTACAGTCGGCGATATATTCCCACTTACGATGTTTTCGGACTAGATCGTTCACATCACAGAATTGAAAACCCACTTGCCAAAAATTCATGCTTTCAGTCTCCATTTGGGGTCAAAAAAAGTTTAGCCAAAAGTTTAGCCAAATGAAATTTTTATTAGCCAAATTCGAAAAAGATTAGCCATTGGCTAATTTGGCTACCGACAGCGCGAACACTGATTCCGGGCTTGTACTACAGGCTCAACGCTAGGAAGAGAGTGCAGTACCAGCTGGTTGACTTAAGGTCGGTCGGGGCTCCTCAACTCTTGATGGTGCAATGCCCGCCTTTCACTCCTGTGTGAGTGTCAGAACCCGTTGACCTGGTTGTATATTACGATCGCGGACTGATCATGTGTGGCATTTATAAGGCCTTCTCATAAGCCCTGTGAAGCCTGGAAATAAGCACCATTGCATGACGGGAGCTGCGCTGGTGCAGCATTGAAGATCATGTGCCAGTGCATTCGTATATATATGCAAGTCTCCAATTGGGAGCCTTGCATGTATCAGAGAATGCACTGGCTTACAAGGTCAATGTAAATATTGTTAGGCCAATGTATTCTCTTATATATGTGAGGCTCCCTATGGGAGACTCGCATGTGTAAGAGAATGCATTGGCACAGGGTTTTTGCAAATCTTCATGAAGCTCCCATCATGGAAGGGTTAAACACTTATGATTTGAGTGCAAACTTAATTCACTATTGTTCAAATAGTGATTGGAATGTGTCCATTGCTGAATTTTGCGATTATATTTTATAATTTCAATGAACTTTTTGAATTTTGATTTATTATGCCTGATATACTGATTAAATGTAATCAGAAGTAAATGTGCTATAATACCATAATTCAAGGATCTATATTCAAGTTTTACATCCCAGAGAAAATGTTTCTCAAATCATTGTAATACTGGCCATTGACAATTTTCCCCAACAACAGTAATCAGCCCTCGAAATCAGCTATGGAAGAAGGCTGTGCTGCAGAAAAGGTCATAGAATCCAACAGCATTTCTTGAAGTTCTAAAGAAATGCTGTAGAAGAAAAATGACAATTTCAAGGGCTGAGTCAAGCTGCTAAACAGAGTTCAGTCCCCTCGCTTCTCTATGTCTGACTGTTGCTGGCGAGATTTATTCTTCCCTCACCCGGTCCAGATTTATCCTTCACTCACCCGGTCCAGATTTATCATTCCCTCACCCAATCCAGATTTATCATTCCCTCACCCAGTCCAGATTTAACATTCTCTCACCCAGTCCAGATTTATCATTCCCTCACCCGGTCCAGATTTATCCTTCACTCACCCGGTCCAGATTTATCCTTCACTCACCCGGTCCAGATTTATCCTTCCCTCACCCTGTCCACAGATTTATCTTTCCCTCACCCGGTCCAGATTTATCCTTCACTCACCCGGTCCAGATTTATCCTTCACTCACCCGGTCCAGATTTATCCTTCCCTCACCCTGTCCACAGATTTATCTTTCCTTCACCCGGTCCAGATTTATCATTCCCTCACCCGGTCCAGATTTATCATTCCCTCACCCGGTCCAGATTTATCATTCCCTCACCCTGTCCACATTTATCATTCCCTCGCCCGGTCCACAGATTTATCATTCCCTCACCCGGTCCACATATTTATCATTCCCTCACCCGGTCCAGATTGATCATTCCCTCACCCGGTCCAGATTGATCATTCCCTCACCCGGTCCAGATTGATCATTCCCTCACCCTGTCCACATTTATCATTCCCTCGCCCGGTCCACAGATTTATCATTCCCTCACCCGGTCCACATATTTATCATTCCCTCACCCGGTCCAGATTGATCATTCCCTCACCCTGTCCAGATTTATCATTCCCTCACCCTGTCCACAGATTTATCATTCCCTCACCCTGTCCACAGATTTATCATTCCCTCACCCTGTCCATATTTCTCATTTCCTCACCCTGTCCAGATTTATCATTCCCTCACCCTGTCCATATTTCTCATTTCCTCACCCTGTCCACAGATTTATCATTCCCTCACCCTGTCCAGATTTATCATTCCCTCACCCGGTCCAGATTTATCATTCCCTCACCCTGTCCATATTTATCATTCCCTCACCCGGTCCACAGATTTATCATTCCCTCACCCTGTCCAGATTTATCATTACCTCACCCGGTCCACAGATTTATCATTCCCTCACCCTGTCCAGATTTATCATTCCCTCACCCTGTCCATATTTATCATTCCCTCACCCGGTCCACAGATTTATCATTCCCTCACCCTGTCCAGATTTATCATTCCCTCACCCTGTCCAGATTTATCATTCCCTCACCCTGTCCAGATTTATCATTCCCTCACCCGGTCCACAGATTTATCATTCCCTCACCCTGTCCAGATTTATCATTACCTCACCCGGTCCACAGATTTATCATTCCCTCACCCAGTCCAGATTTATCATTCCCTCACCCTGTCCAGATTTATCATTCCCTCACCCTGTCCAGATTTATCATTCCCTCACCCTGTCCAGATTTATCATTTCCTCACCCTGTCCATATTTATCATTCCCTCACCCTGTCCAGATTTATCATTTCCTCACCCTGTCCAGATTTATCATTCCCTCACCCTGTCCAGATTTATCATTCCCTCACCCGGTCCAGATTTATCATTCCCTCACCCGGTCCACAGATTGATCATTCCCTCACCCGGTCCACAGATTTATCATTCCCTCACCCTGTCCATATTTCTCATTTCCTCACCCTGTCCAGATTTATCATTCCCTCACCCTGTCCATATTTATCATTCCCTCACCCTGTCCACAGATTTATCATTCCCTCACCCTGTCCACAGATTTATCATTCCCTCACCCTGTCCATATTTCTCATTTCCTCACCCTGTCCAGATTTATCATTCCCTCACCCTGTCCATATTTCTCATTTCCTCACCCTGTCCACAGATTTATCATTCCCTCACCCTGTCCAGATTTATCATTCCCTCACCCTGTCCAGATTGATCATTCCCTCACCCTGTCCATATTTCTCATTTCCTCACCCTGTCCAAATTTATCATTCCCTCACCCTGTCCAGATTTATCATTTCCTCACCCTGTCCAGATTTCTCATTTCCTCACCCTGTCCAGATTTATCATTCCCTCACCCTGTCCATATTTCTCATTTCCTCACCCTGTCCAAATTTATCATTCCCTCACCCTGTCCACAGATTTATCATTCCCTCACCCGGTCCACAGATTTATCATTCCCTCACCCAATCCAGATTTATCATTCCCTCACCCTGTCCAGATTGATCATTCCCTCACCCAGTCCACATTTATCATTCCCTCACCCTGTCCATATTTCTCAT
This sequence comes from Siphonodentalium dalli, assembly GCA_032622095.1. Classification (NCBI taxonomy): domain Eukaryota; kingdom Metazoa; phylum Mollusca; class Scaphopoda; order Gadilida; family Siphonodentaliidae; genus Siphonodentalium; species Siphonodentalium dalli. The sequence goes on along the minus strand of CP136069.1, from coordinate 159,639,659 downwards.
TTCCTCACCCTGTCCAGATTTATCATTCCCTCACCCTGTCCATATTTCTCATTTCCTCTCCCAGTCCAGATTTATCAATCTCTCACCCTGTCCATATTTCTCATTCCCTCACCCTGTCCATATTTATCATTCCCTCACCCTGTCCATATTTCTCATTCCCTCACCCTGTCCAGATTTATCATTCCCTCACCCTGTCCATATTTCTCATTTCCTCTCCCAGTCCAGATTTATCAATCTCTCACCCTGTCCATATTTCTCATTCCCTCACCCAATCCAGATTTATCATTCCCTCACCCTGTCCAGATTTATCATTCCCTCACCCTGTCCAGATTTATCATTCCCTCACCCTGTCCATATTTCTCATTCCCTCACCCTGTCCAGATTTATCATTCCCTCACCCTGTCCAGATTTATCATTCCCTCACCCTGTCCAGATTTATCATTCCCTCACCCTGTCCATATTTATCATTCCCTCACCCTGTCCAGATTTATCAATCTCTCACCCTGTCCATATTTCTCATTCCCTCACCCAATCCAGATTTATCATTCCCTCACCCTGTCCAGATTTATCATTCCCTCACCCTGTCCAGATTTATCAATCTCTCACCCTGTCCATATTTCTCATTCCCTCACCCAATCCAGATTTATCATTCCCTCACCCTGTCCAGATTTATCATTCCCTCACCCTGTCCAGATTTATCAATCTCTCACCCTGTCCATATTTCTCATTCCCTCACCCAATCCAGATTTATCATTCCCTCACCCTGTCCAGATTTATCATTCCCTCACCCAGTCCAGATTTATCATTCCCTCACCCTGTCCAGATTTATCATTCCCTCACCCTGTCCAGATTTATCATTCCCTCACCCTGTCCAGATTTATCATTCCCTCACCCTGTCCAGATTTATCATTCCCTCACCCTGTCCATATTTATCATTCCCTCACCCTGTCCAGATTTATCATTCCCTCACCCAGTCCAGATTTATCATTCCCTCACCCAGTCCAGATTTATCATTCCCTCACCCTGTCCACAGATTTATCATTCCCTCACCCTGTCCAGATTTATCATTCCCTCACCCTGTCCAGATTTATCATTCCCTCACCCTGTCCAGATTTATCATTCCCTCACCCTGTCCAGATTTATCATTCCCTCACCCAGTCCAGATTTATCATTCCCTCACCCTGTCCAGATTTATCATTCCCTCACCCTGTCCAGATTTATCATTCCCTCACCCTGTCCAGATTTATCATTCCCTCACCCTGTCCACAGATTTATCATTCCCTCACCCTGTCCAGATTTATCATTCCCTCACCCTGTCCAGATTTATCATTCCCTCACCCTGTCCAGATTGATCATTCCCTCACCCTGTCCAGATTGATCATTCCCTCACCCTGTCCACAGATTTATCATTCCCTCACCCAGTCCAGATTTATCATTCCCTCACCCTGTCCAGATTTATCATTCCCTCACCCTGTCCAGATTTATCATTCCCTCACCCTGTCCAGATTTATCATTCCCTCACCCTGTCCAGATTTATCATTCCCTCACCCTGTCCAGATTTATCATTCCCTCACCCTGTCCAGATTTATCATTCCCTCACCCAGTCCAGATTTATCATTCCCTCACCCAGTCCAGATTTATCATTCCCTCACCCTGTCCACAGATTTATCATTCCCTCACCCTGTCCAGATTTATCATTCCCTCACCCTGTCCAGATTTATCATTCCCTCACCCTGTCCAGATTTATCATTCCCTCACCCGGTCCAGATTTATCATTCCCTCACCCTGTCCAGATTTATCATTCCCTCACCCTGTCCAGATTTATCATTACCTCACCCAGTCCAGATTTATCATTCCCTCACCCTGTCCAGATTTATCATTACCTCACCCAGTCCAGATTTATCATTACCTCACCCAGTCCAGATTTATCATTCCCTCACCCTGTCCACAGATTTATCATTCCCTCACCCTGTCCAGATTTATCATTCCCTCACCCTGTCCAGATTTATCATTCCCTCACCCGGTCCACAGATTTATCATTCCCTCACCCTGTCCAAATTTATCATTCCCTCACCCTGTCCAGATTTATCATTCCCTCACCCAGTCCAGATTTATCATTCCCTCACCCTGTCCAGATTTATCATTCCCTCACCCTGTCCAGATTGATCATTCCCTCACCCTGTCCAGATTTATCATTCCCTCACCCTGTCCATATTTATCATTCCCTCACCCTGTCCAGATTTATCATTCCCTCACCCTGTCCAGATTGATCATTCCCTCACCCAGTCCAGATTTATCATTCCCTCACCCTGTCCAGATTTATCATTCCCTCACCCTGTCCAGATTGATCATTCCCTCACCCTGTCCAGATTTATCATTCCCTCACCCTGTCCAGATTTATCATTCCCTCACCCTGTCCAGATTTATCATTCCCTCACCCAGTCCACAGATTTATCATTCCCTCACCCTGTCCAAATTTATCATTCCCTCACCCTGTCCAGATTTATCATTCCCTCACCCTGTCCAGATTTATCATTCCCTCACCCTGTCCAGATTGATCATTCCCTCACCCTGTCCAGATTTATCATTCCCTCACCCTGTCCATATTTATCATTCCCTCACCCTGTCCAGATTTATCATTCCCTCACCCTGTCCAGATTGATCATTCCCTCACCCAGTCCAGATTTATCATTCCCTCACCCTGTCCAGATTTATCATTCCCTCACCCTGTCCAGATTGATCATTCCCTCACCCTGTCCAGATTTATCATTCCCTCACCCTGTCCAGATTGATCATTCCCTCACCCTGTCCAGATTTATCATTCCCTCACCCTGTCCAGATTTATCATTTCCTCACCCTGTCCAGATTGATCATTCCCTCACCCTGTCCACATTTATCATTTCCTCACCCGGTCCAGATTGATCATTCCCTCACCCTGTCCAGATTTATCATTCCCTCACCCAGTCCAGATTTATCATTCCCTCACCCTGTCCAGATTGATCATTCCCTCACCCTGTCCAGATTGATCATTCCCTCACCCTGTCCAGATTTATCATTCCCTCACCCTGTCCAGATTTATCATTCCCTCACCCTGTCCATATTTCTCATTTCCTCACCCTGTCCAAATTTATCATTCCCTCACCCTGTCCAGATTGATCATTCCCTCACCCAGTCCAGATTTATCATTCCCTCACCCAGTCCACATTTATCATTCCCTCACCCTGTCCATATTTCTCATTTCCTCACCCTGTCCAGATTTATCATTCCCTCACCCTGTCCATATTTCTCATTTCCTCACCCTGTCCAAATTTATCATTCCCTCACCCTGTCCACAGATTTATCATTCCCTCACCCGGTCCACAGATTTATCATTCCCTCACCCAGTCCACAGATTTATCATTCCCTCACCCGGTCCAGATTTATCATTCCCTCACCCTGTCCAGATTTATCATTCCCTCACCCTGTCCATATTTATCATTCCCTCACCCTGTCCATATTTATCATTCCCTCACCCAGTCCAGATTTATCATTCCCTCACCCTGTCCAGATTTATCATTCCCTCACCCTGTCCATATTTATCATTACCTCACCCGGTCCAGATTTATCATTCCCTCACCCGGTCCAGATTTATCATTCCCTCACCCTGTCCAGATTTATCATTCCCTCACCCTGTCCATATTTATCATTCCCTCACCCAATCCAGATTTATCATTCCCTCACCCTGTCCAGATTTATCATTCCCTCACCCAGTCCAGATTTATCATTCCCTCACCCAGTCCAGATTTATCATTCCCTCACCCTGTCCAGATTTATCATTCCCTCACCCTGTCCATATTTATCATTCCCTCACCCAGTCCAGATTTATCATTCCCTCACCCTGTCCATATTTATCATTTCCTCACCCAATCCAGATTTATCATTCCCTCACCCTGTCCAGATTTATCATTCCCTCACCCTGTCCAGATTTATCATTCCCTCACCCTGTCCACAGATTTATCATTCCTTCACCCTGTCCACAGATTTATCATTCCCTCACCCTGTCCATATTTATCATTACCTCACCCTGTCCAGATTTATCATTCCCTCACCCTGTCCAGATTTATCATTCCCTCACCCTGTCCAGATTTATCATTACCTCACCCTGTCCACAGATTTATCATTCCCTCACCCAATCCAGATTTATCATTCCCTCACCCTGTCCACAGATTTATCATTCCCTCACCCAATCCAGATTTATCATTCCCTCACCCTGTCCACAGATTTATCATTCCCTCACCCAATCCAGATTTATCATTCCCTCACCCTGTCCATATTTATCATTCCCTCACCCTGTCCATATTTATCATTCCCTCACCCAATCCAGATTTATCATTCCCTCACCCTGTCCAGATTTATCATTCCCTCACCCTGTCCAGATTTATCATTCCCTCACCCAGTCCAGATTTATCATTCCCTCACCCTGTCCATATTTATCATTTCCTCACCCAATCCAGATTTATCATTCCCTCACCCTGTCCAGATTTATCATTCCCTCACCCTGTCCAGATTTATCATTCCCTCACCCGGTCCATATTTATCATTACCTCACCCGGTCCAGATTTATCATTCCCTCACCCTGTCCAGATTTATCATTTCCTCACCCTGTCCAGATTTATCATTTCCTCACCCAGTCCAGATTTATCATTCCCTCACCCTGTCCATATTTATCATTTCCTCACCCAATCCAGATTTATCATTCCCTCACCCTGTCCAGATTTATCATTCCCTCACCCTGTCCAGATTTATCATTCCCTCACCCTGTCCACAGATTTATCATTCCCTCACCCTGTCCACAGATTTATCATTTCCTCACCCAGTCCAGATTTATCATTCCCTCACCCTGTCCAGATTTATCATTCCCTCACCCTGTCCAGATTTATCATTTCCTCACCCTGTCCATATTTATCATTACCTCACCCTGTCCAGATTTATCATTCCCTCACCCTGTCCAGATTTATCATTCCCTCACCCAGTCCAGATTTATCATTCCCTCACCCTGTCCATATTTATCATTCCCTCACCCGGTCCAGATTTATCATTTCCTCACCCGGTCCACAGATTTATCATTCCTTCACCCTGTCCAGATTGATCATTCCCTCACCCAGTCCAGATTTATCATTTCCTCACCCTGTCCAGATTGATCATTCCTTCACCCAGTCCAGATTTATCATTCCTTCACCCTGTCCAGATTGATCATTCCCTCACCCAGTCCAGATTTATCATTTCCTCACCCTGTCCAGATTTATCATTTCCTCACCCAGTCCAGATTTATCATTCCCTCACCCAATCCAGATTTATCATTCCTTCACCCTGTCCAGATTTATCATTCCCTCACCCTGTCCAGATTGATCATTCCCTCACCCTGTCCATATTTATCATTCCCTCACCCTGTCCAGATTGATCATTCCCTCACCCTGTCCAGATTTATCATTCCCTCACCCTGTCCAGATTGATCATTCCCTCACCCAGTCCAGATTTATCATTCCCTCACCCTGTCCAGATTTATCATTCCCTCACCCTGTCCAGATTTATCATTCCCTCACCCTGTCCAGATTGATCATTCCCTCACCCTGTCCAGATTGATCATTCCCTCACCCTGTCCAGATTTATCATTCCCTCACCCAGTCCAGATTTATCATTCCCTCACCCAGTCCAGATTTATCATTCCCTCACCCTGTCCAGATTTATCATTCCCTCACCCTGTCCATATTTATCATTCCCTCACCCTGTCCAGATTTATCATTCCCTCACCCTGTCCATATTTATCATTCCCTCACCCTGTCCAGATTGATCATTCCCTCACCCTGTCCAGATTGATCATTCCCTCACCCTGTCCAGATTTATCATTCCCTCACCCAGTCCAGATTTATCATTCCCTCACCCTGTCCAGATTTATCATTCCCTCACCCTGTCCATATTTATCATTCCCTCACCCTGTCCAGATTTATCATTCCCTCACCCTGTCCATATTTATCATTCCCTCACCCTGTCCAGATTGATCATTCCCTCACCCTGTCCAGATTTATCATTTCCTCACCCAGTCCAGATTTATCATTCCCTCACCCTGTCCAGATTTATCATTCCCTCACCCTGTCCAGATTTATCATTCCCTCACCCTGTCCAGATTGATCATTCCCTCACCCAGTCCAGATTTATCATTCCCTCACCCAGTCCAGATTTATCATTCCCTCACCCTGTCCAGATTTATCATTCCCTCACCCTGTCCACAGATTTATCATCCCCTCACCCTGTCCACAGATTTATCATTCCCTCACCCAGTCCAGATTTATCATTCCCTCACCCTGTCCAGATTTATCATTCCCTCACCCTGTCCATATTTATCATTCCCTCACCCTGTCCATATTTCTCATTCCCTCTCCCAGTCCAGATTTATCAATCTCTCACCCTGTCCATATTTCTCATTCCCTCACCCGGTCCAGATTTATCATTCCCTCACCCGGTCCAGATTTATCATTCCCTCACCCAATCCAGATTTATCATTCCCTCACCCTGTCCATATTTATCATTCCCTCACCCAGTCCAGATTTATCATTCCCTCACCCAGTCCAGATTTATCATTCCCTCACCCTGTCCAGATTTATCATTCCCTCACCCTGTCCATATTTATCATTCCCTCACCCTGTCCATATTTATCATTCCCTCACCCAGTCCAGATTTATCATTCCCTCACCCTGTCCAGATTTATCATTCCCTCACCCTGTCCAGATTTATCATTCCCTCACCCTGTCCAGATTGATCATTCCCTCACCCTGTCCAGATTTATCATTCCCTCACCCGGTCCAGATTTATCATTCCCTCACCCTGTCCACAGATTTATCATTCCCTCACCCTGTCCACAGATTTATCATTCCCTCACCCTGTCCAGATTGATCATTCCCTCACCCTGTCCAGATTTATCATTACCTCACCCTGTCCACAGATTTATCATTCCCTCACCCAATCCAGATTTATCATTCCCTCACCCTGTCCATATTTATCATTCCCTCACCCTGTCCATATTTATCATTCCCTCACCCAGTCCAGATTGATCATTCCCTCACCCTGTCCAGATTTATCATTCCTTCACCCTGTCCAGATTGATCATTCCCTCACCCTGTCCAGATTTATCATTCCCTCACCCGGTCCACAGATTTAACATTCCCTCACCCAGTCCAGATTTATCATTCCCTCACCCGGTCCACAGATTTATCATTCCCTCACCCTGTCCAAATTTATCATTCCCTCACCCTGTCCAGATTTATCATTCCCTCACCCTGTCCACATTTATCATTCCCTCACCCTGTCCAGATTTATCATTCCCTCACCCTGTCCACAGATTTATCATTCCCTCACCCAGTCCAGATTTATCATTCCCTCACCCTGTCCAGATTTATCATTCCCTCACCCGGTCCACATTTATCATTCCCTCACCCTGTCCAGATTTATCATTCCCTCACCCTGTCCAGATTTATCATTCCCTCACCCTGTCCAGATTTATCATTCCCTCACCCTGTCCACATTTATCATTCCCTCACCCTGTCCACAGATTTATCATTCCCTCACCCTGTCCAGATTTATCATTCCCTCACCCTGTCCAGATGTATCATTCCCTCACCCAGTCCAGATTTATCATTCCCTCACCCTGTCCAGATTTATCATTCCCTCGCCCAGTCCAGATTTATCATTCCCTCACCCTGTCCAGATTTATCATTACCTCACCCAGTCCACATTTATCATTCCCTCACCCTGTCCACATTTATCATTCCCTCGCCCTGTCCACATTTATCATTCCCTCACCCTGTCCACATTTATCATTCCCTCACCCTGTCCACATTTATCATTCCCTCACCCTGTCCACATTTATCATTCCCTCACCCTGTCCACAGATTTATCATTCCCTCACCCTGTCCAGATTTATCATTCCCTCACCCTGTCCAGATGTATCATTCCCTCACCCAGTCCACATTTATCATTCCCTCACCCTGTCCAGATTTATCATTCCCTCGCCCAGTCCAGATTTATCATTCCCGCACCCTGTCCAGATTTATCATTCCCTCACCCTGTCCAGATTTATCATTCCCTCACCCGGTCCACAGATTTATCATTCCCTCACCCGGTCCACAGATTTATCATTCCCTCACCCGGTCCACATTTATCATTCCCTCACCCTGTCCAGATTTATCATTCCCTCACCCTGTCCACATTTATCATTCCCTCACCCTGTCCAAATTTATCATTCCCTCACCCTGTCCAGATTTATCATTCCCTCACCCGGTCCACAGATTTATCATTCCCTCACCCTGTCCAGATTGATCATTCCCTCACCCTGTCCAGATTTATCATTCCCTCACCCTGTCCAGATTTATCATTCCCTCTCCCAGTCCAGATTTATCAATCTCTCACCCTGTCCAGATTTATCATTCCCTCACCCTGTCCATATTTATCATTCCCTCACCCAGTCCAGATTTATCATTCCCTCACCCTGTCCAGATTTATCATTCCCTCACCCTGTCCAAATTTATCATTCCCTCACCCGGTCCACAGATTGATCATTCCCTCACCCTGTCCAGATTGATCATTCCCTCACCCAGTCCACATTTATCATTCCCTCACCCTGTCCATATTTCTCATTTCCTCACCCTGTCCAGATTTATCATTCCCTCACCCTGTCCATATTTCTCATTTCCTCTCCCAGTCCAGATTTATCAATCTCTCACCCTGTCCATATTTCTCATTCCCTCACCCTGTCCATATTTATCATTCCCTCACCCTGTCCATATTTCTCATTCCCTCACCCTGTCCAGATTTATCATTCCCTCACCCTGTCCATATTTCTCATTTCCTCTCCCAGTCCAGATTTATCAATCTCTCACCCTGTCCATATTTCTCATTCCCTCACCCAATCCAGATTTATCATTCCCTCACCCTGTCCAGATTTATCATTCCCTCACCCTGTCCAGATTTATCATTCCCTCACCCTGTCCAGATTTATCATTCCCTCACCCTGTCCAGATTTATCATTCCCTCACCCGGTCCACAGATTTATCATTCCCTCACCCTGTCCAGATTTATCATTCCCTCACCCTGTCCAGATTTATCATTCCCTCACCCTGTCCATATTTCTCATTCCCTCTCCCAGTCCAGATTTATCAATCTCTCACCCTGTCCATATTTCTCATTCCCTCACCCTGTCCATATTTATCATTCCCTCACCCTGTCCATATTTATCATTCCTTCACCCGGTCCACAGATTTATCATTCCCTCACCCTGTCCATATTTATCATTCCTTCACCCGGTCCACAGATTTATCATTCCCTCACCCAGTCCAGATTTATCATTCCCTCACCCTGTCCATATTTATCATTTCCTCACCCAATCCAGATTTATCATTCCCTCACCCTGTCCAGATTTATCATTCCCTCACCCTGTCCATATTTATCATTCCCTCACCCGGTCCACAGATTTATCATTCCCTCACCCTGTCCAGATTTATCATTCCCTCACCCAGTCCAGATTTATCATTTCCTCACCCTGTCCAGATTTATCATTCCCTCACCCTGTCCAGATTTATCATTCCCTCACCCGGTCCACAGATTTATCATTCCCTCACCCTGTCCAGATTTATCATTCCCTCACCCTGTCCAGATTTATCATTCCCTCACCCTGTCCATATTTCTCATTCCCTCTCCCAGTCCAGATTTATCAATCTCTCACCCTGTCCATATTTCTCATTCCCTCACCCTGTCCATATTTATCATTCCCTCACCCTGTCCATATTTATCATTCCTTCACCCGGTCCACAGATTTATCATTTCCTCACCCTGTCCATATTTATCATTCCCTCACCCGGTCCACAGATTTATCATTTCCTCACCCGGTCCACAGATTTATCATTTCCTCACCCGGTCCATATTTCTCATTCCCTCACCCGGTCCATATTTATCATTCCCTCACCCTGTCCAGATTTATCATTCCCGATTTATCAATCTCTCACCCTGTCCAGATTTATCATTCTCTCTCCCTGTCCATATTTATCATTCCCTCACCCTGTCCATATGTTCTTTTGTAAATACTTCTTTCTCTGTACTTCTCGATGTTCATGCGAATTATGAGAATAAATCATCATTATCCAGATTTATCATTCCCGATTTATCAATCCCTCTCCCAGTCCAGATTTATCCTTCCCTCACCCTGTCAAGATTTATCAATCTCACACCAAATCCCGATTTATCAATCTCTCACCCCATCCAGATCTATCATTCCCTCTCCCAGTCCAGATTTATCAATCCCTCTCCCAGTCCACATTTATCCTTCCCTCACCCTGTCAAGATTTATCAATCTCTCACCAAATCCCGATTTATCAATCTCTCACCCCATCCAGATCTATCATTCCCTCTCCCAGTCCAGATTTATCAATCCCTCTCCCAGTCCAGATTTATCAATCCCTCTCCCAGTCCAGATTTATCCTTCCCTCACCCTGTCAAGATTTATCAATCTCTCACCCTGTCCAGATTTATCATTCTCTCTCCCTGTCCATATTTATCATTCCCTCACCCTGTCCATATGTTCTTTTGTAAATACTTCTTTCTCTGTACTTCTCGATGTTCATGCGAATTATGAGAATAAATCATCATTATCCAGATTTATCATTCCCGATTTATCAATCCCTCTCCCAGTCCAGATTTATCCTTCCCTCACCCTGTCAAGATTTATCAATCTCACACCAAATCCCGATTTATCAATCTCTCACCCCATCCAGATCTATCATTCTCTCTCCCAGTCCAGATTTATCAATCCCTCTCCCAGTCCAGATTTATCCTTCCCTCACCCTGTCAAGATTTATCAATCTCTCACCCAATCCCGATTTATCAATCTCTCACCCAGTCCATATTTATCATTCTCTCTCCCTGTCCACAGATTTATCATTCCCTCACCCTGTCCACAGATTTATCATTCCCTCACCCTGTCCACAGATTGATCATTCCCTCACCCTGTCCACAGATTTATCATTCCCTCACCCTGTCCACAGATTTATCATTCCCTCACCCTGTCCAGATTTATCAATCCCTCCCCGGTCCACAGATTTATCATTACCTCACCCGGTCCACAGATTTATCATTCCCTCACCCGGTCCAGATTTATCAATCCCTCCCCGGTCCACAGATTTATCATTCCCTCACACAGTCCTGATTTATCATTCCCTCACCCTGTCCAGATTTATCAATCTCTCACCCGGTCCACAGATTTATCATTTCCTCACCCAGTCCAGATTTATCATTTCCTCACCCAGTCCAGATTTATCATTTCCTCACCCTGTCCAGATTTATCATTCCCTCACCCGGTCCAGATTTATCATTCCCTCACCCGGTCCAGATTTATCATTTCCTCACCCGGTCCACAGATTTATCATTCCCTCACCCAGTCCAGATTTATCATTTCCTCACCCAGTCCAGATTTATCATTTCCTCACCCAGTCCAGATTTATCATTTCCTCACCCTGTCCAGATTTATCATTCCCTCACCCTGTCCAGATTTATCATTCCCTCACCCTGTCCAGATTTATCATTCCCTCACCCTGTCCACAGATTTATCATTCCCTCACCCAGTCCAGATTTATCATTTCCTCACCCTGTCCACAGATTTATCATTCCCTCACCCTGTCCAGATTTATCATTCCCTCACCCTGTCCAGATTTATCATTCCCTCACCCTGTCCACAGATTTATCATTCCCTCACCCAGTCCAGATTTATCATTCCCTCACCCGGTCCACAGATTTATCATTCCCTCACCCAGTCCAGATTTATCATTTCCTCACCCAGTCCAGATTTATCATTCCCTCACCCGGTCCAGATTTATCATTCCCTCACCCTGTCCATATTTATCATTCCCTCACCCTGTCCACAGATTTATCATTCCCTCACCCAGTCCAGATTTATCATTCCCTCACCCGGTCCACAGATTTATCATTCCCTCACCCTGTCCAGATTTATCATTCCCTCACCCTGTCCATATTTATCATTCCCTCACCCTGTCCACAGATTTATCATTCCCTCACCCAGTCCAGATTTATCATTCCCTCACCCGGTCCACAGATTTATCATTCCCTCACCCAGTCCAGATTTATCATTTCCTCACCCAGTCCAGATTTATCATTCCCTCACCCGGTCCACAGATTTATCATTCCCTCACCCTGTCCACAGATTTATCATTCCCTCACCCTGTCCACAGATTTATCATTCCCTCACCCGGTCCAGATTTATCATTTCCTCACCCTGTCCACAGATTTATCATTCCCTCACCCGGTCCAGATTTATCATTTCCTCACCCGGTCCAGATTTATCATTTCCTCACCCAGTCCAGATTTATCATTTCCTCACCCGGTCCAGATTTATCATTTCCTCACCCGGTCCAGATTTATCATTTCCTCACCCGGTCCACAGATTTATCATTCCCTCGCCCGGTCCACAGATTTATCATTCCTTCACCCGGTCCAGATTTATCATTTCCTCACCCGGTCCACAGATTTATCATTCCTTCACCCGGTCCAGATTTATCATTTCCTCACCCGGTCCACAGATTTAACATTCCCTCACCCAGTCCAGATTTATCATTTCCTCACCCGGTCCACAGATTTATCATTCCCTCGCCCAGTCCAGATTTATCATTCCCTCGCCCAGTCCAGATTTATCATTCCCTCGCCAGGTCCACAGATTAATGCCTACATCACCTGTGTATCTCTCACTAAATTGGTGTATTTAAGTTCGCGTTCTTGATTGTTCATGAATGACCCAATTACCCGGACCTAAAACCGCAATCAGGTTGTTGGTGATTCGAACCCTTGAGAACAGGCCAGGAACATGTATGCGGGTTTTGATTCTCACTCCCCGAATTCAGGGAGAGAATCCAAACACGAGAATCTGTTCAGAGTCCTGACACCGGGTCACGTCTTGGTCATCTATACTGTTCATGAATGCAGAAGAACACGGAATCGAATAACCATGTACACCCAACAAAACCAACAGGGAATAAATATAATGTTATACAATGTATTACATGATAATGCTGACCACTAGCGAATCATTTTACGGAAAAATAATTCTCGTCAACAATTAACACATCAACAATTATTGCCTTATATATTATTCTGAAGGATTCAAAGAGGACAATGCTGAAAGCCTTGTGTTTGATTCTGCCTGGTTACATCACCATTACGTTGTCAAATAATAATTTTTATCGATCAAAACCAGATGTTAGATCAGAAATATTTCATGGTATTACAATATTTCATGAATTTAGTGAAGTCGGATAGAGAAATCAATTAGAATTTTTAACAGTTTCCTCTGCCGGTGTTGGTGTTTATATAATAAAATATTGGAAACTATCTACTTTTATCAAACATTTAGCCCCTAAACCAGGCCTCATATTTTTTAGTATATTAAAGACATATGTGGCAAAAATAGAATTCTTCGGCCGCTAAGATCCCCCGATGATTCCCGAACATCACTCGGTGCTAAGATCCCCCGAAGATTCCCGAACATCACTACCGAACCTGCGACGGAGATTCTTGGCACAAACACACTGTGATCCACTGTGCATGTAACACGTTATAACACGTTATCTTATTGTATCTACCATTCGTGTGACAGAATCCACCATACCGATTTCATTTTAAAAAGTGTTTTTAAAGCCAAAATCGTTGGATTTGTGTCCGACGATTAGTTTTCTTGAGTAAATTGTCCCAACCTGCAAGTTTATTTGTGTCACACGATTAACTCGATTTGCTAAATTCTCCTAACCTGCAATGGCACGCGCATAATTATGTCTAACGAAATTTAAATTCAATGGACAAAATCTCCCACACCTGTGTTTTTTATATAACTAAATACTCAACATATATATATATATATATTAGGTACTTTCTGATATGTTTTACCATATTATCTACTATGGCAGGCAATCAAATAATGATACAAACTAGGAAATATTTTGTTATAGTGCGCATGAATATACGTTAGGAATGTTTGCACGCGATTCCATGTGACGTCACAGTTCATTCATAAATGTTGTTTTGAAGCGCTCACATTGCGAATTTCAATTTCAGTCACTATCACTACCAGTCTCTATTACTGCAATTCGTCTCCGTTTTCTCTATGTTGGTTGATCGGATTGAGGATTATAGTTATTAATGTATTGTACTGTGCAATCTCATTTGATGTGAAACACGTGTCGAGGAAATGTTAAAACAATTTCAAAACTGCAGCGGCAATTTTTGTTGTTGTGTATTTCCGAAACATACCGAATGGCCTCGGGAATAATCGGGGGATCTTAGCGCCCGAAGAATTCTACTCTTGCACATATGTGTATTATCGACATGCGCAGTGACGTAAGATCTTAAAGCACTGATGTCAATGTCATTTCCAGAACTTTATTATTATGTTTATTAGAATATAATTATGATAATCGATTTGTGTTGGGTCATTTAGTGTTGTCTGCGAGAAAAACATGGGTGACGAGGGTGGTTGAACAATTTTGTCAACATGAAAAGACACATTTAAAATGGAAGCATACTTTTTGGCTTGAAGGTGTCTTTACTGCCTCTCAGGGACCAGCCTAGACCAGATTTTCAGGGCGAAATGACTTCGCCTTACTATAAAAATAAGGCGAAGTGGCCGTTCTATAGGGCGAAGTGAGTCGACAAAATTAAATTGATCAGTACTACGACATGAGTCGCTATAGAACGAAAATAGGAGAGATGAAATATGTCAATTAAACTTATGAAACAATGGTTGAAATATGGAGTCATTATGTTCACTTCATGACCCTAATAACTATTAATAATACCCAAACATAATTGTGAGAAGATAGCAGCATTTTATATCGTAATTGTGAGAGAATGACAGGATTTTATTTCATATTTTTCAGTTTGTTAAAAATTCCAACAATATTTATCAAACAGAAACGAAACGAAATCATGAACACTTTTACTGCGCTCTGTTAGTAATCCCGTTTGAAATTTTAATATGCTTCACAAATGAATTTGTTTTAAAATTTCTTTAACCAAACTCCATAGAGGGAGTGATGAATTGACACATTGTGAGAGGTGTGAGTTGTAATCTTCATTGTAAGGTGTGGTAATCACGGTAATCTAAAAATAACAACAACCAGATTAACACTTGAGGGCCGACGATGTTTTCACAGCTGCCAGTAATCAGACTCCGTTGTCAACATGCTTCCAGATTGGAGCCTTACAGGTGTTAATTGTTTTATAACACCGTGATACACCCTGATAGTGGAGTATTGTGTGCAATCACAGTTGACAGTTGTAAATTATCATAAATTATTTTGGGCATTTTGCCGAATTTCGTCAGTCAACTTTGGAATTTTTAGGGCAACTTGAACTTCGCCCTACTGCAAAAATAAGGCGAAGCGGACAGCGCTAGGGCGAAGAAGTCGCCCACGTCGCCCTCTCGGCTGGTCCCTGCTGCCTCTTTGGTTGTGAAACTTCAGCAGTTTCGAGATAGTTTTTCCTTCCTAAAATGTGATAAAAAGTATCTAAAATTTGTCGCAATTCCATACAAAATCAAAGCTCGCTATTAAAAGCTCGGCTCAAATCAAATATAGTGCACTGTTAATAAATTTCATATAGAATTGCGACTCATCAGAGACCTTCATATATTATGAGTTGATTTACTAATGCTAGAGAATATATTCGCAGTTGGTTGCATGAACTGAGATATCCCCCAGCGGCTATAGGGGTCTCATTCGTCCCATCTCCCAGCGGAAACCCTACATATTTTCATCCACCATGGAGAGCATTGACAGTAAAGAAATTAATATCCTTTCATTCAACAATTTACTAACACATAAATACATATAATCAGATGTCAGTGAAAATTTAAAATCTACACATGATTCCTGGATGATATAGGAACACTTTTAGATAATTTATATAGTTCATGCAGCCATTTGTAAAGCTTGGTAACATTCTACAGCTATTAACGCCTCAGCCTTGTCAGTTTCTGATGAGGCAGACGCGACATCCTGTTGGGCTTTGGCCAGTCCTTCTCTGATGGCCTGCAGAAGATAAAAATTGTGAAATCATTTTATTGCTCTTAACGGGAGCTGAAGCATTAAAATCCTGTGTCAATGCATTCTGTTATATATGCGAGTCTCCCATCCCATATATAAGAGAATGCACTGGCTTACAAGATCAAGGTAACTATTGTTAGGCCAAGTATTCTCTTATATATGGGAGGATAACTATGGGAGACTCGCATTTATAACAGAATGCATTGGCACAGGGTTTTCGCAAAATTTCAGGAAGCTCCAGTCAAGGAAGGGTTAACTGTTTGATTGTTGAATGGACATTCTCCTTCTAAATGGATTCTCCCATTCAGTTAAAAAAGTTAATAATGGAATGGTTTATTATCCTTTGGAGGGGTGTTCAGGTAATACAAGAGCAGAATAATTCATATTCATCGGTGGGAAATGTTCAGATAATAAGTATGGTCATTTGTTGAACTTATTATCTGAACATTTCCTAATGTAACTACTAATCAATGAGTATTAGCCCTTTTATGACGAGATCTGCGCTTGTGAAGCATTAAAGATCCTGTGCCAGTGCATTCTCTTATTTATGTTAGTCACCCATAGGGAGCCTTGCATATATAAGAGATATGCACTGGCTTACAAGATCAAGGTAAATATTGTTAGGCCAAAGAATTCTCTTATATATGTGAGGCTCCCCATTGGAGACTCGCAGATATAAGAGAATGCATTGGCACAGGGTTTTCACAAAATTTGAGGAAGCTCCAGTCATGGAAGGGTTAAATATAATTCAGGCAGTACTGATTGATCTGATGAACTCATTCAAGATATTCATGATTAGAAGCCATGAGGCCTAAACAAAAATAAAAGGTCAGCAGACCACAGTGTCCCCCGACAACATGGCAAGTCGATGCCGCTTTGTTAAAGAAATTAAAAAAAAATGTTGAAATTTTCGAAGTCGAAAAGGGTTAATATAACTCCAAAAATATGGAAAAAATGATATTTTTTATTAGCTATATAGATGTTGCAAATCACCAACATGTTAGGAACAATATCCCAGAGATTCAAATCTCTACATTTAAAACTGTAGGAGGAGTTGATTACACCATGAAGGTACCCAATCTCATCCAAAAGGCAAAATTTTTCCAAATTTTCTAAGTCGAAAACCCCCCAAAAATATGGAAAAAATTATATTTTTTATTAGCTATATAGATGTTGCAAATCACCAACATGTTAGGAACAATATCCCAGAGTTTCAAATCTCTACATTTAAAACTGTAGGAGGAGTTGATTACACCATGAAGGTACCCAATCTCGGACGCACAGACGCACGGACGGACGGACACACGGACGGACGGACACACGGACGGCTCGACGGACGAGGGTCATTTCTATAGTCCTCCGACGGAAACGTCGGGGGACAATTATCTGTGTTTCTGCTAATGGGACCTGTCTAGAGTAGACAGAGTAGGGTAGGTAGGTAGGGATTTTTTTTATTTTTTTATTTTGTTTTTTCCGCACCCCGCTCGGAGGTGCTCCAAGCTGTATTTATGATATTTTGACAACCGAGTGGTCATAAACAGTCTTAAATTTTATTCCAAAATAGAGGGAAGGAAGATTGGATAGATATTAGATATACACAATTGATGGATTACACTCCCCATTAATTGTATAATACAATTTGTATTCAGTATTGAAATATATGTGTAAGATGATTTACAAAAAGGCTCGCGTTACAAATGGGCCTGAATTTACCCCGCGTTACAAATGGGCCTGAATTTACAACTTGTAGGTTTACCAAGAACTGCTGAAGGAATAATATACATGTATGTATTCAATTTGTATATTTCCTGGCAACAACTGGCTGTGACCCATTGACACTTCACACCAATGGGAATCACAAACTTATACATTTTCCTGAGTGACCATTTAATTGCCCCAACAAATTCCAAACAACGAATACATAGAAATGTGTTATCTAGTTTTAAACTAGATTGGTCACTGTGAAAGCTGTATTTATTATTTATATTTTATTTTAGTTGCCGATTGTTTCCCGATTAATCAACCATAGTCGCCATATACCCAGTTAAAATTTGATATTGTCTAAAATAAAACTAATAGTATCAAAATTATTTAAAAACTTGAGTTTCTCAGGCTTTAAAATTCCTGCGTTATGTTAAAACTGACAACGATGTATTTTGTACTGTATGTGGCATCCAAATCAGATGAACTCAGTATTGATCACAATGCTGTAAAGATGCAACTGTATTGACCGTACTTTAATCATGACATGAATACATGTAGCTATATTGTAGCTAAGGCGAAAACAAAACTACTTGTTTCCTATAATATGGAACCAATTCCAGGTAGACAGGAAGGGAATTTTTTTTTTAAAGCAAGCAATATGTTTAGATCATTAATGCTTAAATGTATCCTCATATGTGGAGCCTGTCTATGCATTATGTGGGGAAAGAACTGAATCCAGCTCAATAAGGCGATTAGTTATACATGTATATCAATTTAGACAGGAAATTGGCTCACAGGTGCCGGAGTATTACAAAATAGCAGATATAGATATTAAAAAGTCTCCCAAAACCAGATTAACCCTTTACCCAACAGAAGGGCCCTGTGCCAATGCATTCTCTTATATATGCGAGTCGACCATAGGTCGCCTCGCATATATAAGAGAATGCATTGGCTTAACACATTAAAAATTATAAAATTGTTAAAGAATGTAAGAAAAAATGGTAAAAAGTGTTAAAAAAAAGATTTTTTTTAGGCCAATGCATTCTCTTATATATGCGAGGCGACCTATGGTCGACTCGCATATATAAGAGAATGCATTGGCACAGGGCTAACTGTAACTATCACAATGTGGTCAAGGAGCCGGTTTCAATGATATCCATATTTGTATGGTTATATTGAGACAGACCGAAGATATTTTAGGCTGTTGAAGCTTTACTTGGCCGGTTTTGGCCGGTTTGTTGGGTAAAGGGTTAAGAAGTCATCTTGCCATTGGAGTTCGCAAACACAAGAGGTACATGGACATGGTGATCTTAAAACAACTGTGTTAAATATTATGAGCCATGAATGCTGCTATGTGATATTCTATACTCTAATACAGTAGTTTAGTAGTGAGAAATTCTATGAAACAATCACTTAGTTTAAACAACAACAACATTTAAACAATATTTTATTTGAACAAAGTTACAATCACTTGTCACATATGTCCCAGCTCATTTAAGTTCTATTAACCAACACTCCTTCACATATCAAAGTTAAAAAAGGTATATATAGGCTCAAACATTGACCAAAAGACATCGTTTTATGTTTGTTTAATGTTCCCTATTTTCGAGGTAGTCTGTAAATTCGCGTTTTTTGGAAGTTTGTTTCCAATTAACCCCGGTTTGATGGGTTTTGTGAGCATGATTTTCACAGTTAATTAGTATAATGACTCATTGAATTAAATTCATGACTGCAAGTAAAAGAAAAATGGAAGATTATTTTGCACATTTGGACAGGCAAAGCCAAAAGCAAAGAAATTACCGTAGTTCAGGAAAAAAATAAAATTACAGTCCGGAAAAATTAGGGTCGGGGGGTTTTGAACATGGGTTGGTCGGGTTAGCAGAAACACGGATTTTTTTTTTTTTTAGGCCTGAACCAAATTTGGTCAAAACCGGATAATGTTGGAATACTGCGGAGAGAGGTACAAATCTTGTGTATTATACATGTGTTTATCCAGGGGATATACACACGCAAAAGTTGTTCGTTTTTTTGTAACGATAAGATATTGCCAGTGTATCCTCATGTCGCGTTTTTGGTCCGTCGGTCGTCCATATCAGTTGATAACACAATCATCTTCTTATAGGCATGCGTGTATTGAGTTTATATACACAATTAACAAATTTTAATGAAATGTGACCCAACAGCAATATCGTCCCGGCAATACAAAGTGTTAAAGGTACTCAATCCGATTCGATGCTCCCCATATCATCAGATTCCAACAACATATTTTGAAATGCCGCTTCAGTTATCAGAATTGAGTAATTGCCCAAATATAATGCTAACCAGTCAAATATAGCATAATATTTCCCAAAATCTGTTATTTATCAACGAAATTTGCCGGTTTGTCAAATATCTGACACAAAAATGCCACTTGATTTTAGAGTTATCCATCCCCATCTGTAATTTGGTCCGAGATCGTCTTCTCGCCGACTGTTTACTGTGCCACTTAAAATTATTGGTGGTGAAAAATAATAGATTTCAAACATCGATATCTGATCACTCTGAGCTTTGATGGGTTGGTTCTCAACTCGAATCAAATATATTTTTTACCCCCGAAGCCAAGCAAATAGTAATTTGCGAGTGTTAATTCGGATTATGTATCTTTAATATCAATGCCAATCTAACACTCGAGGTCAGCAAATGATGATCCTATCATACATTCACACCGTAGAAAACAATGGCCAGTCATGGTTACACGCACAATACACAAGCAATACATTGCGTGTGTATTTCTTGAGCATATGCCATTAATACACATGTGAGTATAATACACAAGCTTCGTTCATCTCGCCGCTAGTACATACATCCGTTACCCAATTAAATTACTGTATACACCCATCAGTAAGCCCACAGGGGGAGGGGTGGGGCGTGAATTGTTTATACCCAAAAACTGGGCCTGGGCTTACCTTCAAGGACCCCCACATGCAAAACCTCAGTTTGCATTTATGGTGCTAATCTAATGTCATGTTTTATATGAATCAAGATGTATATTTTTTATTTATTTAAAATATTTTTTTTTAAGTTTTATTAAATTAAAAAAATTTATATATATTAACATAAAGACACAAAGATCATCTTATATTATATTGTAGATAAAGATGAGAGCATATTTCTTTGATATGTACAGTAATGCCCTAAGAAATCGACCCCTTAACCACAGCAGAATTATGGGTAACTTTTCAGGATTTAGTCAGAAATATGGCTTGTTGCCATTCATCGGAAAGCTCTGGAGAGGCATTACTGTATTTCTTTGATATGTTTGAAGATATGAGCTGAATTTTTGTCTTCTGGATTCAGAATTAACCTGACATCAATGCAATGTATACTCGCCCTCTGAGTTCTAAAAATAGGGGGTGGGCTTATCGAGGACAACCACATGATTATTTTGGGAGCCAAAACATAGACTGGGCTATACAGGGCTGGGATTACTGATGGGTTTATACAGTACGCATTTAATGAGTTAGAGCTGGAATATCAATGTACCTCCTTATCCAAGTTGTCTATAGGGTGAGCTTCTTCAGCTAACACTTGTACCGTGGAATCTTCATTAATTGTTACTGATCCACTGCTCACTGTAAAAACAAACAAAAAAGATATCAGCTTACAATTGGTATCAATTGGGTTACACAGCTTAAACCATCTAAAAAACTGCATAATGGCTATAAAACCAGCTACAATACAGAGCTACCTGCTACAAAACTGTCAACTGGCTATGAAACTGACTAATTATTGCTAGAAAACTATACCAGCTATCGGCAATGAAAATGGCTAAAAAAAACAACCATCTACTCTGATCTACTGGCTATAAACCAGCTAGTAGTATATAGAAAACCCTAAAGCAGTTCATTGTTTGCTTTATAAAGCAGTTCATTGTTTGCTCATCCTCACTTCACCCAGAAGTTCGCTGACGAGTTACATTCAGTAATCCACCAGTATATCATGGGTAAGAAACAATAAACAACACAATAGTTAAATATGTCAGTACAATTCCTGAAGCAGTTTGATTCAATCTTGATTCAAATCTGCATATAAATATCAGTAGCAAATTGGAAACAAGTACTGTTTAAATTAATAATAAAGTTTAATGGTTTTTTTGTTGTTGGCCCTAATGAAATCAGCAAAAAAACACATTCTGGATTTAGAAATGAGAAAAAGCAGAATGCCAAATTCAACATACAGTAATGCCCTAAATAATCAACTCCTTAACCACAGCAGAATTATGGCTAATTTTCAGGAATTAGTCGGAAATATGGCTTGTTGTCATTCATCAGAAAGCTCTCACTGAGCTTTCCGATGAATGGCAAAAAGCCATATTTCCGACTAAATTCTGAAAAATTACCCATAAATTGCCATAATTTTTCTGTGGTTAAGGAGTCGATTATTTAGGACATTACTGTAAGATTATCATCACCATTCCTTACCGAAAAACTTCTTATTGTTTCCGTCATTTTCAAAAACGGTGACAACACCAGGCTGTAGCACTGCCAGTGTGGGTACATGGTTGGGCAGAATGCCGAAGCTCCCACTGAAAGAGGGCACATCAACTTGCTTTACACTGATACCTTTGTAATAGACCTGTAAAATAAAAAAAAATCATGATAACAACCAGTTGGGAACTGCTTAACCCTTTCATGATGGGGGCTGAGCTGGTGCAGCATTTACGATCATGTGCCAATGCATTCTATTATATATGAGTCTCCCATAGGGAGATCTTCGAGGTGACCTCTAGATGGGAGCCATAATTTTTTTTTACGAAAATTTGTTTAAAAACATGGTCACCAGCAGCCATCTTTGATTTAAAATTTGAATCCATCAGCACATCCTGCAGACCGCATTTATTGGAGAAGTGTTTTGAAAATATACAGGCATGTTTAGAATCACCTCCGGATGGGAACTATCAAATTTGAAAATTTTTAAATGTAAAACATGGCCACCATCCGGCAGCCGTCTTGTATTTTATTCTTAGCATGACTAAATCCTTTGGCACACCCTACAGACCACATCCTTCATCTGATCATCACCAAACTTCATATAGATCTTCGGGGTGACCACTAGATGGGAGCAATCAAAGTTTTTTGAATTTCATTGGAATACAGGGCTGCCAGTGGCCATTTTAGATTTTACTGTATATAGGTATATCAGTTCATATTGACATCTAGTATTACTTAGACATATCAACTTTCCATTCAATTCAATTCGTTTAATCTTATTGACCATAATACATAGGTATTAAGATAACATATAATACATTTATGTACATGACTTACATAATAGATATTCAAATGATATACCGGTATCCCTATTCCTAATTGCTCCATTGACTGTAACACATGAAATTATTCACCCCCCCCCCCCCTCTCCAAATTGAGCTGCAGTGTTTGACACTTTCATTTACATATAATTCTCAGTTTTTGCATTGTCCGGATGATAATTTCAGTAATATTTAAAGGTACTCAATCCGATCAGATGCTCCTAAATTACTAATTTCTTTGGATTCGGGGGGTAAAAAATATTTGATTCGAGTCGAGGAACCCACCCATCAAAGCTCAGAGTGATCGATTTTTGAAGTTTTGTTATTTCTCCAGATCTGTAATAATATGTGGCTCAGAAACACGTGGTCAAATGGAGGGTCTCGGACAAAATTGCGGATGAAGATGGATAACTCTAAAATAAAGTGGTAATACGGTCAAATTTTGTGATACTTAGTGATAATACGGCCATATTTTGTTGTAGAAAATGTTAATAATTAACACGTTTTGGGAAATTTTATACCATAGTTGACAGTGGTTAGCATTATTTTGTTGCAATAAATCAATTCTGATAACTAATGCATATTTTGAAGAAATGTTGTTGTTGTATCTTGATGGTATGGGGACCTTCTGATCGGATTGAGTACCGTTAACACAATTTCTTGATATTTGATACGTGGTTCACATTTGAAAAGACGCATTAGAAGTTTGATTATTGGATGACACGGTCCGATGATTCCCTTTGTCAACGGCCACCTTGTTTGGGGTCTGCAACCTTTTATTTGTTTTTGAAACATTCATAAGACCGACCATATACATGTAATTATATGGAATATATTCTTTCTGAATATATGCCCCCAAGCTGGCAGCACAAATGATAACAGGACATAATGGGCACATTACTGTAGGTATTGAGAGGGATAATGAAGCCTTGGTAGTAGAGATGGGCGGTACTCGGTATTTACCGTGCAGTATCGGTATCAGCGTAATACCGATTTAACGTACCGAATCAAAACTAAAAATACCTTATTTCGGTAAGGAAATTATTCATGTGTTGCCAACATATGTGCGTCACCTTGTCACCGCGGCCGTGACATGCATGAATTGTATGACCGGTCAACCGTAAGCAACGAGAATCGGATAATTATGATAACTCGGTGTATCAAGTCGGTACTACATGTATTAGTCTATAATTGCAACATTGTTACATCAAGGGCACAGCTGCCCGACGGCATCTTTGATCTTTACGACATATTAATGACAATGTAACTAACATCATGAGGTATGACTACTCATAGCTGGAGCATTATGTGTCAATTTCGGTATCCGTCCAAATGGAAAATGTGTGGGCAACTCGGTATCTGTGTCCCAAGTTGAATCGAAGCATGTGGAATTGAAGCACTTGTTATGGGGGGTCCCTGTGCACAACAAATTGAAAACCCCACAGGTTACTTTATCATTAGGAGAATGAGGAGAATATGAACCACCCGCGGGTTTGGGCATCTGCAGTTCGGAAATTGTCATGGCCGGTTTGCCTATTTTCATGACATCGCGCGAACGTTCATAAATTTGTGAATTGTGATCACTGATTACTACTCACAATTCTATTCACTCATGGAAATGTTACGAAAATCAATTGACACGAACAAATATTGTAGTCTTGCTCTTATTCTTTTCAAATCAGTGCGACGACATGCGTGTAAATCATCAAAGAGATGTGTGAATATTACTTAATTGCGTAGGTCATTTTGTTGCCTAATTTAGGTATTGTCATGAATGTAGTAAATCCGTGGACCGTGGTCATATATACATGTATATTGTTGAGCTAAAAACTTGAATTACAATAATTTACTGGGAATATCTGCTTTGATCTTATAATTTAATAGCAATACCGATTACCGTACCGATACCGAGGTAAATCGACGAAAATTTACCGATACCGAGATTGAAATTTCAATACCGCCCATCTCTACTTGGTAGGATTTTTAATCAAAAACGGTCGTTAACTGATCAACACAGTTTTCCTACAATCGGAGATCTTTAAACGCGATTTTGTTTGTTTCAGATTTTTTTTCTAATTATTTTTATGGGGTTGATAAAATTAGTAGGGGCGGAGGTCTGCAAATTTTAAGTTTTTTCAGGACTGAAACAGTTATATTATATTTTTCTAAATGCATATTTCCACTATGTTCTCTCAGAAATACTTATCCACAACATATAGATACAATACAATGGTAGAGACAGTTAGATTTTCACCCAATGTTGAAAATATAAATGAAAGTGTCAATGACACTGTAGCTCAACTTGCGGAGGTGTTAATTTATGCTGAGCAGTCAATAGAATGATAAAGGAGAAGGAAAGTAAAGTTACAGTAAAGGGATTGAATTTTGTAGATGACATTATTTATATTTAACAAAATTCTGCAATAAATGTGGGCTGCCACAGTTGTGTGTCATTAAAAAATGTATTTTTTTAAAATTACCACAGGCAAATTTTGCCACATCCTAGCGATGCTCTTGTTTAAAGTGGTGCACTCATTTTAACGACACACCCCTGTTCTCCCCGCATCCCTGTAAAAGTGGTCGCATCCAGTTACCATTAAGCTGTGTGTCCATGACGTTGCGCACATGATCATCAGGATTATCTCACCATGACCTCACTACAAGCCTTTAACAAGAGCTACGCTGGGCGTGCAAAATACGCCCTCTCTGGGGAAAATTGGCGGATGGAACCCAAATTGAACTTGACCTGGATTTTGGTGGGAGAAAGTAATATACCAAATTATCATTGAATCCGATAAGCTCTATTAAAGTTATCATCCGGACAACAAATTTCAGGGATTTTCTAAGTCAAATTACGTCAAATAAGGGGCATAACTCCGGTGAAAATTGGCGGACGGAACCCAAATTCGAACTTGAGCTGTCTTTTCTCCTAATAAACCCACATACCAAATTTGATTGAAATCGGTTCACTCTAACTAAAGTTATCATCCGGACAACAAATTTCATGGATTTTCTAAGTCAAATTACGTCAAAAAAGGGGCCATAACTCTCGCAAAAATTATCGGATTAAAACGAAATTCGGACTTGAGCTGTATTTCGATATATGTGATCCACAAAAAAACGGGTTTTGCGTATAAACATTCCAAAATCGAGTTATCATCCGGAAACCAAAAAACATAAGAAAAACTGAATTTTCTGAGTCGAAAAAGGGGCATAACTCTGCCAAAAATGGTTTGACAGAACCCAAGTTCGAACTTGACTGTGTTTTGGTGGGAGAAAGTAATATACCAAATTTGGATTCATTCCGATAAACTATACTAAAGTTATCATCCGGACAACAAATTTCAAGGATTTTCTAAGTCAAAAAACGTCAAATAAGGGGCATAACTCCGGTGAAAATTGGCGGGCGGAACCCAAATTCGAATTGAACTTACTTTTCGGCTAATAAACCCACATACCAAATTTTATTAAATTTGGTTCACTCTAACTAAAGTTATCATCCGGAAACCAGGTTAACGGACGCCCGGACGGACCGACGGACGGACCAATACTATAATGGACAAAAAATGGACAAAATCTGGTTTCGATTAAGCTGTGTATCCATGATGTTCGTGCACGAGATCGTGCACAAGATCGTCAGGATTATCTCACTATTAGGGGGGACACACCACCTGCTTGCGTGGGGCTCTATTAAGGCACCATATATTTTAGTTTTAATAATCCCAATAAAATGACACGATACTGCTAATGTAATATTGAATGGTATTAGAGGTTTATAAAAGTTTTGGATTACCGGTATTGAAAGTGCAATTAAATTTTACTTAACCCTTTACCCAACAAACCGGCCAAAAAAAACTGCAACAGCCTAAATTATCATGGGTCTGTCTCAATAAAACCATACAAATATGGATATCATTGGAACCGGCTCATTGACCACATTGTGATGGTTACAGTTATGCCCTGTGCCAATGTATTCTCTTAAATATGCGAGTCGACCATAGGTCGCCTCGCATATATAAGAGAATGCATTGGCCTAAAACACTTTTTACCATTTTTTCTTACATTCTTTAACAATTTTATAATTTTTTAATGTGTTAAGCCAATGCATTCTCTTATATATGCGAGGCGACCTATGGTCGACTCGCATATATAAGAGACTGCATTGGCACAGGGCCCTTCTGTTGGGTAAAGGGTTAAAGATTCAGAACATTTCCTTTCCCACAAAGTAAAGACTAAGTTTAAAACTTTTATTGTCTCAAACCCATATCGAAAATGAAAGTGAAAATAGAATTTTCCGGAAAAGGATCGTTATACGCAGAATTCTGACCAATGACACATGGTAACTGATGCTAATGGGGTCGTTGTCATAATGTTTTATACATAGATGCACACCGTGTGCATTTCTGTATAATAAATGCACACCAGTCTCGCGTAGTGTCACGTGACAGGGTCATTGCCATAGTGTTTTCTACATAAATGTACACGAATTGATATTTTTTGTAAGTTCATTTTCTTCCGTTCATCGATCAAACAACCATGCAGTTCATTCGGTCCCTGTTTAATACCGGTACTAAGATCAATATGTGATCGATGATCAATTTTATTGCAGTTTCGTCATTGTGATAAAAGAAGGCCTTTATCAGAACTACGGAAGAAAATAGTCTGAATTGAAGCAGACGGCAATTATTTACAGCAACATTTCAATCTCACGCCGACTGAGACTGGTGTGCATTTATGTATAAAACATTACGACAACGACCCCATTAGCGTAACAGATTGATATCTACACTTCAAAGACCAGTTATCACACTCATTTAACCCTCCGATGAAAACATTTTCTATCGAGCATTCTACGCATGATATATGAACCAATATATTATCTGCCTTGCACATGGAACAGGGTTTGCATTAGGCACATGGAAAACTGCGTACACTAAATCTAAAATAGTGATTATCCTATCATTGTCCATTTCATACGGACTACCTCAAATGTTCATTATTTAGACCAGAAGTGAGTGTCAGTGTCACAATTTAATAGCAATGATTGTTTTGATAATATTGTCTCTGTGATTAAAAACAAACACGTCCTTATAACCTTTGACGATATGACTTCTCAGTTGAACATTGTTAAAACCTATCCCACTTACCCAGCCGCTACAGTACAGGGAGTAACACAGGGCTAATTTGGGGGTGGCGGTGGGATGAATTTGGGCGCCTCAAAAATGCTTGATTTGGCAATTTTGGTCACTCAATTCATTAGCCATATTTGCATTTTACAGGTCAGAAGTCATTGTTCTGGCATGAAAATAGGATCATAACTACCTTACTCGTATTTAAATTAACGCAGTACTATTTTTCGCTCAGTTTTAAATTCGCGCACTTTGAATTCACACATAATGGTGCGCGAATTCAAAACTGATAAAAATATTTTAGAAAAGGTCCTGTGTTTGATGACAGTGTCAGTTCTTAATCGCTCCTAAAGTTACGTGTGTGTAGTAAAGACCATCAGGCCAAAATTAATAAATTGTTTGTTTGTCCACACCCCTACCCCAAAATTTTCAGGTGGGTACATGTAGGTAAGTAGGGATTTTTTTGCAAGGTGGAATGGCATACTAAGGGTCCCCTCCATGGTGCAGGCCGAGGGTATCAATATTAATAAATAGTCAGGAATTAATTTGATAACAAATTAAAAAAATTATAGTTGGAAAAACACAACAAGAACAATAAATAATTATGCTGTTCAATCACAGTTGCTGGAGTTTCTGACCGAAAATGAGCTTCTCAGACAACATACAACTACTAAAAAAAACTTTAAAAAATATAAATAAAACAAAATAAAAAATTAAAATTAAAAAAAAAAAAAAAAATTCTCAATCTCAATAAAAGAATTTTCAGTCGGCCGTTAAAATCGAGTCGGTCGGGGCGAGGACACACAAATACCTTTTTAATTATGGCCTCATGATGGACATTTACATCGAATAGAACATAGCTGCATTATAATTTTGTTGTGAAGATGGGTGTATAATTATTCTTATATTTAAGCAGATATGTGGATCATTGAATTGAGCTCAAAACTAAAACAAAAACCGAGTAGGTTGCTGACTAAGCCTGACTTCCGAAAAAAAAATGGTTGCTTCTATTTTAAAAAGTTGGGTTCACATAAATAACTCAAGAGTGTTACAACTTACATGACCACGGCTCCACTCGATGCAGGGTTGTGGGTATGGAGACGTGCTTTCGTGCACCTTCACTATGAAATATGTGTATTTTTACAGGCATTGAAACGTAGAAGACTATACAATTGTCAATTATTTATCGCTTGATATGCTTTAAATAAATGGTATTGAGATTGGTTGCCCACATATGAATGTAATCACTCCAATCTTCCGTAATATGTATAAGTAACTCACGAACATATAACCCTCTTATTTTCCCACGCGAATTGGTATAAATTCAGGAGTCGTACTATTTTTAGCTGTTTTAAATTCGCGCACCGATAAGTGCGCGAAAATTAGTACTGCACGAATTTAAATACGAGTAAGGTATACAAATATGCCGATGCGTTGACCAGGTCTGGCTCATGAGCATTGTGCAGATCTGACTATATAGTCAGATCTGCACATAATGTGAAAATCGGGCTATACCAATTTATCATCAAAGTTTATAACTACAAAGATCATAGTTATTTCTGTCATATGATATGAGAACAATTAATATTTTCCAGCAGGAATAATTATTTTAACCAAAAATGGACT
The DNA here is from genome assembly GCA_032622095.1 of Siphonodentalium dalli. NCBI lineage: Eukaryota > Metazoa > Mollusca > Scaphopoda > Gadilida > Siphonodentaliidae > Siphonodentalium > Siphonodentalium dalli. Next base: position 159,609,780 of record CP136069.1, on the reverse strand, counting down.
TTTGATGATTACTTTGCCCATACTTTGAGAGAGTTTTATTATCTTCTTCAAACTTCATAAAATCACTTTATTTTGGAAACTGATTGTCCCCAGCATTAGATTAATTGTTGCCAAAAGATTGAAAATAACCAATTGATTTTCAAAAGAAATGGTATTTAATAGAAATAGAAAATTTCATACAAGAACTGTATAGCTCGATTTGCACATTATGTGCAAATCTGACTACATGTGTATAGTCAGATTTGCACATGAGCCAGACTAGTCCGTAAACCTGACGTTAATTATCAGAGCAAAGCTCTATTAACGTCAGGCATTTATGTCACAAAAACAAGCATTCCACGACCAATCATTGGTATGGACATTTACTCGACTTTTCACAAGCGATAACACACACTAAAAAATATTATTTAACGACCAAAACTGCCACATACTTGTAGATCAGAGCGTCTAGTACATTTCTAATGTGGTGTCAATGCATGTTTCAGATGTTAGTCATGCTATTCTTCGCTTAAATCTAGTGTTGAAACGATTAATTAGTGGTTTTAAGGAATCGACTAGTCGACAGAGGGAATCGACTACTAGTCGACTACAGGGTTGGGGCGATTACATGCCAATGTAATCGATTATGATTACAATTACTTTTGATTTACATGATTACGATTACGATTACTGATTACATTTTTTTTTTCAATGTAATCTATTACGATTACAATTACTTTAGTAAATGTAATCGATTACTTTTTTATTACAATTGTTAGTTTCCAACCATTTTGACCCCACAGCAATAAATAATGAAATAAATTAAAATATCAAATTTTATTGAATAAAAACATCACTATATAACATATAACAAGGATCGGATAAAACAAGCAAGCAATAAATACATTCAACAAGTTGATATGGTCTCAAACTCTGCCATTGCACTTGACCATCATAAAGTCTTAGAAGGTGCTGTCCTTGAGTCGGTATCTGTTTGGTCGGTACATTTTCCCGGCTACGCTGAATGGTCTCTCAACTGGGGCTGACGATGCTGGAATTGTTAAATACCGCTGGGCAAGTCTGGCCAATTTTGGATACTCAGTGTGGTGTACATCCCAATACTTTAGAGGGTGAGAATCTATATGCTGCATGGGCTCTTTCAAGAAGTCGTTGAATTCTGTCTGGTTCTCCTCATTTATAATGGGTGTGTCATCTTGCAGAAATGAGAACAGGTCGTCTACTCTTACTTTCTTTGCTGGGTGTGCAGTCTCTGGTTGTTGGGTAGATTCTTTTGGAAGTCGGCTGATGATGTCCTTCTTGATCGAAGCTGCCTCATTTGGTGTGCACCATTTCAGCTTGAATCGTGGATCTAGGGCAGCAGCTAGTTGGTAGTCAGAGTCGGTTTCGTAGTGTGTCAATCGTTTGGTGGCTGACGCTTTCAGTGCATTCACCATCTTTGTTAAATATTCCGGTGTAAGGGCATTTAGTTTCTGTTTCAGTCCACGGGTAATAGGTGCTGCTAAACTGCCACTCACACATTTCTCCCTTTGAACATAGTTTGTCGCACGTTCGAATGGTTCCAGTACATCACATAGTTCCTTGAGGACTTTCCTGTCATACAGTGAAAGATGATTTCCAGGCAGAGAATTTAACTTTTCCTCAGGAAGTTTCAATACGGAACGAATACTTGTCAACTGAGAGTTCCATCTACATGTAGTAGCGTTGGCAGCTTGTACACGATTCTCATCTTCCAACAGTTCACTTGAATGAATCGATTTCCGAATACTTCTCACAATCACAGACACCTTTGCTATAACCTTCGAAATATGTCCACCAGCTTTTTTGAGACCGTCTTTCACAACTAGTTGAAGAGTGTGCGCATAACACGAACCACGTTGTGTACCTGGGAATATATCACTGATACTGTTCTCCCCAACAGACTCACTTTCACTGTCACACTCCTCATCAGAATCATCATCTGCAACATCCTCAAAATCAGGCAAAGGAAAGTCAAACGCCTTTGTCATTTTTGATGCATTGTCGGTGATGATATGGGTAACCTTGTCAGCAATGTCTAAATCAGCGATCACCTCTTCATATTCCAGACGTATGTTCTCTGCATTGTGGCGACCCTTGAAACGTTTGCACGCAATCATGACCGATTTCATTGTCCAATCAAGAATGTATTGTCCAGTGATGCCGAGGTACGCCTTCATCTGTCGGTTGGACCACAGATCTATTGTCAGACAAACACTTTGAGCACGAACGAGTTGTTGTTTTACATTCTCCTGCACACGTTTGGCTAGTCGGACCCCTTCCGAAAACATCAATCATCGCATCAAAGGCCGAAAGGGACAACAAAGAAGGCTTTAACAGTTAATTGTGATTGTGTATTTCGATAGCTTAACTGTTTAAATTGTTTGGTAATTCGGCTACGGCACTGCTTTCACGATGGCATAATAGTGGTGGGTGTGTCCCGACTAGTCGACTACTAGTACAGTCCTTCGATTTTGGAAAACGTAGGTGCGCCGTATATCACTCAGAGTTTTTGGGATTTGCGCGCGCCTTTTTTGAGGGAGCACAATTAAAATTAAAATTGATGAAATGACTACTGAATAAAGACAAACATGTGTATAATGCACAAGTATCATTCTCCCAGAAACACAAATAAAACATATTTATATCAGTTTTATTATCAGTTTTATCAAACAATAGTCTCTGACTGCCGTAGCTGTCAAATTTTGAAAGTTATCGATGAGCGAAGAACTGCCATTAGTTATCCAGTTAAGATGAAGTTTTTTAGTTTGACCAATGAGAGCTTGGCTAGTATGGCTACTATCGAAGTCTGCGGCGTTTTCACGGTCTTAGATTAGTAACTATCTAGAGCATGACTGAACATAAACGAGCCAAGGAAATAGTACATATCTGAAGCATGGCTGAGTTAAAGATTCCGGATGGTAATTAAGTATTTTCACTGACCAACGTTTGTCAGCAAGTCAGAATATCACAATTAGTCGACTTCCGGGTCTGACAGCACATGCTCAGACTCGATAAAAACTTCGAACTCAGAAGTGGAATCATATAACCGCGATCAGATTCACTGTATTCCGACGAATCAACTCTTTCGTTTTGATAATATTTTGAGCATTGTCGCTGTCACTATCAGACATGATATACCGTAATCTGCATAAATTTATATAATAGTATTCGCATTGGTACAATTTGTCCAAATGAATCCTCGAAATACTGCAAGGTGAAACATAAACGCTGCCGCCAAAGTCAGTCTGCTTTTTGCGGGAACTCGCACGTGCAGTAGTTGTGACGAGGTGTCACCCCAATCATTGAGTGCGAAAGACGCCGCTTTGATCTTTGCTACCAGGTTCGTAATCAACGTCATCACAGCTGAGAAAGATACATGGTGAATAGTCTTGTTGGCGTTTAACCATTGGTGTGTTGTTTGTTAAAATCTCGTTCACTGGTTGCAAATTCCGATGAGCGCATTTTATATTTTCGGCGTGCGCATTTAATAACTCGCTGGTTTTTAGATCCGCGCGCGCCAAGGCGCGCAAGCGCAATTGCGCGCCTTAAAATCGAAGGACTGCTAGTACCAGATTTTGGGATCGACTAATTTAATAATCGCGTCGATTTCGACTAGTCGATTAATCGTTTCAACACTACGGTACTTAAATCGAGAGCATATTTCTACCGCCTCGAGTTTGAAGCCATTTTGTTTTTGCAAAAAGCCGTGAAAATAGTGAAACAGGAATCGGAAACGGAACGAACATAATTGCATTCCGGCTAAAACATGTTCTTGCGTTCTTGTTTGTTACGAGTTTTTTTTTTTCTCGATTCAAATAGATTTAAAAGCACATATAACAATAATGGACACCACGATGAGTGAGTTTGGAGACAACAATATATATGTAGTTGTAAGTTCGTTCCGCTTTTCCGTTCTGTCAATTTACTACAGTTCAAGTTTTAAATGTTGACAAATTAACGGTCTCGGATTTCTCTCAAAGTTCGGATTATATTTCGAGAGGCAGGTATTGTGCACAATGACTTCGTAATCTGTCACTATCGCTTGACCTTATTAGTAATATTACTTAAATTCTTAAGTTAGATAGATAGATAATTTTTTAATGGCTAAAAGATGCAAAATTTGCAGACATGAGCATAAGCATATATACAAAAGTGTAAACACAGAGTGTGACATTCATATAGTATAAATATAAAAAGTATAGATATATAAATATAACAAGAATGCAGCTTGACAGTTCTGTAGAGGGACAAGATAGTGAATAAACCTAGCTTAGTAATGACTACTAAATAGATACTCATACCTGTATATATATATACAACATGAAAAATCAACCCGTGCTATCCCACCCTCCTCCCTCAACAGGACTGTCATGTTGCTTAAGAGATACTAGTAATAGAACCAACAGCTCTTCGCCACCTGCATATACACACTGCTGCCATGTATGGCCGGCTTTAGACTGGCAAGTCCATGACCGAAAGATGGAATCCCTAAATACAGGCAGCAGTGACAATATATGCAGCTGGCCAAGTACTGTCATCGTACATAGAAAGATAGAGAGGAAAATAGAGTAGTAGAAGAGAAATATACATATGAATACGCTCGTCTGACAAGTCATGCCATCGATTGCCATCAAGGAGCGCCCAGGAAAGCAAGCCAAAGCTTGCTTATTTCCACTGTGGTCCTTAATGGTAACTGACCACATGACTGACCAGGCCACAGCACAAGTTCTCATAAGGTCGTACGGTATTATTAATAGCATGATTCACACCATTAATAATATACAAAGTCAGATTCCTCAGTACCTAAAATTTTATCGAATAATTCCTGTTTTATTAGGTGATTCCATGTAGCCAAGTTGCAGTTAGGTTCAATATATTTTACATAATTATTCCACAATGTGATTCCTGTGTAGAAAAAGCTATTGTAACCAAATACCCTAACATGAGGCACAGATAATCTAAAGATTCCAGACCGGAGATTATATTTACAATGAGTGTTCGAAAATTGGAATCCATCTCTTAGGTATGTAGGAGCTTTCCCATCTGTTATATTTTTCATGATAGTCAGCTTTCTTTTGGGAAACTCTGGATTCAACCGGAAGCCATTTAATGGTTTTAAACTCTTCATAACCTATATGTGAAAATCTATCCAAGCTCAGAACAAACCGGATTAATTTGTTTTGAAATATTTGTAGTTTATTTTTGGTAGTTTTACTCAAAGAGCTATACCAAATAGAGGATGCATAATCGATAAGTTAATGGTAGCAGATAAAACCATCTAGTTACATGTGATTTTGGTATTAATTGAAATGAGGGGCTATTTTTCCCAATCTAGCGCTTCGGCAAGCCGTCTACCACGTATTTTTCAAACAGCTACAAATGTTACATTTTTGATTTTTTTTCGTCGGTAACTTGTTGATACTGACTCAGAATAGATTAGTCTTCAACAAAATTGATAATGAATGATATCAGCCCTCATAATTGGCTACGGCAATCGGCAATGCCGAAGCCATTTGCTGAAGCAAGCTGGGCCACGATAAAGGGTTGCCGTTGCAGATTGCCGAAGCCAAACAATCTGAATTAAAAGGGCTGATGATATGCAATGTTTGTATTTGCCTGTTACAGGTCGGGCACACATCAAAAACGGTCTACGTAGCTCGTTTTGTCTACTGTACCCCGATTGAGCTACGTTTTTAATGTGATTTTGACGCCTCCTGCGATTATCGCCATACCACGACAAAAGCGCATTTCGAATTTTCGTGCATTAGTTGTGTACCACTATCACGTCTACAAAGAAGCAAAAAACTCAACGACTCACCACGGCTTTAATACCTTTTGAGCGATTCAAAATCGATTTGTTTTGGTCAATTTACCATGAAAAACCGTAAGAAATGATCATCAAAATCTCTTGATCAAAATGTAAATCTTCATCAAATCTGAGGTAGTTCCGGTCGCAATTGTGTTCGTAAACATCCGTGTGCAGGCGATAATCTGATTGGATGCATTTAGCCGGGGATTAATGGTACGTTCTTAATGGGATTTCAGTGTAACATCTATCTGTTGGAATGTACGGAACGACAAATGGACAACCATATTTGTATAACTGTAATGTTACGCGAGGTGCTTCCAAATTTCAAAGTAGAGTTGTGAATCATGTTTCCGTAGGTTGCCTTCTCTGAATGGCGGTCGCCAAACATTTAACAAATACTCGTCTCCGAGTGAAGCTGTTCGCTTTATCCAATCAGGTGAGCCACATAAACTGGACGTTCTTGACCTTCAAAAATAAATATCCTGCAAAAACAAATGGATTGTTCCCTACTTTTTATGGCAAAATCTGATATTTTCGGGAAAGTCACTACCAAACCGCAAACGCTAACAGGTCTCAATTAAAATATCGTTAATTGCGCCTAAGCCGCGGTGAGTCGTTGGGTTTTTTGCTTCTTTGTAGACGCAATAGTGGTACACAACTAATGAACGAAAATTCAAAATGCGCTTTTCTCGTGGTATGGCGGTAATCGATGGAGGTGTGTAAATCACATTAAAAACGTAGCTCAATCGGGCTACAGTAGACAAAACGAGCTACGTAGTACGTAGACCGTTTTGGATGTGTGCCCGACCTGTGTTATAAGCAGGTCTGGCAAATGTGAGAATACAGCTACAATAGCTGTATTCAGCTAACATAGCTGTATTCAGCTATAAATTATACTCTCAAACCGGCTGTTTTTCGATAATAAACTAGAAGCGCTAATTTGCGCATCAAAATTAGGCTACCATATTCTCTGGTCACCCTCAACCAAATCAAAATCGTCGCTTGTGTTCTGACAAAGTGTTGCCTTTTGTCGACACAGCAATTCTGATTTTGTGTGAAAACTTACTACGGTGGTCGATGTCAGTAAATATTCTGGGGACTATTTTCTGCAAATGCATTCATTAACTAACTTATAAAATAAAGATCAAATTCATCCCAAACACTCGTTTACTTCTTCCCGATGCTAAACCGGTAGGGGGCGTTAGAATGGTGTACCTATATCGAGCATTTAGAATTACATACCACTAGCGGTTTGTGAGCGATACTGGCAACTATTCATAACGGTATATACAGATATTGTGCGGCATATTGCAAATGTATGGCACAACATAGGGACAACTGAAATGAAAATGCGACTTATATAATTTCTGAAGTATTTCAAACATGAAGTCCTGGTCGTTAGCGAGTCAGAACTATTCAATCTGTTTTGGCGGGAAAATATATAATGTGTGAAAACTTACTAAACATAACATTGGTATTTGTATTTTCGCGATTCGACATACATGTATGCGTTTCCGTATTTTTGGAGAGAATCAGCTCAAGCAGTGAGTGGAACTCGCTCGGTTAAACTCTGGCTAGAGATGTTCCCCTTTTTACCTGTTTTAACGCACCAACCAAACTGAGTTTTAGCAGCATCATATTGATACTTCCGGGAATGATTAAGATATTCCATCTTTGGTGATAAATATTGTATTTAATGTATTTTTCAAGGTATTCCGCATTGCATAAGAGAGTTATTAACCGTTATGACCGACATCGACCGCCGTAGTAAGTTTTCACACATAATCACCATCGTCGTGCCGACAAAAGGCAACACTTTGTAAGAACACAAGCGACGATTTTGATTTGGTTGAGGGTGACCGGAGAATAGGGTAGCCTAATTTTGATGCGCAAATTAGCGCTTCTAGTTTATTATCGAAAAACAGCCGCTTTGAGAGTATAATTAATATATAGCTGAATACAGCTAGGTTAGCTGAATACAGCTAGGGCCTAAAAAAAATTATAACGTGTTTCTGCTAACGGGACCTCTCCAGGGTAGAGTAGGTAGGTAGGGATTTAATTTTATTTATTTTTTAATTTTATTTTTTGTTCACACCCCGATCACAGGTTCCAAGCTGTATTTATGCTATTTGGACAACCCAGTGGTCATATACAGTCTTAAATTGTATTCCTAAATAAAGGGAAGGAACATTTTGACAAACATTGAGAGTGGATATATAGATAATTGGATAATGTATACAGCCTATAATACAGGGTATAGAATGGATGGATAACATTCACAATGTCGAATAATTTTATTCAGTATTAAAATATATGTATTAAGACATTTACATATAAAAGGCCCCCATTACAAATTGGCTTAATTTTACAATTTGTAGGTTTCATACAGTGAAAATTTCTGTTGAAGTAATAATATTCATGTATATAATCTTACAATTCAGCTATTTCTCAAATACATGTACACCCAAAATGCTTTAATAGGCAGTTTCCGATCTTGTATCCTACATGGTAACAAGTCATACCCTGGATGGCAGCAGTGACTGTGCATTAGTTGTGGAGAGAATCTTCGCTTGTAAACAAAATATGATTAATTGGCCAATTGACATAATAGAACTAATTTATGTCAGGCCTTAACAACCATAATGTTTTGTGAGAATCAAAATGCAGCATTTCTACAGCGAATCGGCTTATTAAGAATCATGATTCTCTTTCTATAGTCAGGTTTAGTCTAGTCGGGCTAAAACAGCTATTATATATATCCATTCAATTGAGTCGTTTGTGATGAAAATGTCGAAAACACTAAATAAAATTGGTTGCATTTCACAAAAGAAATATTATTTCACAAAAGAAGTATTATTTTGATATAGTGTGTATGATTATTCCAATCATCAGGCAACACAACGTCAACTGTGCGGTGAATTATCTATATACGCACTTATAAGATACTACTTTTTAGACAATAGGCTTTTGCATGAATTGTATGACAAATTACATACATATAGGTTATCACCACGTTGCGTGTTCCCGAGATAGGTATTCATGTCCTGCAACCAGAGAAGCTTGAATATGGATCTTGGAAATGCACAACACATGGTGATAACATATATGTATTCAATTTGAATATTTCCTTGCTACAACTGGCTGCAACCCATCTTCTTGACAATTAGGACAAATGGGTGTCACAACCTTGTACATTTGCCTTAGAGACAATTTTATAGCCCCACCCAATTCCCCACAACGGACGCATCGATCAGCTTCTCCTATTCCAGAGGCATAATATTGTGATTCAATCGGCGAGGCACATTCCAGGGTTTCACGGGTAACTGCGACACCATACAATTGATGATCATCTGGGCAAAGTGGTGCCAGTTAGCTGACATTCCAAAAAATGCCATACGTGCCTGAAATGTTTTTTCCGACCCCCCCCCCTGCAAAAATCAGATTAAGAAGTCACCTTGCCACTGGAGTTCGCAAACACAAGAGGTACATGGTGATCTTAAAACAACTGTGTTAAATATTATGAGCCATGAATGCTGCTATGTGATATTCTATATTCTAATATAGTAGTAGTTAGTAGTAGTAATTGTTATATTAAAATTAATAGTTCTAATATATGTACATGTATGATCTTGATATAAGTGAGTATTTAGACCTGATATAAGTGAGTAGTTAGACCTGCCAAAAAAATTCCCACCCTCCCACAAATGCTCAATGTTATGCATCCATACTTGTGTTACACCTTTTACTGGCTAACAATCACTCATATTTAACGGCAGAATGTTGAGAAATTCTATGAAACATTCACTTAGTTTAAACAATATTTTATTTTGAACAAAATTAGAAACAATCACTTGTCATATATGTCCCAGGACCCAGCTCATTTAAGTTATATTAACCAACACCCCTTCACATATCAAAGTTAATAAAGGTCTATATAGGCTCAAACATGGACCAAAAGACATCGTTTTATGTTTGTTTAATGTTCCCTATTTTCGAGGTAGTCCGTAAATTCGCATTTTTGGAAGTTTGTTTCCAATTAACTCCGGTTTGATGGGTTTTGTGAACACGATTTTCACAGTTAATTAGGCTAATGACTCATTGAATTAAATTAATGACTGCAAGTAATAGAAAATACAAGATAATTTTGCATATTTGGAAAGACCAATGCAAAGAAATCCGGTGCGTATAAAAGCCGAACACAACCGAACATAACCGAACACAAGTCCAAATAATGGGAAATATAACGAATAAAGTTCATAGGCGTGTGTATTCATGTTCACACTATTAATATACGAAGTTTGGTGGAGTTCGGGCCAATAATAAGTGTTTTATTCGATATTTTGTAAAACGCGTTCAGTGTTCGGCATAGAAAAGCCGAACACAAGCTTCTCTCGTGGATTAGGGGGGGGGGGGGTAACATTTTAGTGAGAATGCAGACGAAAATGGACAACAAAACACGTTTTTTCTCGCGAATTAAACCTGCCAAATCCCTTCTGGCAGATATTAATTATCATCTATCAGCGGATAATCTAATCATGGACAGAAGTTTGTGTTCGGCTTTTCTATGCCAAACACAAACGCGTTATACAAAACACCCAACAAAACACTCATTATTGAACCAAACTCCACCAAACTTCGTATAGTAATAGTATGAACGTGAATACATATGCCTATGAACTTTACAAGGTGGTCTTATATTTAGTAGACTGTATATAGAGTTATATATCTCAAACGCCAGCTAACGCCACATCTATGCATATCTATGTGTTAATTAATTACCGGTGACTGAGTGTCGAACATAAACTTGTGTTCGGCTTTTCTATGCCGAACACTAAACGCGTTTTACAAAATATCGAATAAAACACTTATTATTGGCCCGAACTCCACCAAAGTTCGTATACGGTATAGTAATAGTGTGAACATGAATACATATGCCTATGAACTTTATTCGTGAAATTTCCCATTATTTGGACTTGTGTTCGGTTACATGTATGTTCGGTTGTGTTCGGCTTTTACCGTGGTCCAGGAAAAAAATAAAATTACGTTCGGCAAAAATTAGGGTCGGGGGTTTTGAACATGGGTCGGTCGGGTTAGCAGAAACACGGTATAATTTTTTTTAGGCCTAGCCTATTGTAGCTGTATTCTCACATTTGCCAGACCTGATAAGTGGTGGGAAAATTCATAATAATGTAAAAGCCTACGGAGGTAGTGATTGAAGATCCGGCTTCACAACTATTCGAGAGCGTCTACGGTCTAGCTCTGTTTGAATAGTTGGGTCCACCAACTGGAGCCAGACCTGTTGAACTTGAACTTGACCAATGACCGGTAAAATTAAAACATCACGTTACAAATTCTTACATCAGCGGGTGAGGCAAATGTGAATTCCATCTCCGCGTCAGCATTATGCCTAGAACTACTATGAAAAGCTGCCGCTGATCTTCTGCATTGTTTCAGAGCCTTTATCGGCCTTAAAGCTTGCCTCAGCAACGACATCGTGCCCTTGAATTTAGAAAAAAAATTGGCCAAGATTGCTGTATCTTAAAGTTATTGAATAAATATTTGTACGGCTAAAGAACAATCCGGAATGTGAAAATCTGCTCATTTCTTCTTCTAATTCCAACACTCGATCGTATGCCAACCTCTCATATTAGAAAATGAGAGAAGTCGTCGCAGGTTTATTTGGACGAACTGTTTCGTCTTCAAAAATGAAAAATATACTTGCAATCACCAATTTAACTCTGTAACGGGGAAATAGTACCTTAGATAATAGATATACAATACACAATCGGATATCAGTTTTACGTTGACAAGCAGAAACGATGAATAACCGATAACGCTCTTCGTTATCTACATTATTTTGGCCATCATGACATCAGCGTAGTTCTGAATTGGTCATTCTCGCCATTTTTGTTTTGCGATAAAGTTACCCAACGATCAGTCTATGTAAACATACACTCAGATATGTGGGTATGTAGTTTACTCCAGACTGCCCAACGATATATAGTCCTACACACGGACTTCACTGGAATGGTTGCCCTTTTATTTAATGTTTAATGCGAGCTGTAATTAGTTGCTATATATGTGATGGACACTTTCATAATGTGCCGAACAGTTTTACCATGAGCATGGATCTTCATTCATGCGAAGTCGGCCCCATATATAACAGAACCATTGTTTAAACTCATTCTTTATTTATTTTATTATATGGAATATGAAACTGATAATAATGATAATGCAGCTATCATATTTTTATAACTGAGCCGCTGTCAGTGACTCCCCATGAGTGAAGATCATTTTGTTACGGAACGTCGAAATACCAAGCTGAACCAAGCTGAGGAAAAATAAGGCGGAACATGCCATTCAAAGCATATTTTGTGCTGTAGGCCTATATACTGAAAAAATAAAACAAAATAATGCAACATGGCGTAATTTTATTTGAGTTTTGATGACATAGCGAGCGTAAATCTATAGAAAACTGCGGTGCATGATCGCGAAAACTTAAGCTTGGTATTGGTTCAGCTTGGTATTTCGACGCACCCTTTTGTTATTACAACTAAGAAAACATTGCGGACTTCACAATTAGCCTACACAAACACTACACTAACTCAACTAAATTTCAGTTGGGGACCTCACAATTAGACAAAATAAACACTATCTCAATAAAATTAAGCCGATTTAATCCCTTCTAATTAATGGGGCCGTCTTCGCGTGGGGCCGTCTTCGTATGGGGCCGACTTCGCACGGGGCCGACTTCTCCAGATACCCATTCTGATGGTGTCTTGAAAACATGAACCTCATATACAGAACATTGTACATCATATAAAGATTAATGGACACCGCATGCACATACGCACATTAGACCCCACCATGCCACTAAAAACAATGGAAGGGCACAAATTATTAAACTAAAAGTTAGATAAATAATTCTAGTATACATGTTATTGCTCACACTTGCCTGGGAAGCACCAATTTCTGAACACCATTACTCCCCGTCGACCTACCCAATCCGTCGCATTATGCCCCATACATGGGGTACAATGAGACACATTTGACATTACAACATCAGCATATACCGAACTTAATAAATACAAGACCGTCTGCAGTATCTTTTCTTTTGTGGATTGAAAGAATATAAGCGTTATTTAAAGTCATAGCAGCAGACCAATGGGACATTTTATTGATTTCTATGGCGGGTAAAAATAGCACCATGAAGATTGAGTTCAGGAAAATGGCCGGGGCAGGGTTAACAATAAATATTTATCTATATCATATTTAAATGTTTGGGAATGATCGAATATGGTTTTTTTTTTTTTTTTTTCTTTTGAATTAAGGTTACGATCAGATTTATTTTTCCAGGTTTGATTTACGATATGCCTAATCAGATTTTGTTCTCGTACTGGTTGTACCCGAGTGTCGCATTATGCCCCACAACCAGACAACCTGCCTCTCCCCCAATATGACATATAAAGTCGTAAGCAAATCATATAAAGAATATCGCTCATCATCATAATATCCATACTACGGTATATCATTAAAAATAATTAATTTGTGTCGAAGGGTTTCTGCAGAAAACGGTCAGACGGCGTCAACTCGATCAAGACACCCGCTTACAACAGAACATGAAAACCATGGTCAGAAATGGTAACGCCCTCAAGATCATATTATTATGGCATATATAAAATATGTAGGAGCTTTGATGTAGTGATTGTGACAAAAGTTTATATAGGTGACGGCTATGTTATATTATGCATTGTATTCCCACAATAAAACCTCAAAGGGTGGCCCAGCCATTGTTCACACCTAACTATCGAAAGCAATTAAGGCGGTCATAAAAAGTTACATACTGCATCAATGGGACATCCGCGAATACATACATCCTGCTAAAAAAAAAACCGATACGCACACTACCAAAAATAAACTACAAATATTACAAAACAAATTAATCCGGTTTGTTCTGAGCTTGGATAGATTTTCACATATAGGTTATGAAGAGTTTAAAACCATTAAAGGTACTCAACCCGATAACACTCCTCTCAATTACTATTTCAATGGCTTCGGGGGTCAAAAATATTTGATTCGAGTCGAGGAAGTCACCCATCAAAGCTCAGATTTGTTAGATATCGATTTTAGAAATCTATTATTTTTCATTATCGGGAATACTATCTGGCCCAGAACTCAGTCAAAATTGCGTTAAAATTACCACTTGATTTTAGAGTTATTCGTCCTTGTCTGTTTGAATAGATTTGGAGTACACATCCAGAGCAGATTATGGCAGTTATTGGTACTCATCTCGAGAACATAACAAATTTCAAAAATCAATATCTAATAACTCTGAGCTTTGTTTGATGGGTTCCTCGACTCGAATCAAATATTTTTTACCCCCAAAGCCAAAGAAATAGTAATATAGGACCCTCTGATCGGATTGTTGTTGTTGGAATCTGTTGAGATGGGGACCCTCTTTACGGGTTGAGTACCTTTAAATGGCTTCCGGTTGAATCCAGAGTTTCCCAAAGAAAGCTGACTATCATGAAAAATATAACAGATGGGAAAGCTCCTACATACCTAAGAGATGGATTCCAATTTTCGAACACTCATTGTAAATATAATCTCCGGTCTGGAATCTTTAGATTATCTGTGCCTCGTGTTAGGGTATTTGGTTACAATAGCTTTTTCTACACAGGAATCACATTGTGGAATAATTATGTAAAATATATTGAACCTAACTGCAACTTGGCTACATGGAATCACCTAATAAAACAGGAATTATTCGATAAAATTTTAGGTACTGAGGAATCTGACTTTGTATATTATTAATGGTGTGAATCATGCTATTAATAATACCGTACGACCTTATGAGAACTTGTGCTGTGGCCTGGTCAGTCATGTGGTCGGTTACCATTAAGGACCACAGTGGAAATAAGCAAGCTTTGGCTTGCTTTCCTGTGCGCTCCTTGATGGCAATCGATGGCATGACTTGTCAGACGAGCGTATTCATATGTATATTTCTCTTCTACTACTCTATTTTCCTCTCTATCTTTCTATGTACGATGACAGTACTTGGCCAGCTGCATGTATTGTCACTGCTGCCTGTATTTTGGGATTCCATCTTTCGGTCATGGACATGCCAGTCTAAAGCCGGCCATACATGGCAGCAGTGTGTATATGCAGGTGGCGAAGAGCTGTTGGTTCTATTACTAGTATCTCTTAAGCAACATGACAGTCCTGTTGAGGGAGTAGGGTGGGATAGGACGGGTTGATTTTTCATGTTGTATATATATATACAGGTACGAGTATCACTTTAGTAGTCATTACTAAGCTAGGTTTATTCACTATCTTGTCCCTCTACAGAACTGTCAAGCTGCATTCTTGTTATATTTATATATCTATACTTTTTTATATTTATACTATATGAAT
The DNA here is from genome assembly GCA_032622095.1 of Siphonodentalium dalli. NCBI lineage: Eukaryota > Metazoa > Mollusca > Scaphopoda > Gadilida > Siphonodentaliidae > Siphonodentalium > Siphonodentalium dalli. The sequence continues at coordinate 159,594,539 of CP136069.1, read as the reverse complement.
GTCACACTCTGTGTTTACACTTTTGTATATATGCTTATGCTCATGTCTGCAAATTTTGCATCTTTTAGCCATTAACAAATTATCTATCTATCTACCATAGCGAGTACACATTTACTTTCTATGACACCACCAAATCAGCCTCGCAGTGAACACACATATATATCGAAAGCAATTAACGCGGTCGTAAAAGTTACATGCTGCAGCAATGAGACATCCGCGAAGATACATCCGCGAATACCTACATCCTACAAAAAGTCTAACGGGTACGCAATATAGCTAGTAAATTTTAAATCATATTTGCTCCATAGCTCCACGGACACGACCAGATCAGCTTAACAGTATACACCCTAGAGAGCGTAATAAGGTTTCGCGCAATAAAATCGTCAACAGGGGCCAGCCATTGTTCGAAAAGAAAGGGTACGCAATATAGCTCGTACGTTTTTAATCATATTTGCTCCATAGCTCCACGGACACTGTCAGATCAGACTAATAAATAAGACTAATAAGACTAATAAAATTCTGACTGCCATCGGTAAAATATTTTTATTCCGTTCGTACTCAATCTTGTTTTATTTTGTACAGTGAAAGTTGTCATATTTTGGTCGATTAACACGTTTTATTCCAGAGCGATGTCCAAATACATTGGTACTCACACTTGGCACATTGATAAAGTTCTTGATATTACTTCAGGCTAAACAAATCACTCAAACACAGAGAGAGTAGTACTTCGGGTGACTAAACCGGGTTGCTCGAATGGGCCTCATCCCTCAATATATTATGTCTTTAATATATAGATCACAAAAAAGGAGAGAACATTTTAAACATAATTTAAGTTTTTCTTCTTTTGTTCTTTCTTCTTAGGTGGTGCTCAAATACAGAACATTTGAGTACAGTCTTCCCCTTTAGAACACCCTTATATCAAGAGATTTGCTATACTTAATATGGGCAGAAAAGAGCACTGCATGTTGTTCAGTCAGCATGGTCAGTAAGACATTCACTTATTTATATGAGTAGGCCTATAAACTGAATACCGTAAAAGGTTCACGTATTTACAGAACTTGGTTTACGATGCATGTTGTTTTGAGTGAATACCATAATTATTTCATGAGTGATTAGCAGTGGAACTATCAATATTCAACGAGCGGCCACAGGTCGCGAGTTGAAAATTAATATTTCCTCTGCTAGTCACGAATGAAATAATATAGTCGGATTCCTTATGTCGAAAAAAATGGTCGCGCGTTGTCGGAATGTTAAAAGCGATATGAGAACCGTTTCTACACCAACAGTGTGTCTATTTTCAGAATCTACCTGTTTCCAGCTTGATATTTTAGTGGAAACAGGTTTGTGTGAGGCTTTTGTTTGTGTACCTCTCTATTTTGTCCCCGTCCACCTGGTAATAAAAACATGCTATTACGCATAGCAAGTTCGGTAAGTGGCTTTCTTTGTTCCTGGAAATCGAAAAACATGGGGAGGTCTTGCCACAAATTACTTAATTACATATCTTAATAAGGAATAGTGTCATAATATCATCAGATGAATTGTATTTATGACTGCATTTTCAATTTTCTTTCCCAAATATTAAGGTATTGTATATTCTTAAAATGAGCTACATCACATATAGACGAACATGAACAATCTACAAGGATATCTTGATCATATGCCACAAACAAAACTTCGCTACATCGATTTTTGGTAAAGATATCGCAGAAAAGCTAACCCTACCCCCACCCTCGCTGATTTCACAAGTCAGATTCCTTTGGTCGAAAACAATGGTCGCGCCATTTCGGATTGTCTAAGACGATATGCGAACGGTTTATTTATCAATAGCGTGTCTACTTTCAGAGTTTACCTGTGTCCAGTTGACATTTTATTGGAAAAAAGTGTTTTTGGACTGTTTTAAGAATTTAAAGAGCGTTTACTTATTATACAAATATTAATCCTCATAACTAACTTTCTGGTGGACTGTGCGAGTTGAAATTAACAAAAGTATCAACTATGGCAGTCTACTTTCAGAGTCTACTTGTTTCCAGTCTGACATTTTTACTGGAAACAAATTGTTTGGACGGTTTTAAAAATTTAAAGAGCGTTTCCTGATTATACAGATATTAACTAACACGATTAGCCTTTTCATGAATTGTGCGAGTTTAAATTATGCACATATGTCAAGTATGACTCTGAAATGTATTTTTGAGAATGGTGTCGTCAGATAAGTCTCCGCGAGTGCAGTACTACAGTTGCGAACAAAACTAACGTTGGACCCTAGCTATAGAGAGCGTTTCCTGATTAAAAAAAATATAACTAACAAGATTAGCCTTATCATGAATTGTGCGAGTTCAAATTATGCACGTATATCAAGTATGACTCTGAAATGTATTTGTGAGAATATTGGTATCGTCAGATAAGTCTCTGTGGGTACAGTGCTACAGTTGCGATCAAAATTTAACGTTGAACCATATAGATAGTTTGACGATTTACTCAAATGTTCACAGTGGTGGAACTTAATGGAAATCATATATGTATGGCTCTTACATGCAATCTATCGTAACTACATGTGATTTTACAAAATTAACTTGCAATATAGTCAGGCCACCAGATACAGTAGTTGATAAAAAATGTGGTTAACATCAATCATATACATCACAATCACGTGCTTCAGTGATAATGTCCACTATTCTACAAATGTAATGTGTATCAAGACTAAAGTTTCAGGATATCGTTGTAAAATTGATTGATGGTGTTTTTCATCAATTGACAAAATTAATGTTTATTGCCAGGACGAACTACCGCATAATACGGAGTTGTGTGCTAACAAATCTGCGAGTCATATTTATGTAAGTGTCAGTCAAAACTTTTAGGACATGGGAATTTTTTTTTATTTCGTGACCACAAATACTAATTCGTGGCCACGAAATAACTAATTCGTGGCCACGAAATAACTAATTGTGATATACGATCGTCAGTCCCATTGTTGTAATGGCAGCGGATATAGAGATGATCTGGTTGTAGTTGTCCACCATCTTGGCATGAGCCACGGCGATTTGAGATAAAGGGTGTTGTAGGGTGGCCCGTAAAACAAATTAAGTAATCATCCGTTTCACCAATCCGATTCAAAGTTGCCGCCGTCCTGTGGGGGGGGGGTTAAATAGGCACCCACGACATTCAGTATATCTTGGGGCCAATCTACAGCACCAATTTATACCACATCAAACGGATAAGGGGCCGAGAAATTGTATAGGTGCCATATTTGAACCCATCTGGGGTGGCCATTTTGGATCGGGGATGGTGAAAGCGGGTGAATATTTAGTTTGTCTCAGGGGTCACCCTACAACACACTGTACCATATATGGACCCCTCTGATCAGTTATCATTTTCGCTAGAGTGCATGGGCTGAAGGTGTGAAAATTTAGCTTGCTTTGCGAGCCACGGTACAACACCCTTTATTTGATCTATATCGTTCAAGTGACCGAGGAATAATGTGTACCTCTTTGACCCCTTCTGAGCGGCGACCATTTTGGATCGGGTATGGTTGAAAGGGGTGAAATTTATAAGTTTGTTTTGGGCCCACCCTACTAAACCCCTTATTTGACTTAAATTGGCCAATATGCCGAGAGAAATGTCATTCCCATTCGATCCCTTGTGGTAAAAACTAATGAATATTCAGTTTGCCTTGGAGCCACCTGATCCGTGTTTCTGGGCTAGTTTATATCGGACGTTCCTATCCCCATAGAGCCCGGGTCCCACGCTATAATGTTGTTTATAGTAGCTTCTTTGCAATCGTATGCATTGTTTCTAGAACATCAACTTAGTGTAACCATACCGTATATGTATCTGGATATATGCAAAGGCCACGAATATAGTTATTTCGTGGCCACAAAATAAAAAACAAATTCCCATGTCCTAAACCAGCCACCGTAGCTTATGGATCATTCTGTTTTAGTATTAAATTTGGAGAAACCCGTCCAGCATCAATGTAACAACTACAACAACTCATCTATGCCAATGATATGTTTAGCCATATACATGTGGATAGGATGGTATTGTTTAAAAATGTTAAACAATGTTATCATGTCCATTTGTATTGCTAAATATTGCTGGGCTTATATAGATGGTTGTTCTATAATTCCTGGTCGGGTTTATCCGATGCAGTTAATACTCAAATGTGAAATTTGAGATATACCTGGTCGTCAAAGTGAACCAGATGTCTTATTTAAGGCTAGCAACGGTTGCTAATCAAATGCCACAATGGTGTACTAATCAGTCATTGGTATTGCCTTAATTAATCAGTGTCTAATCACATGGTGCTGGTTTTGTTCAAAGTTGGGCACATGCATGTCTAAAACTATGCAGCCATGTTCTGCATAGGCCACTGATCATTATAAGATCGGGAGACTTTGCCACCGGTCCCGATAGCTCATTAGTAACGGTTACTAAGCACCTACTCGGAATTTGCAGGAAAATGCAACTATGGTTGATATTTATTTTACTCATTAAGCTCTACTTTATTGGAAATTCGAATTTATTTGATTTTCACAACTATACACCAAGCGTGGAGATTAACTGTGGTCAGAATTAATGATGGTGAATGCTGGGTTCCAGTCACTGTACTGAAGTTGGTCAAAAGTAACTGGCGTGGGAAGTGTGAAAGCAAAGCCTATACTGCTATAGTAAAGATCTCAGCTGCACCGAAATGTCCATTTATCAGTAGCACAAATCCTGCAAAAAACACAGATCCGCTCAGTGCATGTGGGATAAACTCCGATGACAACGTTTGAGTTAATGACAACGAACAAATACCATCTATACATGTGTATTTGTGACACTACATCCCGTTATGCTCAACGATGTGGTTTTAAAACTAGTCAGTGGACAACAGGACAGACAAGTATCAAATAAAACAATAATATAATATGTAATCACATCGTGAACAGTCTTGTTGTGAATATTTTCATTTGATTCAACAGGCTGCATCTTGTCGAAATTAAAAAACCAGTCAACACTTACTTTTGCCAATTACTGTATCTTGAGGCATGACTATATCATATCTTGCTACTACGAAATCACGGATAGTTACTGTGGGTCAAACCCGAGCGTTAAACTTCATATATAGTTGCGCACGATTGCCAATCAATATCAAGTGATATTACAATCAACGTTTGAGCATAACACGAAATTCTCCATAGGGTTAAGTGTTAAATTTTGATCGCAACTGTAGCCAGAAAGAATCATCTGATCACATCCATTCTTTTTAAAACTAAGTCTGTGTTTCATACTTAGTATTTTTTAGGAATATCAGTACGCGCATATCATCATACGCAAAGTTGCGCCATTTATCCAAAGTTTCAAATCGCACCGATCACCATACGCCAGATGGCACCATCTATCGTTTTCTGTAAATGCGAAACGCTCTCTAAATTATGTTGACCCCGATTTAGGCCGACCCGCCAAAATTCAAGAATGGAAACAAGTCAATCCTGAAAACACACCTACTAGGCATACAGAATCCGTTTTCAGATCGCTTTTAACAAACCAAAAATGCAAAATGACATAAGGAATCCGACTAATATGGGATTCACTTAAAACACCATATGTGCATGTTGTATTTATTATATACATGTCGATCATTATTATTTTCAAAATTATGCAGCATTTTCACTTATAATAGCACAACAAATTAAACAATACACGGAACCGATCAGCTGATACAGGTAGCAATTAAACCGCTTTCGTGTGATGGCGTCGTGGCTTCATTCGGCAAGATACAGTTCATCTGATTTTTATAGGAAGTAAGCGACAGTGAAGATTTCATGTTTGAATTACAAAATGATATCTTTACTGTCGGTGTAGACAATAAATACGACATTTACGTTGCGGAAATTTCCCATTAATGGGAAGCATATAATAAAATTATGTTAATGGTTTCGTATATATGTGCGTGAACAAATTATATCTTGTCTTATATATGAAAATGGCAATGTTACGATCCGAGTTGCACGTTGAAATGTCTCTCAATCAAGAGCAAGTTTGAAAATTGATCCCGATTTCGCCCATTTCAGGGTGCATATACAGCATGTATATGCAAAGGTGAGCAATATGCCACGATCAATTAATTATGTACATGCAGCATGTACATGCACGGTGAGCAATATGCCACGGTCAATTAATTATTGGACGGAAACATAATTTAGATGTTTTCGTTACATGCATGTGCATATATAGGGGTAATCACGCGCGGTGCCCCAAATTGCATGCATGACTGTGCAATCTTAATTCCCAACTGCCCATGCTGCCCTCTTATATAACACGCGGCTGTTTCCAGTCGCTAAAATCCGGTCTTAGCACATAATCATATAATAGCCCTCTTGTCTAAACAATGTGGAACAATATGTATTATGTGAGAATTGGAATGCGATTATATATGTCGCTAATACCCTAGCTGATAGAAGAAAAACGAATGTCATTTGTCTGTCGCAGTCTTATTGAACATTTAGTTATTGCATGCCACCAGGAAAATTATGTTTTGACGTTATGCGTGTTTAAACACGAAACTCATATAGAGTTATCGTGTTCCCTGTTGGGTTTATACAAGTGTATTTTGATGGTGTATTAGTCTTTGTCTACCATACCAGTTTGCAGAAAACTCCAAAGGGAGATAACCTAATTATATTGTTGTTTTATTTGTCGGAGAAGGAATACGACTTTAGTGAACCACAAGTGATATGTTATCTTGGTCATCTCGCGCGTCATGGCCCTAGACATGATATATTCGTTGGAAACAAACTAAACGGAAAAAGAGATTCTCTAATTAAGCTTCTTTAAAAGAAAGGATATTCACAACTGGATCTATTATTAAATTCCGTTCATTTGGGGACAGCAACTTAAATATAGGGGTATGTATTCGTACTACAGCGTATTATATAGTGCCATCTCGATTTATTATACTAAATTGTTTAACCCTTCCATGATGGGAGCTGCGCTGGTGCAGCATTAAATACCACGTGCCAGTGCATTATCTTATATATGCGAGTCTCCCATAGGGAGCATCGCATATATAAGAGAATACACTGGCTTACAATATCAAGGTAAATATTGTAGGCCCATTGATTATATAAGAGAATGCATTGGCACAGGGTTTTCGCAAAATTTAAGGAAGCTCCAGTCATGGAAGGGTTATATAAACAGTTCAGTAAACTGTTTAAGTTTATAGCTAAGCTGTTTAAACAGTTTATTAAACTGACGCAATATACACTGCTGTATATTGACTACATTCGTATAATGTATATTGTAACAAAGTCAGATATCCAGATATCAATGTCAATTTATAAGATATAATAGTTAGAATAAAATGTATAGGAATTGTCCTAACACCAATTATACTTTAAAAGAGTTGCAATGCCCGATGATCCAATTTGATATGATACCAAATTGGTTAAAAACTTAAAATGTCCTTATTCAAAGTTATACTTACAAGTTACACAATCATGCATCTTGTTATATACCAGGCGAATAAAATATGAGACATATCAGCAATCAATGTTATTCCCAGTACTACCATATCAGGAATAGATCAACAGTCAACATATTCATCCAAGCAGCAGAAGGGAAGACACCAATGTGGTGTACCAACATATCCTCGTGCAAATATGTTCATATATATAGGATTCACATATAGGTTCATATATGGAACTTACACTCTTAGAACCAGAAGTCCTTCCGAGAACCCAAAAAGGTTCTTCACCTTGTCACAATAGGAGCACCTTATTTGGTGCTTCGAAGGACCCCGGGCATCATAAGGTTCTACTGAAGAACCATATAATAAGGTTCAACAGAAGAACCCCAAGATGGTTCTTAAGGGAACCATAATATGAACATGGTTCTTCAGGGAACCTTTATAAGAACCCCATATGGTACTTCGGAGGACACAATCATAAGGGTCACACGAGGTTTCTCCAGAAAACCGTTCATATATCAGAACAGGGTTCGTAAGAGATCCATAATCTACCCCAACAGAGAACTTCAGAGAACCTGTAAGATGGAATAGCGTACGATGATAATATAGTATATGTTTGCGCTCTTGCGTATATCGCGACGTTCAGTGCACTTTGAGGTGTTTTATAATAACTAATAGATTGTCATAACATTGAAGCATTTGGGGAATGATATATACAAGGCAGCTTATACCTACACGTTCCATATACAATTCGCTTAATTTTGGTGTGATTCATATTCTTGAATACCCGAAGGTGGTGAATTAGTCTGCACTTTAACATATATTTATGTGTATTTTACGATTATCACACGAGGGTTCTTCAGAGAACCTATCATATATCAGAACATGGTTCTTAAGGGAACCATAATCTATCCCAACATGGTTCTTTAGAGAACCTTTATAAGAACTCCAGATGGAATAGCGTACGGTGATAATATAGTATGTTTTCTTCTTGCGTATATCGCGACATTCCGTAAACTATAATGGTCTGAGTGCACTGCCTGTGGTTTTTACCCTTAGATAGCAAGTTTTGGCTCAATTGGTCGAGCTGTTTTCGAGTTTATAAAGGACACACACACGAAAGTATCGGATATATAGTAGAGTACTATTACTATTATATACATTACTATTCCCCAACCCTGCGAACAAACACATACTCCTCCTTTCTCTCTGGTTGATGTTTTATTCATGTTCATCACTCAATTCGGCTCCATGGTACATGTAACAACTGCATTATTGTTTGGTCATGAACCCTTCAGCATCCAAAAGAACCCTAGTCAAACACCGACGAACCCTATCGATTACAGAGAACCTTTTCTGACACAGAGGAACCTATGGGTTCTTAAGAGAACCCTTGAGTTCTTCAAAGAACCACAAAGAACCCTTATTTCTTAGAGTGTATTTGATTCTGAAATAAGCTCATATAGGACTATATCCGTTATTTCGTTGATATGAATGGCGCGGGCAGCAGTATAAACACATTATAAAGAGCGTTCATCTGGTACGTCGTGTTGATAAAAAAGAGTAGATTTTAAAATAGTGCCTTTATGAGCTTATTTAGAATTGAAATAAGCTCATTTCCGACTGTTTTTATCGTGTCCCTGTATGGGCTATTTCGTGTGTTTTAAATAAGTTCTATATGAGCTTATTTATACGGGAGAACGGGCTGGTTTTACAGCGAAGTTCTTTGAAATTGTGTAAATGTAGCGGTACCCCCGCACAAGACATCATGAAGTCACACACAATAACATCCAAAATAATACGATAAGATTAAGCGAGAATAAGCATAAACCCAATAATATATCTATTTTAGGAGCGCTCTTTATTTGCCGTTAATATACAGGTGATATTTCGAATTTACTTTCTGACCGCCTGATCGTATTCAAAACCTGACAAAACTTCCTCTGTTGAAAGATATCTGTATCTGTATGTGTTTCAGCGCTGGAGCCTCTCGACTGTATTTGCGCTGTGGGAGGACTATGCTGTTTTATCCGTTGTTTCCTCGCATGTGCTATCTTCCAGGCTGTTCCACTCCTCGATAGCTCGAACAAAGAACGAGTGTCTAAATTGTGCCGTGTTGGCTCGTATCCTTTCGATGGAGTTAGAGTTAATACACTCCTCCTTTTCGACAGGGTTTGATGTTATATAGCCTGGGTACTTTTTCGCCTTTATTTTCCTTCCTTTCTTTTTTGGTATTAGTATGTCTTTTGATCGAATAGCCGGCACCAGTCCATCCACTACTCTGCCGAACAGCTTCATTCTCATCGTGTTTCTTCTTTGGTGTAGTGGCTCCATAAGTTGTTCCATTAGCATTTCAGTTACGACCCCTTTTGTTCTTGCGTGGTAGTTGTTTTCGATGAATCGCACCCCTCTTTTGTTGATTCTTTCTATGGCGTTGATGTCTTTTTGTTGGTATGGATCCCAAACTTCTGCTGCATATTCAAGGGTGGATCTTACTGTGGATTCATAGGCCATTTTTTGTGTTTTTTGTCCGCTCTCCTAAGGTTTCGACGGAGGAATCCAAGGGTACTGCCAGCTTTTCTTACTATCTTTGATATGTGGGATGACCAAGTGAGGGTGTTGGTGATGGTTAGCCCTAGATACTGTGTTTCTTCAACTGTTTGGAGTATTTGGTTATCCAGCTGGTACATATGCGTTGACTTGGGTTTTATTGATAAGATGTTACATTTCTTCGCATTGAACCGCATGCCCCAAACAGCTGCCCATTTTTCTAATGACTTCAGGTCTTCTTGAAGAGCAATATGGTCTTGTTGGCTTTTTATTTGGCGGTAAAGCAGACAATCATCGGCGAAGAGTTTGACTTGCGATGTGACTGCTTGTGGTAAGTCATTTATGTGACACAGGAAGAGGAGAGGACCGAGTACAGTACCCTGTGGTACGCTGGACTCGACTGCTACGTGTTTTGAGAATTCTCCTTCCACTGCTACTCTCATCTGCCGTTTTGGCAGGAAGGTGTCGATCCATTTGAGAGTTTGATTTGTAACACCATAGCTGTTAAGTTTGTGTAGTAGGCTTCGGTGAGGTACTGTGTCGAATGCCTTTGAGAAATCCAATACTGCTATGTCTGTCTGGATGTCGTTATCGTAATTCTCCATCAGTTCATGTGTTACATTGATCAGTTGTGTCACGCAGGAGTGTCCAGAGCGGAATCCATGGTTTCTGTCAGTGAGGATGTCGTATTTTTCAAGATGATATTTTATCATCAAAACCTTACACGAATTGGTTCCTATAGGTTCTGATTCATTATTTTCTGCATGGTACAGCTTGCATGGGATCGATAAAACGTTTTAATGTATCGTAATCGAAACGCACATCTAAAATAGCAGACTTTAAAGGGATATACAGTAATGCCCAAAGTAATTGACCACTTAACCACAGCAGAATTATGGGTAATTTTTCAGTAAATCGTGAAAAATTACCCATAATTCTGCTGTGGTTAAGTGGTCAATTACTTTGGGCATTACTATATAAGGCACTCGCAGTGGATAAATAAAAATCCCCAAAGTTGGTACAACCATCGATCGCCACTCAGAAGAACATGGAAAATATATATACTTTATTTCTATTTTGATTGTTTATAACTCTTAACCCTTTACCCAACAAACCGGCCAAAACGGCCAAATAAAGCTTCAACAGCCTAAAATATCTTCGGTCTGTCTCAATAGAACCATACAAATATGGGTATCATTGGAACCGGCCCCTTGACCACATTGTGATAGTTACAGTTATACCCTGTGCCAATGCATTCTCCTATATATGCGAGTCGACCATGGGTCGCCTCGCATATATAAGAGAATGCATTGGCCTAAAAAAAATCTTTTTTTAACACTTTTTACCATTTTTTCTTACAATCTTTAACAATTTTATAATTTTTAATGTGTTAAGCCAATGCATTCTCTTATATATGCGAGGCGACCTATGGTCGACTCGCATATATAAGAGAATGCATTGGCACAGGGCCCTTCTGTTGGGTAAAGGGTTAAAGGTACATAATCCGATTCGATGGTCCCCGTATGACCCAGTTACAACAATTTAGTTATCTAAATTAGTTACAACAATAACAATCACGATATCATGTTTGCCGAAAAAAAACCCCCGATAATATCTGGTTTTCTTGGCAGTTTGGGCGATGAGCGAGTGTGGTTTACAACTTCCATATATGATTATTCCTAGCTCAAATTGGAATTCCTCAACAAGAGTTGTCAAAAATGTGAACATATAGTATTTCCACGTGTAACTAGCATGCATGGTGCCATATAATATGTCTATTTGCACGAATAAACATGATTACCTATTAGTAAATATGTATAATGTATGTATCCGCACGTCAACTATCACAACATACCCTATTCTTGTTGATGGCGATACTTTTCATTATTGTTACAATATCATCCATTTTATCAGAAAACAGTTGATGAAATTCATGAAGGTATACATTACAAAAGGTCAGAGCATCAGAGCAATGGAAATTATTCCAGAAAACACAGATATTCAACTCAAACATTTTATTTGCAATTGCATTTGGCGATGTTAGTTGATATAATAAAGTGAGTAGATGGGCGCGAAGCGCCCGGGATGGTCGAAAAGATCGAGTGATCTTCTCCTTCACCCCAGTTGATATAATGTCTTTCACTGTAACATTATATAGTGTTTACACAACAATGGTTTCCTATGGTGAAATTTCGTCACTGGCGAGTTATCAATAATAAAAATAAGAACCAAGTCTATCTATTTTTGTTTCCATGTTCGCATTAGTGATGATGAGTTTAAACACCTTTTTGATTTCTCATATGTATCCAATGAGAGTGCCTTATGTCCCTTTAAAGGTACTCAATCCGACCAGAGGGTTCCCATATAATCAAGTTACAACATTTCTTCAAAATACGCTTTAGGTATCAAAATCGATTAATTACAACAACATATTGCTAACCGTTGTCAATTATGGTATACAATTTCCCAAAACGTGTTATTTATCAACATGTTGTTCAAAGAAATATGGCCGTATTATCTATCATATGAGTATCACGAAATTGTGCCGTATTTTACCATTTAATTTTAGAGTTATCCATCTTCATCCGCAATTTTGTCCGAGACCGTGGATTAGACGGCTCTTTTCTGGGCCACAAATAATTCCACATTTCGAGAAATAACAAATTTCTAAATTCGATATCTGATCACCCTGAGGTTTGATGGGTGGGTTCCTCGACTAGAATAAAATATTTTTTTATCCCCGAAGCCACACAAAAAAAATAGTAATTTGGGAGCGTTATTTCGATTATGCATCTTTAACCATTTCTATACTAAATACTCATTGACGAGTAGTTCCCTTAGGAAATGTTCAATAATAAGTTCAACAAATTACCATATGTCGTGTGTTGAACTTATTATCTGAACATTTCCCACCTATGAATATCAATCATTCTGCCCTTGTATTATTTGTTTGTTCTTCTGTCGTCTGCTATTATTGCCTGTACACCCCTCCAGATGAATAATAAACCGTTCCAATGTATACTGAGTGGGAGAATCCATTTAGTATAGAACGGGTTAAATTGTTGTCAATTTGGATATACTATTTGTAAAAGTTACTACTTTGAACAAGAGTATTCTCTATTTCTATTTGATTACCACACCGGAGTGTTTCACATCCCTTCCATGACTGGAGCTTCCTGAAATTTTGCGAAAACCATGCATGTAGCAATACATTATCTTATATATGTGAGTCGCCTATAGGGCGCATATATATAAGAGATATCATGGGCCTAACAATATTTACCGATGTATATGCACGTGCCCCTTCAAATTCATGCGTGTATACTAAGAAGTGTTAACAATTAAACTAAACATTAAAACAAATATTGTGAGAACACAGACAACAAACGGACAGAACAGAGAGGACTTTGGGACGATTTTAATATCTAACACGTATTTATCAAAACAAGCATTTAATCCATTGTTCCTTCTCTGTTGATATGTGTGTGTATATACGCTCCAGAAATTTGGATTGATGTGTGCCAATAAGGTTATTGGTCCTCAATTCATGTTACTATATAAATATATTACCACTGTGTGAATCTTCTTTCAAACTATTTGAAGTTTGATGCGTGCATTTAAATATCAACAAGTCTCATATGCTGGCAACTTATATATTATAGCGCGTTGAATTTACTGGACGAGAAACCGATTTCCTAAACGTTGGATCCAATTAACTTACAGTTTGGGGGATATATATCCTGTGTGCATGCATGGTTAAACTGTGGTGTGTTATATAAAACATATAGCAAAGGTAGGTACAACCGCGCCGGATATACCAAACATGGGGTACATGATATAATATTTTTTTTTACACCAATACATTCTCAATCTCTTTAAAAATTACATATTCCGAATTAACGCTCGCAAATTACCATTTCCTTGGCTTCGGGGGTAAAAATTATCTGATTCGAGTCGAGGAACCCACCCGTGAAAGCTCAGTGATCAGATATCGATTTTTGAAATCTATTATTTTTCACCACCGATACTTTTTAAGTAGCCCAGTAAAAAGTCGACGAGAAGACGGTCTTGGACCAAATTGCCGATGAAGATGGATAACTCAAAAATCAAAAGGCTTTTTTGTGTCAGATATTTGAAACCGGCCAAATTTCGTTGAACAAAATGTTGATAAATAACAGTTGAGAAATTTTATACTATAGTTGACTGTGGTTAGAATTATTTTGGGCAATTAATCGATCCTGATAACCGAAGCGGCATTTCAAAACATGTTGTTGTTGTTGTTGTTGTTGTTGTTGGAATCTGATAATATGGGGACAATCAAATCGGATTGAGTACCTTCAAATACACAAAAGTCCCAGTTTCCTATGTAAACCAGCTAGTGAAATCTATAGGGATAATAACTGGTTTACGCGGAGTACGGTTGCTGTACTCTTCTATAGCGGACTTTAAAGCGCAAACCACCCGCTCGTCTAAATCACAAACTGAAAGTAATAATTTAATGTGAAAAATCTATTTTATCACACTGTTTAATTTACATAATAATTTCAAAAGAATGCAAACTCATTTGACCTCGCGATCATATGTGAGGTTACTCGTAATTACACGGCATATTCTATTTAGTACAAAAAGTTAGATTATAATACATAATTATTGATGACTGTAAGATAGCACTCTTTCCGCGGTACGTTCGAGCAAGATAGTCACGCAGCATGCAGTCATTGGCATTCTTGTTAAAATGAGAATTTCTATCCTCTAATATTGTGGGGGACTATATATATTGTTTGCAGAATAAACACTATCATAAAGATCTCATATCTCAGACCTGAATACGAAATTTTGAACTCATTCTACATGCATGTTCAGGTATTAATTTTCCCCTGTTTTGAAATTTGGGACAAAAGCTGGGGATATGCGATACCATCAATGTCGCTACATGTAGAGGGTGGGTCTAAACTTGCCAACTAATGTTGTGGTTAGGCATGAAAGTTCTAACTATTGAATATGTCGGCCAAAGTATGTGGTGGGGTGATCAGATTCTGACACCCTGTCGCCACGCCCCTTCTGGTAATCAGAGGTAATTATGCTCAATAGAGTATTCGCTACCGTCGATCGACAATGGAAACATTTATTGGAACGACAGAGTTTGGTATTGCCACAGACCGGTGTGCGAGCATAGCTATACTAGAGAAAGAGAGAGCATTGACAGCATAGTGTATGTAACTATGAGGCCCTTTGTGAGGAACAAAACACAATATATCGACAAGAGGTCTGATTGGTATGTGCATAGTTACTTACGAAGGCACCGTTTGTGTACATAGTCCATTAGTTCTGATGTGCCAACGACAGCAAACATGCTTTCCGGTGAGTAACACCTTTTAATTTTCAGAATAAATATGCCTCTACTTGATCTAATAAAAAAACGGCACTGGATACCTAATGTACTTGGTATGTACAGCTCAAATGGTAATTCTAACTTCACGCTCATGTATAATATATATGACGGGATAGAAGTAAAGTTGAGCCACATTTACAAGTTTAAAGATACGTTCAGGGTTCCAGACCTTCAGTTACAACAACAACAACAACAACAACAACATCAATATCCTAATTTAACATGGTTTTCTGCTTTGTTCTGTGGACAAAATTATGAAAACCAAATATGACATATAAACTAGACTTATAAATGCCAAAGACTATAATTGTGTTATTGAAGAAATGAACAGAATAATGTATGGTGTTCCTCTAAAACATAGAAACAATAAATGTATAGAACATTCAGTGTCAAACAAAAACGCGTCTTTCATGTAGCAAATCTTGTTAAAAATCCACCATGATATAGTATTGTATATGTATGAATATTTCGAACTTAGAGTTGATCATTTTCCAGAGAAGACGGGCGGTCATATCTCCATATAATTCCCCGGTCTTAACATTTTTTATTGAAGTGTTGTTTCAGTTACAATTCATTCTGGCTAGACAATTTTCAAATGAATATGGACATTTCAGTTTCTCAGAATAATTCAGAATGAATTGTAACCTACAAAAGTCTAATATAAATGAATGTGCGATTTATTCATATTATTTGCAGGGATTGCACCATGCCACGGGTTAGTTCAAACTCTGCATGGAGATCGTACCATGTCATGGGTTAGTTCAAACTCTGCATGGAGATCGTACCATGTCATGGGTTAGTTCAAACTCTGTATGGAGATTGCACCATACCATGGGTTATTTCAAACTCTGCATGGAGATTGCACCATGCCATGGGTTAGTTCAAACTCTACATGGAGATTGCACCATACCATGGGTTAGTTCAAACTCTGCATGGAGATCGTACCATGTCATGGGTTAGTTCAAACTCTGTATGGAGATTGCACCATACCATGGGTTATTTCAAACCCTGCATGGAGATTGCACCATGCCATGGGTTAGTTCAAACTCTGCATGGAGATTGCACCATGCCATGGGTTAGTTCAAACTCTGCATGGAGATCGTACCATGTCATGGGTTAGTTCAAACTCTGTATGGAGATTGCACCATACCATGGGTTATTTCAAACTCTGCATGGAGATTGCACCATGCCATGGGTTAGTTCAAACTCTGCATGGAGATTGCACCATACCATGGGTTAGTTCAAACTCTGCTTGGAGATCGTACCATGTCATGGGTTAGTTCAAACTCTGTATGGAGATTGCACCATACCATGGGTTATTTCAAACTATGCATGGAGTTTGCACCATACCATGGGTTAGTTCAAACTCTGCATGGAGATTGCACCATGCCATGGGTTAGTTCAAACTCTGCATGGAGATTGCACCATACCATGGGTTATTTTAAACTCTGCATGGAGATTGCACCATACCATGGGTTAGTTCAAACTCTGCATGGAGATCGTACCATGTCATGGGTTAGTTCAAACTCTGCATGGAGATTGCACCATACCATGGGTTAGTTCAAACTCTGTATGGAGATTGCACAATACCATGGGTTATTTCAAACTCTGCATGGAGATTGCACCATGCCATGGGTTAGTTCAAACTCTGCATGGAGATTGCACCATACCATGGGTTATTTCAAACTCTGCATGGAGATTGCACCATACCATGGGTTAGTTCAAACTCTGCATGGAGATTGCACCATACCATGGGTTAGTTCAAACTCTGCATGGAGATCGTACCATGCCATGGGTTAGTTCAAACTCTGCATGGAGATTGTACCATGCCATGGGTTAGTTCAAACTCTGCATGGAGATCGTACCATGTCATGGGTTAGTTCAAACTCTGCATGGAGATTGCACCATGTCATGGGTTAGTTCTAACTCTGCATGGAGATCGTACCATGTCATGGGTTAGTTCAAACTCTGCATGGAGATTGCACCATGTCATGGGTTAGTTCAAACTCTGCATGGAGATTGCACCATACCATGGGTTATTTCAAACTCTGCATGGAGATTGCACCATACCATGGGTTAGTTCAAACTCTGCATGGAGATCGTACCATGTCATGGGTTAGTTCAAACTCTGCATGGAGATTGCACCATACCATGGGTTAGTTCAAACTCTGTATGGAGATTGCACCATACCATGGGTTATTTCAAACTCTGTATGGAGATTGCACCATACCATGGGTTATTTCAAACTCTGCATGGAGATTGCACCATGCCATGGGTTAGTTCAAACTAACCCATGGCATGGTACGATCCCATGACAACCCATTGAACTAACCCATGACATGGTACGATCTCCATGCAGAGTTTGAACTAACCCATGACATGGTGCAATCTCCATGCAGAGTTTGAACTAACACATGACATGGTACGATCTCCATGCAGAGTTTTAACTAACCCATGGTATGGGTTAGTTCAAACTCTGCATGGAGATTGCACCATGCCATGGGTTAGTTCTAACTCTGCGTGGAGATCGTACCATGTCATGGGTTAGTTCAAACTCTGCATGGAGATTGCACCATGTCATGGGTTAGTTCAAACTCTGCATGGAGATTGCACCATGCCATGGGTTAGTTCAAACTCTGCATGGAGATTGCACCATACCATGGGTTAGTTCAAACTCTGCATGGAGATCGTACCATGTCATGGGTTAGTTCAAACTCTGCATGGAGATTGCACCATACCATGGGTTAGTTCAAACTATGTATGGAGATTGCACCATACCATGGGTTGTTTCAAACTCTGCATGGAGATTGCACCATACCATGGGTTAGTTCAAACTCTGCATGGAGATTGCACCATACCATAGGTTAGTTCATACTCTGCATGGAGATAGCACCATGCCATGGGTTAGTTCAAACTCTGCATGGAGATTGCACCATGCCATGGGTTAGTTCAAACTCTGCATGGAGATTGCACCATACCATGGGTTAGTTCAAACTCTGCATGGAGATCGTACCATGTCATGAGTTAGTTCAAACTCTGCATGGATATTGCACCATGTCATGGGTTAGTTCAAACTCTGCATGGAGATTGCACCATACCATGGGTTAGTTCAAACTCTGTATGGAGATTGCGCCATACCATGGGTTAGTTCAAACTCTGCATGGAGATTGCACCATGCCATGGGTTAGTTCAAACTCTGCATGGAGATCGTACCATGTCATGGGTTAGTTCAAACTCTGCATGGAGATTGCACCATGTCATGGGTTAGTTCAAACTCTGCATGGAGATTGCACCATACCATGGGTTAGTTCAAACTCTGCATGGAGATTGCACCATGCCATGGGTTAGTTCAAACTCTGCATGGAGATTGCACCATGCCATGGGTTAGTTCAAACTCTGCATGGAGATTGCACCATACCATGGGTTATTTCAAACTCTGCATGGAGATTGCACCATACCATGGGTTAGTTCAAACTCTGCATGGAGATTGCACCATACCATGGGTTAGTTCATACTCTGTATGGAGATAGCACCATGCCATGGGTTAGTTCAAACTCTGCATGGAGATTGCACCATACCATGGGTTAGTTCAAACTCTGCATGGAGATCGTACCATGTCATGTGTTAGTTCAAACTCTGCATGGAGATTGCACCATGTCATGAGTTAGTTCAAACTCTGCATGGAGATCGTACCATGTCATGGGTTAGTTCAAACTCTGCATGGATATTGCACCATGCCATGGGTTAGTTCTAACTCTGCATGGAGATCGTACCATGTCATGGGTTAGTTCAAACTCTGCATGGAGATTGCACCATGTCATGGGTTAGTTCAAACTATGCATGGAGATTGCACCATGTCATGGGTTAGTTCAAACTCTGCATGGAGATTGCACCATACCATGGGTTAGTTCAAACTCTGCATGGAGATCGTACCATGTCATGGGTTAGTTCAAACTCTGCATGGAGATTGCACCATATCATGGGTTAGTTCAAACTCTGTATGGAGATTGCACCATACCATGGGTTATTTCAAACTCTGCATGGAGATTGCACCATGCCATGGGTTAGTTCAAACTCTGCATGGAGATTGCACCATACCATGGGTTGTTTCAAACTCTGCATGGAGATTGCACCATACCATGGGTTAGTTCAAACTCTGCATGGAGATTGCACCATACCATGGGTTAGTTCATACTCTGCATGGAGATAGCACCATGCCATGGGTTAGTTCAAACTCTGCATGGAGATTGCACCATACCATGGGTTATTTCAAACTCTGCATGGAGATTGCACCATGCCATGGGTTAGTTCAAACTCTGCATGGAGATTGCGCCATACCATGGGTTAGTTCAAACTCTGCATGGAGATTGCGCCATACCATGGGTTAGTTCAAACTCTGCATGGAGATTGCACCATGCCATGGGTTAGTTCAAACTCTGCATGGAGATCGTACCATGTCATGGGTTAGTTCAAACTCTGCATGGAGATTGCACCATACCATGGGTTAGTTCAAACTCTGCATGGAGATTGCACCATGCCATGGGTTAGTTCAAACTCTGCATGGAGATTGCACCATGCCATGGGTTAGTTCAAACTCTGCATGGAGATTGCACCATACCATGGGTTATTTCAAACTCTGCATGGAGATTGCACCATACCATGGGTTAGTTCAAACTCTGCATGGAGATTGCACCATACCATGGGTTAGTTCATACTCTGTATGGAGATAGCACCATGCCATGGGTTAGTTCAAACTCTGCATGGAGATTGCACCATACCATGGGTTAGTTCAAACTCTGCATGGAGATTGCACCATACCATGGGTTAGTTCAAACTCTGCATGGAGATCGTACCATGTCATGTGTTAGTTCAAACTCTGCATGGAGATTGCACCATGTCATGGGTTAGTTCAAACTCTGCATGGAGATCGTACCATGTCATGGGTTAGTTCAAACTCTGCATGGATATTGCACCATGCCATGGGTTAGTTCAAACTCTGTATGGAGATTGCACCATGCCATGGGTTAGTTCCTACTCTGCATGGAGATTGCACCATGTCATGGGTTAGTTCAAACTCTGCATGGAGATTGCACCATGCCATGGGTTAGTTCATACTCTGCATGGAGATTACACCATGCCATGGGTTAGTTCAAACTCTGTATGGAGATTGCACCATGTCATGGGTTAGTTCAAACTCTGCATGGAGATCGTACCATGTCATGGGTTAGTTCAAACTCTGCACGGAGATTGCACCATGCCATGGGTTAGTTCAAACTCTGTATGGAGATTGCACCATGTCATGGGTTAGTTCAAATTCTACACGGAGATTGCACCATGCCATGGGTTAGTTCAAACTCTGTATGGAGATTGCACCATGTCATGGGTTAGTTCAAACTCTGTACGGATATTGCACCATTCCATGGGTTAGTTCATACTTTGCATGGAGATAGCACCATGTCATGGGTTAGTTCAAACTCTGATTGGAGATTGCACCATGCCATGGGTTAGTTCAAACTCTGTATGGAGATTGCACCATGCCATGGGTTAGTTCAAACTCTGCATGGAGATTGTACCATGCCATGGGTTAGTTCAAACTCCATGCAGGGTGTATCTCCCTTAATGGCTCGATAGGAAAGGAAGTATGACTGGTGCATGCGCTCTGGTAGAGATTGTGGTTAGTTGTCGATCCGATTAACTTGAACAGTAGGACGCTCTTATTACCGAGTGGACTAAATGCTGCAACCCCACACAAGAAGCTTTTAAGTTTACATTATCCCGTCTGGCGACGGAGAAAACATATTTGATCACGTTATTGACTGGCGGGGCTAACACTAAGAACAATGCAGTTCATCAACTATCGATCTCATTATGCGGACTCTATGTGCATGCGCATCGTATTGATATCCTGAATGGATCGAACATGCCGAGATGATGCCAATGATAAGTGGTAGTTATGATGGTATAATGGCCGGTAATGTAGGTCCACAATTGTGATGTGGAACACTCTGCCTGTGTAATATATAATGGTATAATAATAAGAATAACATAGTTGTTTTTATAAATTTTATTTCCAAAATTGGCATCACACAGCGGCGCCCTTTCATATGAATTATATAGAGCGACTCCCATTTGTTGAATCGTTGCCTTTTGTTTACTGACGAAAATTCGTCCCGAATTAAGAAGAAATTTATACAATTCTTGCAATTCTATAGCAAAATGTACGTATATAGAGTTCCGACGTTATGTTTTCTCAAATGGTATGATCGGTGTGTCTAGAATTTTTGATGATATTTAGCTTATAGTCATATTATGGACTTGTTCGGTGCGTGAAACTGATTAGTTAGTATCCAGGAGCTATGCCAACTGGAGGAATGTAGCATTCTACTAACAACGCCGAAAATTTCAAGCAAATCGACCGTACCACTCAATAGAAAAAATCGTTCGAACTACGCTCAATTGTAAATATTTACTTCTTGATTCGGGACGCAACTGTTAGTGATAAACTAACGAAAACGATTTGGCCATCAAGAGTCACTGCATTTAATTAATATATAAGAATGACGGTGTGTGATGTCAATTTGGATAAAATTGAAAAAATAACTACTTTGAGCAAGATATTCTCCATTTCTATTTGATCACCCTACCGGAGTGTTTCACATCACTTTAAAGCTCCATATTTTTTTCAGTGGGCAAAGTGCCTGGGAACTCAATTGTCAGTTTTATTCACTGAAATAAGTATACATAATATTATGTATTTAATGTTAAAGTGATTGGTATGCATGTGTCTTTATCGGGGGATCCAACAACTGTGCATGAGTATAGGACTAAAGGGTAGACTCAATTGCCAGTTTTATTCACTGAAATAAGTACATAATATTACCAAAGTGATTGGTATATGCATGTGTCTTTATCTGGAGGAATATCCATCAACAGTACTGTGCATGATTATGGGACTAAAGGGTAGATGTATAGCTATACAGTAGATTATTGTGTACCCCCTCAAGTTTGGATTTGGGGATTTGATCTGGTCCAGGGTGTGGGAGGGTGCATACTGTTGAATGAGTGTTTATGTTGAATTATAGAGTATACTGTTATGTACTAAAGTAGTATAGATAAAAGTACATAATAACACAAATTACTGGAATTTATTTGTCAAACGAGAAGGGTTAATATGACATCTAAACTATATAGTCTGTCACCACTATCATAGTGTAAACAGTTATATCTATAGTGTTGCAAATTGTTTTGTGAGATTTCAAAATAATATAGCTATATAATAATCGAAATTGTCAAAAGACATGGAATGGGTAGAGGAGATTATACCTGAATGTTCTCAAAGCAAGAAAGAGATACAGTATAACTTTGACAATAATTGGTTGGTAGGAGGGGGGAGGTAGGGAGGGATATAAGGTGGGAGGGTAACTTGGAAAGTGTGATACCATCTATCGTTCTTTTTGACAGATCGGTCACATTTTAACAACCTGAATACCTACCATCCAAGGCCCCTCCACACCATGTCAGATTTATCAGCTTGGTGGTTCCCAGGATGTATAAACGAGTCTCAGTAATTTCATTGAAGATTTTTGTTATTAAAGTTAAAAATAAAGTTAAAGTTTAAATAAAGTTGTTTAATCTATAAAATAAATTCCAAAATACTTTTTCCAAAAATAAAAGGGCCATAACTCCGTTACAAACAATCCGTTCAAATCCATATTGGAACTCGATATGTATTTTGGCCGAGACACTCATTTGAAAAATTTGGTTTATTTCGGATAGAACATGTTTGAGTTATCGCACCACGCGTAAAGTGTCTACGGGCGGACAAACAGGCGTCTCAACAACAGGACGGGCGACGAGTTTTCAATCCGGGCGTCGACACTATGTGTGCCATTCTATGGTATGGGTAAACATACGATGAGAATGAACATCTAGTCAGACACTTTAAAGGTACTCAATTCGAACAGAGGGTCCCCATCTCAACAGATTCCAACAACAACAATCCGATCAGAGGGTCCTATATTACTATTTCTTTGGCTTTGGGGGTACAAAATATTTGATTCGAGTCGAGGAACCCATCAAACAAAGCTCAGAGTTATTAGATATTGATTTTTGAAAGTTGTTATTTACTCGAGATGAGTACTAATAATTGCCTTCAACTGCCGTAATCTGCTCTGGATGTGTACTCCAAAATCTATTCAAACAGACAAGGATGGATAACTCTAAAATCAAGTGGTAATAACAGCGCAATTTTGACTGAGTTCTGGGCCAGATAATATTCCCGATAATGAAAAATAATAGATTTCTAAAATCGATATCTAACAAATCTGAGCTTTGATGGGTGACTTCCTCGACTCGAATCAAATATTTTTGACCCCCCGAAGCCATTGAAATAGTAATTGAGAGGAGTTTTATCGGATTGAGTACCTTTAAAATTCACGACTCAACAAGTCCCCCTAGCTGCACGATCGCTGTCGGTACTTTCTGCTTTAAAATTCGCGGCACAGTTCTAACAACCTAGAGACCAATCGGAAACGAAAAATACTCTTTGCAGCCCATGCACCCCTTCATCTAATATATACATTACAAGTAGAATTCGGTATGCATAATTGCATATGTACATTTCTGATTTTATATAACGTGCAACCAATAAGAACACAGACGCAATATATATAGCGTAAATATGAACAACCTGTTTAGTTTGTTTGGGCTGCTCACACTTGTCATTCCATGTATGCACTAATCATTAGTGTGTGTTTGATCGCGAGATCAATAGCGGCAGTGGGGAACTAAAATCGAACCGAAAATATTTCTAAAGAACCCTGCAATTATAAACCAAAAGTATTGAATATCCGGATAAGCCACGAACCATTGAAGACTTATAGTGCAATTGTGTACTCATTGTATATATTCGTTGCATTCGTCCTGTGAGAATACAATTTTACAAGTACTTCAGCATTTGTATAGTGACAATCCCCGATATAAAGGTTTATTTTTATGACCAGGAATCCCGTATACAATTTGAATGTTATAGATCAATTTCTCATTTCGTTGTTGTCATTGGCGAAACCATTACTCGTATACCCTTGTATGTTTCAAGGTTTCACAAACCGCTTCAGTATATATGCACAATTATAAATATATATATATATCAGTTCATGCAACCCCACCCCACGGGGAAAACTGGTCATACATATATATAACGGTTATACCAATATTAAAGATACTCAATCCGATTTTATGGTCCCCCATATCATCATATTCCAACAACAACAACAACAACAACAACAATAATTCTAACCACAGTAAACTATAGTATAAAATTGCCCAAAACCTGTTATTTATCAACATTTTGTTCAACGAAATTTTGGCGGTTTGTCAAATACCTTATACAAAAAAAGCCACTTGGTTTTAGAGTTATCCATCTTCATTCGCAATTTGGTCAGAGACCGTCTTCTCGTCGACTGTTTACTGGGCTACTTATTGTTATCGGTGGTGAAAAATAGTAGATTTTAAACATCGATATCTGATCACTCTGAGCTTTGATGGATGGGTCTCTCGACTCGAATCAAATATTTTTTACCCCCGAAGCCAAGGAAATAGTAACTTGCGGGCGTTAATTCGGATTATGCATCTTTAATTGAATGGCCCATATAATGTTTGTATCCCATGCAACACAAAGAGAAACGAAGAACCAAATTGAAGAACTAAATGAAGAACCAAACATAAATTATTAGGTTCTTCGCGAAGAACCGAAATAAAGAACCAAATTCCACATGGAACCAAACTTGTTTCAAAAAAATTTCCTGATGGGGTAACCAACCTGGGCTGGTTTGGTTCTCGATCTGGTTATTCTGATAGAACCAGAAAATGGAACCAAATTGTTCCTTTGGGTCCCCCATTTGGTTCACTAAATGCCTTCTCGGAAACAATTATGAGTGGTTGTGGAAACATTATTCTGTGATACTATATTTCACTTGTAATCATGTTTGAGGTGTCGCAGTTTCGGAATGTTCTGTAAAAGGGAGGACAACATTCGAGCGGGTTTCTATCACTGTAGACACTGTCTTCTAGCAATTATGTTTATATCTTGGTGGACTTAAAGGGGTACTGTACCCAAGATGTTGTTGTTGTTTTCTATAATCCCCGGGTAGGAGAATAAGGTAACAACTTTTCCATTCTTTGAAAGTCTGTTGAGTACGAAGTAGTGTTACGGATGGCAAATTTATCGGAATGCAAAAATACAAATTGTCGTTGTCGAGTAATTTTTGTACAGTTTTCAACCAAATGAATCAAATAAAAATTATATTATATGCATAGTAGTCCCATATACTCATTTAAGTTATTGTGTCGTCACTAGTCAATGAGTGGCTTGAGTTTTCTCCCCGTATAAGCATAATGTTTCAAACGATCGTGTGTGCAATGGGTTTACTAATCCAGTATCCCTCAATTATAATTTTATTACGTTTTGTACACTGAAATTCGTATTTTAATTTACGCCATTTTATGGCTCCAGCCATAAATTCAATTTATATTAAATTATTAACTTTTAAATAATTAAATTTTAAGATAGCCTATTAACCTGAGCGTTTACAGAATACATCTTCGACTCAAATTACTTATGTTTCTATATAGTATCGACAATAGATCGTTGTTATCACCGGAAATTTATTGAAAATGGCGTACAGTACCCCTTCAATGCTTCGCTCATATGTGACCCGCCATATCAAATCCAGTCGCAAGTCGGGATTTTTTTTACCCTGTGCCAATGCATTCTTTTATAGATGCGAGTCGACCGTAGGTCGCCTCGCATATATAAGAGAATGCATTGGCCTAACAATTTTTTACAATTTTTATAATTTGTTCTTATATTCTTTAACAATTTTATAATTTCACCCATACAGAGCCCCAGACAAACATGAGCAGACGACACTCTTCTATATGC
Organism: Siphonodentalium dalli; assembly: GCA_032622095.1. Taxonomy (NCBI): domain Eukaryota; kingdom Metazoa; phylum Mollusca; class Scaphopoda; order Gadilida; family Siphonodentaliidae; genus Siphonodentalium; species Siphonodentalium dalli. Next base: position 159,568,208 of record CP136069.1, on the reverse strand, counting down.
TTTTATATATGTGTGGGGCTCCCTGCAGGGTAATGGAATTTTTTTTATTTTATGTCCTAAAAATTGTAAGAAACATTTATTTAAACAAAATGATACAAAATTGTTAGGCCAATGGTCGACTCGCATATATCAGAAAATGCATTGGCACAGGGTAAAAAAAATCCCGACTTACGACTGGATTTGATATGGCGGGTCATATATATGGAACCATATAGGCTACATAATTTATCTCTAAGAAGTATACCGGAAAACAATTATATGAATATGCCGACTTGTGACAACAGTGTGCATGGCCATGCAGGTGCTCTGAATTCCTGTTCCATTTATAATGTTTGATATAGTTCACTGTTATATGCGCATATATTATGTACATGTTTAATTTACTTGTACCTTCTGTTATTTGCAACTGCATGCATTGGTGTATTTTCAATAAACTCTATCTATTTATCTATCTATCTATTTATTGAACTCTATATAATTATGCGGTACAAACCTCACTATAATGTACCATGCATTGTATAGTATAAATATGCCTTATTTGTACTGTTTTACGTATTCACTCAATAGTGAGCAGCAAACAGTATTTTATCACATAATTTGCCCATAAAAGCAGTTTCATAATTATCGATAAGAGACACGTTTAATATTAGCGCGTGCGATGACGTCACATCGTTCTTCAAATGACTTGCGATCGCTGCGGTTTTTATCGTTGTTTTCGATGGATATTTCGCATTGCTTCGCGTTTATTTTATCATGTGATAAAAAGTATCTCACACTCGTCCTATTTTATACGTAATTTATCAACCTCGTCCACTAAATTCTATTTGAGCCTCGGTAAACCTCGGCTCAAATCGAATTTAGTGAACTCGGTTGATAAATTCCGTATAAAATAGTAACTCATGTGAGATCCTCTATATGTCAAATATGTATTCAGGCCAATTCATATATCTAAGTCCAGATAATCATATAACGATCGATTCTGACATAAGAACACAATCCGATTTGTATCGGAAATAAAGACGTATATTAGATCAATCACACAGACCATTGCCGCTTTATGTTTTTCTTTAATCCGCGCACGAATATCAAACCATGGAACACAATAGAATATCAGATTTATAGGTTTAAAGCAACATTGGATTGACCTTGTTTGACAGAGTTTCCTTCTAGTGTTTGGTTCAATACGGTCGCCATCGAAGACCTTGTGTTATACACTAGTTTGTTCGTTGTTTATCGACATTTCTGGTGTTTTCAAAGCGCGAACACATCTTTCGGACTTTAATAGGCGTCTTATGGACTATAATATGTAAAAAAAAAATGGAATTGAACGCGACATGTGAGGTTTGTATATGATAAGAACGTTTTGACATTCTACTCGTCATCATCCGTCCTCCAAAATACATTCAGGTACTCAGCAAAAACATTTACCCCACCCCAGTAATACTTAATTATATATATAGTGTTACTGGGTGGGGGGGGGGGGGTGGGGTAAATTGTTGTGCTGTGGACCTGTGCCAAAATATCAGCCAAACACTGAACCAATATGAGAAAGTGTGCATGCATTGTGATCCGTAACCACAACAACAAATGTAGATAAGGAACCGATATCATAACCGATTATTTTGGTTCCTTCTCTCTGTTCCAAGCTATAAAAAACCAAAAGTCTAATAATACTATGCATATAATTATAGATAGATATATTTATTGGCATATACGCCCACTCGAGGCCGATGTCAAAAACAATTACATAAATAATATGTGATTATAAGTATATATAGCAACATAAATATATGTTGGACCATGTTGCAGATGATATTCCATGCTTGTTTTGGGTTCATCATTTCTCGTGATGATCAAGAATTTTTGTTACATAGTCAGTCATATTGTTAAAAGTCTGAATATTGTCGCTTATTTCCGCAAATACACGCTCTCTTAGATTTTTATAAATGGGGCATCGCATATAATGTGTTCTTCAGTTTCCATATACCTCCAGTCCACACTTTTTGCCTCCAGTCCACACTTTTTGCAAATTCTCTCATCAGCAGGTACTTTGGGTTGTTTGTGTCTTCTTTTCTCAATTTCTAAACTATGGTTTGTAAAAGATAATCTAAATGCGAAATTTTTCAAATATGAATTATGTTGCTTGCTAATATATCTTAAAAGCAAACGCAATTGAAGTGTTTGTGTCGCGGTTCTGAAAAGAGTTTTGTTTTTTTTATCTCGTATGCAGTTGTTAAGTTTTGTTTCTATCTGAATGGTGCCAAAGATTTGGACTTCCTCGGGTGAAAGAGAGACGAGTGTTATGACGATTAGCAATTGCACCCATCATATGATATAATGTATATGCATATTTTGTCTGACATGTTGGTTGCATTTCGCCAACATACAACTACTAAAATGCAAGTTGTCGGCCAGATTGACCATATGAGCCCATCCATGAGATTTGTATGGCCATGCACATATCGACTTTCAAAACATGATATTTTACTAGGTTCTAAATTTTGTTGGGCTTCGGAAAATAGAGATCCAAATCGTCTTATACTTATGTTTGCTTAATTTCAGTGCCTTTGATCTGGTATGTCTAAACTCTCAACTGAAAGTGATACACGGCGATTATCTACCATGCAAGGCAGCGACAGAATGGCCGGTCCACACACAAGAAGAATGTCCAGACTGGACCCAAGACCAAGTGTTCAGTATGGAGCGAGCGGACGGCGCATGTCACAACTTTCCAGGACGTCCGTTTCCGGTGCATCGTTTGGAATGAAGCCCCTCATGATGCCAATCAAACTGCAGAATACATATCGAACAAAACCTCAGGAAAACGAAAAGTTCAACGCATCAGAAGCAGAAAAATTGATTAACGGTATTCTAGGAGCGTATTTGGAAGGCGAAAAATATGACGCTAAATTGTGTAGTAGCTTGGCCCAAAATCTATCAGATGTTATAAAAAAGCGAGTAAAGGACTTAGGATATCCTCGTTACAAATTCATATGTCAAGTTACAATTGGACAAGAAGCAAATCAAGGAATGCAAGTTGCCGGGCGCTGTCTCTGGTTTACAGACACAGACAACTATGCCACGGCTACCTATAAGAATGGGGACCTGTTCGCTATCGCTACATTATACGCTTGTTTTTTCGAATAGCTACACAAAGTGTTCCAAAAATGTGTACACCAAAATATGTGATATGTACTGACCATGCAATGACATGGTTCAACCCCTGCATGCGCCGCAGGTTTACTTATAGCAATATATCATAAGCGACAATGAACACACTGGCCGTTAGTGTGTTCAGAAAGGACTAGAATAACGGCCGATGAACATTTAATCTGCGATATTCCATTTGTTTTCGAGTTTGCTGCAACCAGTAACCTGTTGGTGTTTCTGAAATTTAGGGCAGTGGATATGTTGAATGTGTGCATAATATTATGTATGTGTATACATGTAGTTACTTAAGGTTTACTTATACCAATATATCATAAGCGACAATGGACACACTGGCCGTTAGCGTGTTCAGAAAGGACTAGAATAACGGCCGATGAACATTTAATCTGCGATATTCCATTTGTTTTCGAGTTTGCTGCAACCAGTAACCTGTTGGTGTTTCTGAAATTTAGGGCAGTGGATATGTTGAATGTGTGCATAATATTATGTATGTGTATACATGTAGTTACTTAAGGTTTACTTATACCAATATATCATAAGCGACAATGGACACACTGGCCGTTAGCGTGTTCAGAAAGGACTAGAATAACGGCCGATGAACATTTAATCTGCGATATTCCATTTGTTTTCGAGTTTGCTGCAACCAGTAACCTGTTGGTGTTTCTGAAGTTTAGGGCATTGGATATGTTGAATGTGTGCATATATTATGTGTGTACAGAAGCCAGACTTCGGGAACGGTGTGGCTATATAGCTTTTAGTCAAACCTTGACTTTAAAGATGCATAATATGATTAAGCGTCCCTCAATTTACTATGTGATTGGATTCGGGGTTAAAAAATATTTGATTCGAGTCGATGAACCCACCTACCAAAGCTCAGAGTTATTAGATATCGATTTTTGAAATCTATTATTTTTCACCATCGAGACTTATAGTGGTCCAGTAACAAGTCGACGAGCCGACAGACTCGGACCAAATTGCGGATGGAGATGGATAACTCTAAAATCAAGAGGGTTTGTGTTGAAAATATAAGGCCAAATTTTGATAAATAACACGGGCAATTTTATACTATAGTTGATAGTGGTTATCATTATTTTTGAAGCGGCATTTCTAACAATGTTGTTGTTGGAATCTGATTATACGGGGACCATCGAATCGGATTGATTACCTTGAAGTTATATTAACTTTTCAACAACCAAAAATTGTGTTGTTCGGTATTTATAAGTCTAGTTTATACGTTACATTTGGTTTTCCACATTATGTTTCGGCGGAATTACGAAGCCAATACTCCATATTAGACCCCGAAGCCACGACAAATAGTTTTCATGGCTGGCTCAACCGATTTTCGTTGCTGGTTATCTGGCTAAGCCGGCTCAGTCACGACGTTCATGGCTGACGAAATATGGCGGCTCAGCCGGCTGAGATGTTATCATTTAGCGTATTTTCGTTTCCGAAATGTTCCTAATCCCCTGTTACCGGTCATAGACGCCGTTGTTTTTAGCGTTTGTGGTGAACCCGTAGAATTCCAGATCACACATAATCTTTTGATGTTGGGCTTTTCCATTATGGTGAAAATTCACGAAGGACTGGCATGGATATACTGTGTAGTTTCCCATCTAATCGGTATAAGTAGTTACATTGGGACTTCTGTCGATTTCAGACTGCTATCAGCACTGCCATCTTGCGATATATGCATGCACCATTGAATGATGAACCCGATAGTAATGATATTATATAATATTTCAAACTATTTTCTATTCTTATGTGTATATATTGACAAATTTATGAGAATGGGTGTTGTCGATATAAACAATTTATATTTTAACCCTTTCAATACCGAATGGATGTGCCCAGTCAGTTATATGAAAGCATGCATAGGGATAGTCTATTCCACATTAAAGGGCCCGGTATTCTGATAATATAACAACCATGCCGTGTCCATGCGAGTATATGCCAATATAATTAGGCAATGCGGTTTAGTTCTTTGCGATTCACAGTACAGTTGTGCTTGACATATAAGCCCATGCAAACGGCTCAGCCATTTTACAATTCCGGCGGCGGAGATATTTAAATGTGGCTGGTGTTAGAGATAATATGGCTGGCGGCGGCTTCTGGCCAATATGGCTGGCGGCGGCGGCGTGCGACGGCGGCTTCGGGCTCTACTCCATATAACTTAGTCGCGGCCATATTGGATGCATCCATCCCAGTTCCGTTTTAGTGCTACATGTCAAAGTACTGTATAGTAGCATTCCATATAGTTATGTAGCTTTTGAATATTCATGAATTCCATACATGGAATGCTACTCCAGAACTTTGACCTGTTGCAATAAAAAACGGAACTGGGCTGGATGGATCCAATATGGCCACGACTAAGTTATGGCGAATAGTGATGTAAAATTAGAATGTGCATGCTGTTGTTGTACATTGAGTCTAGGATCCATGAATGCATTTTAAAGGTTGGGACTATATATAGGCATATGACAATTTTATTACCTGCTGTTCACAGAGAGTCGGATCATGTTATGAATTTCGTTCCACCAAACACCAACATTATTACACATCTATATATAATGTACGTTTGTTTCAAGACAGTGCATTCTCGAATACCTCAATCGTGTTTGATTCAAAATTTTCGCACATTATATTGTTAACAAATTTATTAAATATGAGAATATTATATCAACCATAAAACTCCATGTTTAATTTTATCTATCTGCAATTCTACAGTGCCTCATAGTTTGTATTGATGGAAGACTATCTGTTTTCGGCTATCAACATAAATGTGAATCCCTCAAGTTTTGTACAGTTTTTCCTGGTTACAGTACATTTACGAGATGAAGTGCAAATACTTTTCGTGCGGATTATGTTTACTATTTCATGTATTTGGATATATATATTCTGACAATTTGTCATATTCAGAATGGTCAGACGCACGTTATGCCAAACTTTCCTGGTATTTCAAAATGGATTTTCTCAAAATCTGTCAGGAATTTCATTTTGAAATTTGATTCAAGCGATTATTGTAACACAATATTTAAGAACCATCGAACCATTGGATATTAATTATAATCTCATTTGCTTCACACTTTTGTGGCATGAAAAATATTTAAAATATCGCTGTTTTCATGTACCAAAAATTCTGTAAAATTTTTTTTTTTTCAAAAGTGCAGTTCATATATCCATGATATCATATCTGAAGATCACGAGAGGAGACTCAATTATTCTTATGTTAATTTAATGATTATTTTCACGTAGAAAGGCAACTACCCATAAATAATATTCTATATTTGAGACTGTTCATGTCATGCCTGTTGATCAGTGAAACATTGGGCTGAGATGAGTTCTGGGTCATGGGTTCATAACCAAGTTAATGCTGGCCACCATATCTCTTAACATGGTGACCTAATTCCAGTTGATTGCTCCTTGTTTGAGTGGACCCAAATTATTAATTATTGCAGCAGTTCTTGGTACCGAAGGGGACAAAAAAGAACAAAATATTTTCAATCTCTCATATGAATTAAAATCCATTGTTTTTGTCGTCTCTTAATAATTTCTCAGATTCTACATACAATGAAGATGATGATATGTGAAATTCAAGATTTTTCGCCAGATATATCCACAGATCTTTCTTGAAAATCTATTGCCATTTTTGGCTGGATTTATGCGAAAAATGCGTCTCCCCCTGAACTTATAATAAAACCCGGTATTGACCACAGAATACATCACAATTCACAAACTAATAGATAGAGTTATTCCCCTTCCATTGAGAACTGACAGTACAGCCAAGATCGAAATTATACACAGAACACACGTCGGTACCTTGACAAAAAACCAACATGTTCACAGTTTATTTGAACGGAAAAGTTGACAATGCAATGTTTTGGAGCTTTCTCCTCCAAATGGTATATAATATAGAATATATGATATATAATGTGATTTTGGGATTCGAAAATTGAGTGGGTCTTTAAAAGTAACAGAAAATATTACTAAAAAAATTCATAAATTTTGTGGCAAATACCGCAATGAGTATAATTTTAACACCTTGAGAAGCACATATATGTTTTAGGTGGCATAAATTAGTTAACACGATGATACTTAGTCCAAGTCTTCTCGTACTAAAACCGGCTAAGATATTGGGATGGAGGTGCCGGTCTTTAGTCCGAGTTCCAGGCCCATGCATTCTTATGACACGACTTAAGCGTTTGTGACCCGCTCAAATAAAACCACAATTATATGAAATAAAATATCACAATTGCGACAATAAACGGATATTTTCCGCAGAAGACATGCTATTTGATCTGAAACCCACATCAGTTGTGAATTGAAAGCGGTAATTTAATGCGAAAAGAGACATTTACCGCAATGTTTACAAATTTTTAAAAGTATGCGAACTCAGTTGACCTCGCGAACTGCGTTCGGCATTTTCCGTTGAAAATATTCCGTAGATTTTCGACTGACCACGCAAATTACGATGAATTCTCCATTGTAATCGTAATTATGTGTGTCAATAAATAAAAAATAAATAGATTAATTAAACATTGAAGATATAAATGTAATACATTAAATAAATTACGGGGAATTACAACCCTCTCAAAGTTTAAAACAGTGTAAACACAACGACCATTAGAATAAATAATATGGTGCTACATTTCCCACATTTGGTGGACTTCAGCGAAATTAAGATATATACTAAGCGAACAGAGCAATATACTGCTCTTGTTAAGCACACAAAAAATCAAAAAAAAATTGTATAAATTTTTAACCTTTAGTTTGAAAAGTCCCACTAAAACGGAAGAACTATATTTCGAAACTGTGTGATTCGGTTCTCCGATTATTTTATCAACACAAAAGTCAAAATGCACATGGATGAAAATCACACGCATGGCAAGTCAGACACAATAGTTCTAATTTGCTCCAATTTTGACAAGTTGCTTGCGAAAATTGTCAACAAAACTACCTTTCTGATCCTCCATTATGTCATTAAGTTTTTAGTGCGGGAATTGTTCTCAAAGCACATTGGAAACTGGACTTTGCGGCGATCGGGTTTCGCTATTTTGTTCGGAAAACCCCGCGCTATATATAGAAACGGAAACTAGAATACTCAGAACAAACACCGGACAATGCCGAAGTTCTTCGGAACCTGAGTTCGGCTTTCAGTTAAGTAAACAAACAGAAAAAACAGCGATGTTGGTGACAATCAACCGGAATATTCTATGCGTAATTTAACATGAAAGTTAGATTATTATACACCATTATGACCATAAGATGTCTCTCTTTCCGATGTATATAGCATCATGTATTGATTCATTAGGTAAATAGAGTAAAATACACCACAGATTCCCGCCACAGATCGTGGGCGTAACTCGTGCACATGTGATAGGATTGGTATGCAAGCGGGCTTGGACTAAAAACAGCAAATCGCCATCCCAATATCTTAGCTGGTTTTAGTACAAGAAGACTTGGACTAGATGATACTCTGCATGTATGCATGGAGCTGACATGTTGATATTTATAATAATTAATAAATATGTATTCACCCAGCGGGCGACTCGGGGGGGGGGGGGGGGCTTTAACGAAAAAAAGAATGTATGACTGAACGTATCTATAGAACCAAAATCCATGCGAAAAAGACTTTAAAAGAGTGTGAAGGTCACATCGCAAATTCAGGTCAAAAATGAAGGAAACTAGATCATGCCACGAATCTCTACTCTGGTTGTGCCCGTTTTTGACATACCATTTCACCAGTATACAACATCTGGGCCCTTGTTGATATTGTGACAGGGAAGTTTATAACATTCAAAAATTAGGCAGTGCATGTAATATTTATGAGTTAAAACGTGTTGCTGAATAATGTATTTCACTATATTCCAACTCGAAATTACACGATTTAAGTTACTTTGTGAGCAATTTTGCTTTGCGACGCTTACAATCGTGGAATTTCTCCCGGTTAAATAATTTAATATCACCTCACAAAAATCACAACAACAACAAAAACATGCAATCTTGAGTTGGAACCATGCACCCCCTTCTTTGAAGTAGATTATTGAGGAACAAGTATTAACACAGTGAAATATATTCCATGCCTTTTTGTTTATTCAATGTTATAAAGTTCCCTGTCAGATCCGGTCAGAACATCAAACACTTCCCAGGTTTTGTACTCGTGGAATATGATTTCAAAGGGTGTAGCTCGAGTAGATATTTATGGCATGATCTAGGTTCAACCCAACGAAGCCACACATGACTGCATGGTGTCCATATATATGACCCGCCATATCAAATCCAGTCGTAAGTCGGGATTTTTTTTACCCTGTGCCAATGCATTCTCTTATATATGCGAGTCGACCATAGAGAATGCATTGGCCTACCATTTTTTCTTGTATTCTTTAACAATTTTATAATTTCACCCATACAGAGCCCCAGGCAAACATGAGCAGACGACACTCTTCTATATGCTTCTATATATGTGTGGGGCTCCCTGCAGGGTAATGGGTGTTTTTTATTTTATGTCCTAAAAATTGTAAGAAACATTTATATTAAGAAAATGAAAAAAAATTGTTAGGCCAATGCATTCTCTTATATATGCGAGGCGACCTATGATTGACTCGTATATATAAGAGAATGCATTGTCACAGGGTAAAAAAATCCCGACTTACGACTGGAGTTGATATGGCGGGTCACATATAATCGTTGTCGCCACACCAGATCGATATGAATTACTATATAGAAATGGTCTCCATAAAAATGTCTGGGCATAACTATATATATTACGTAAAACCAATAATTGAACGATTTGAAGCATTTTGAACTGGCTTGGAATCTTGAGATGTCAGAAAAAATATCTTCACCTCCATTCACCCCAAAGGTACATAAATAAAACATTTTGATATATGTAGCGTATCGACAGGACAATTTCGAAGTATAGTTACTGTCGCATAAAGATATTTATTACATGATCCATTCAATAAACCCATTCTATAAATTGTGATATTAAACGTTCGTTTAATAACAGGAAATAGTCCCAGGTGACCTTTGACTTCCGGTTTGTCGACCTGTTAACATTCCGTACGCTACGTCTCAAAATACTATGGCTTCCAATATTTTTCCAACAAACTATTACGAATGAAGAGTTTGAAAAGTTATGTCATTAAATATACGCCATTAAATGCGCTAAAAAGTCTGTATTTATCTGGGACTATTTCGTTACGCGGGAAAATGACGAATAGTTACGTGAAACGTCATCGCATGCCTTATAGAAGCCGACGTTAATTTCGAGTCACATTTGTCGATTTAAGTATGTTTTGTCGGTGTTTTGGGTCATGTAATAAATAGAATCTACAACTCGTCCCCAGTTTATAGCGGAAATTACAAAACTCGTCCAGTAAATTAGGTCTAATTTACTGGACTCGTTTTGTAAATTCCGCTATAAACTGGGGACTCGTTGTAGATCCTCTATATATTACTGTGTGCTTATTTTATTGTTTCAGACCAACATTCAAGCACACAGGCAGTATAATACCGTTTGAGGACTCGAATGACGTCATTGTGGCTTTCCTTAATTCTACTAACCAATTTGAATCATATTGAGAGCCAGAAAACTTTGCGTATTGTCCAGAACACAATGCAACCATTCAATGGTGCTGTGTTCATCGGGAAATCGACCAGAAATTCCAACCTATGGCGCTTATAGAACGTGATTGCCAGTAGTATTGAACACTATATCCGGTTTATACCAGAGGTAACTTTCCTCTTGACTGGCTTTTATGAGGCATGAGAGTGGTCCAACCGTGTAAACACACATGCTTTCGTGCAGTATATGGATCTTCATATTCTATGCATTTTTGATCGATCTTTTTGCCACGAAGAGATACCATATACCCGTGGGTGTGACTAGACGGTCACCATTGGGGTGTCCAACTAATAATTTCCAACCGAACCTCCATGCATGTACTCTAAGCCTGCAAGTATTGTGTCTGTCATTTGCAGAATGACGACCACAGATGGCGAATTTAGTGACACTGTCCGGGCGGCATGGCGGGCTAGCGTCACCAAATTCGCCGTCTGGTAGCCTCATTCTGCTTAGGCCTCAAATGCTATGCATGGGAGACCAATAGGATAAGATTGATTTTAATTTGAGACTATAGATACTTCTCATAAGATTAGGCGTAAGCAGAATGAGGTCCCTATGCAGAGGGTGAATTTGGTGATGCAAGAAATACAATATACCCGTGAGTGTGACTAGACGGTCGTCGTGGGGGGTGTCCAACTAAGAATTTCCAACTGAACTTCCCCTCCATGCATGTACTCTTAAGCCTGCAACTATTATGTCTGTTATGTGCAGAATGAGGTCCACAAAGGGTGAATATAGTGAAGCTACCCGGCTTATGGTGGGCTAGCATAACCAAATTCAACGTCTGGGAACCTCATTCTGCTTAGGCATCAACTGCTATGGGATACCTATAGGATAAGATTGATTTTAAATTGAGACTATAGATACTTCCCAAAAGATTAGTCGTACGCAGAATGAGGTCCCTATGCAGAGGGTTAATTTGGTGATGCTAGCCTGATGTGCGGGATATAGCGTCACTAAATTCACCTTCTGGGGACCTCATTCTTCAAATGACAGACACACTATTTTCAGGCTTGCATGTACCAGACCCAAATGATCAAGTCAGGGAACATTTCGGTTTGCACGCCCCTGAATTTGAATTTTTTTCATGCTGGACCTACTTAATTTTCGAACCCCCAGATCACATATATAAAATATATGCCATACTATATACCATTTTAAAGAGGAAGCTCCAAAACATTGTATTATCAACTTATCCGGTGTAATAAACTGTGAACATGTTGTTTTTGTTGAGTTACTGACGTGTTTTTTTCCATCTGGATTGTAGTTCAAATTGTATTATTTTCAATGGCGGGAGAATAACTCTAAATCTTAAAGATAGAGTTATTCCCCTTCCATTGAAAATACACTTTTAGTTTGAATTCTGATGCATTCTGCATGGGAGCAAAAACGGGGGTAATCTTTCTATGATTTCAGCTGTTTTCTATTTCTCTATGTGCATCTTCTGAGACACAGACGTTTTAAATGGTGATGAACTATAGTATTTGAATCATATTTTATGGCATATATTGTTATTAAAACCGTATATCAAGGCACTATAACAAAAATAGTCAGTGACTCGAAAATTAAGTGGACTTTTAACGATGTGACATAAAATCTTTCCTCTTTTGCCAGAGGAATTGGCAGTTTCATAGCAGAATTGAAGCCAGTGGCTGATCATTACAATGAGGGCACGGTGAACATATATATACACGTTTTTGTCGTGACACGGGGTTACATGCAGAACTGCATGGTCTAAATGTGAGTGTTTGAGTGAGTCACCTGACCTTGTAACCGTTTTGTGCATTTTAAATTGAGCACAATCTCGCGGGGGGATGCCATTTCGAAGAGTTGACATATTTTTATCAAAGTTGATGTTACACCTACCCCCACCCTCCCTGCACGCCCATGTGTGGTTACATCGTGATAGTGGTATTCACCATATACTCCGATCAATTGGTCATGCCAGAACGTTATGGCGCTGGTGGGTTTTGTGGAGTTATTGCTATAATGAAAGATGACAAAGCCATGCTGTTAAGAGTAAGTGCCGTATAACTTTATCAATTTGTTATTTTAGCGGTCATTGGAAAACCCGGTCGATTCGAGTAAAAATCATTATCACTATGGCATATTAAAAGAGCACAATACTAAAGTGTGGATTAACAATGGCGCGTTTGTTGTGATACGATCAGAAGAACTGTATTCTGATATCGATTGGGGTCGTGCATTGACCATTCATTCGCGCAGGTATTGTTGGAACTATTCTGTTAAAAATGGCCCATCCGATTATATACGCTATATATAAGACTATCATGGGTGTGTGTGTTCTATACCAGTCAATAACAAGAAAACCATAGTCAGAAATGGTAACGCGCTCAAGATCATATATTATATATACCCATGATTGTAATTATAGAATATAAAATATATTGGTTTCGCGAATGACCAACTCAGAAATCCGTTAAAATAACAACAAGCAGTCGCAGACGACGGTATCCACCGCGGAAATGTGCAGTTGGGTAAGTGCATTCTCAATGTTTGTGTTCTCAGTATGTGCCAAACAAGAGGTGGATTTTGTCGAAAAGCCTGGCTTGCGAACTCATTTTAGGTACTAGCCATGCGCATATGTAACTAGTCCAAGTCTTCTCGTACTAAAACCAGCTAAGATTTTGGGATGGAGATGCTAGTATTTAGTCCGAGTTCCAGGCCCATGCATTCCTATGACACGAGTTACGCCCAGGATCTGTGGCGGGAATCTGTGGTGTATTTTACTCGATTTACCTAACAAAACAATACATGATGCTATATACATCGGAAAGAGTGACATCTTATGGTCATAATGGTGTATAATAATCTAACTTTAATGTTAAATTACACATAGAATATTCCGATTGATTGCCACAAACATCGTTGTTTTTTCTGTTTGTTTACTTAACTGAAAGCCGAACTCAGGTTCCGAAGAACTTCGGCATTGTCCGGTGTTTGTTTTGGCCGAGACGAATTTCGATACAAACAAAATGGCGGCCCCCATGATATTCTAATGCTCATTGTGTTTACACTGTTTTAAACTGTGAGATGGTTGTAATTCCCGTAATTTATTTAATGTATTACATTTATATCTTCAATATGTATTTAATCTATGTATTTATTTATTTATTGTCACGTATAATTACGATTACAATGGAGAATTCATCGTGCGTGGTTGATTGAAAATCTACGGAATATTTTCACCGGAAAATGCCGAACGCAGTTCGCAAGGTCAACTGAGTTCGCATACTTTAAAAAATATGTAAACACTGCGGCAAATGTTTCTTTTCACATTAAATTACCGCTTTCAATTCACAACCGATGTGGGTTTCAGATCAAATAGCATGTCTTCTGCGGAAACTATCCGTTTATTGTAGCAATTGTGATATTTTATTTCATATAATTGTGGTTTTATTTGAGCGGGTCACTAACGCTTAAGTCGTGCCATAGGAATGCATGGGCCTGGAACTCGGACTAAATACTAGCATCTCCATCCCAAAATCTTAGCTAGTTTTAGTACGAGAAGACTTGGACTAATATGTAACGTCATCCATTTGCACCAAAAATAATAAACAAAGTCCAATAACTCTGCTGAAAATATCCGGCCGGACCTGGTTTGCGAACTCGTTCTAGATACTGGTCATGTGAACTCATATACCAAAAATCTTTTTAATCCGTTGAGATTTGTGGAAATGAGCCCTGTGACGTCGTCTATTTGCTATTTGGTAAATTCGACAAAAATAATAAACAAAGTCCAATAACTCCGGTAAAAAATATCCGGCCCGACCTGGCTTGCGAACTCATTCTAGGTAATGGTCAGGTGAACTCATATACCAAAAATCTTTGAAATCCGTTGAGATTTGTGGAAATGAGCCCCGTGACGTCGTCTATTTGCTATTTGGTAAATTCGACAAAAATAATAAACAAAGTTCAATAACTCTGGTAAAAATATCCGGCCAGACCTGGCTTGCAAACTCATTCTAGGTAATGGTGAGGTGAACTCATATACCACAAATCTTTTAAATCCGTTTACATTTGTTCAAATTATGACTCTTACAAATTCGGGACGGACGGACGGACAGACAGACGGAACCCGACGGAACCCATTACTATTATAATAACAACCAGCACCTAATTAACGAACCGGCGGCCGACTCGGCCGTCTCCGACCACAACCATCAGTGGGATGCAGAACGAAAAATATCTATAAAAGTTGAAATATAAGACTTACAAATTATCTTTTAAATTTCTTTTATTGGTAATTTACATAGCTTGTCACAAACCAAAAATCAACATTATTGACATAATAATGTAATGGACAATAAACGAAATTGAAATTCCCAACTACACCTTTTACCGGACTCGGCCTCCTGGTCGCGCAGTTCGACTTTTAAACCGGAAAAAAACAATTATCTATAAATAAAATGCCCATAGAACCACAACTATAAAAAAAATTGGAGAACAGTATACACGCGGTGCGCGCTAACAAGAGGTTGCACCTCGATCGTTGATGGCATACTCCAAAGTTCCAAAGTGAAAGATGGACAGGACGTAATTAAAAACAATGATAAACAAGTATAACGCCAAGTGTGGTATATGCCCCCACCCCCCCCCCCCCTGACGCTCAGTTTAGAGAGTGGGCAGTACTAAATATTTGCATGGATGGAATTTGTTTTTATATTTTTTCTGAGCAAATCAATGGATAAAACCCATTGTTTCCTTTCCCTAATATCCACATGTTAATACTTTAGTAACAATGCTAAATGTGACACAAAGATGGATAATCTTGCGATTCCAACAAGGGCAATAAAGGTGTCAATGACACTGTAGCTCAACTTGGATAAGGGATGTCATACCTTACAGTCAATGGAGCGTTATTTTTAAGGAATGTGAAATGTTTAAATGCTTAAGAAATACCAGAGGTCAACCGGAAAAGCCATATGAAGTTTGGGATGAATTGTATGAAAAAATTTAGATGTTTAGGGCATGGAGACGTATTTAGTGATGCAAAGAGTAAAACCCAAGATGGATGCCGGCAGCTACGTTTTGATCGAAAATCGTTCAAATTCAATAGCTCGCTTCTAGAGGTGATCCTAAACATGCCAGTAAATACAAAAAAATCTCAAATAAATACAGACTGCAGGGTGTGCCGATTCAAATTTGAAATCCAAGATGCGGCCATGTTTTTAAATGAATTTCGGGAAAAAACTGGTAAGCTCCCATTTAGATGTCACATCGAGGACCCATAATAAGTTTGGTGACGACCAGATGAGGGATGTGGCCTGTATGGTGTGCTGAAGGAAATTGTTGTCGGACGCGGATGGACAACATCCGATGACAATACCTCAAACTTGACTAGTTGATCTATAAACGAATGGACAAAACCTGTAGTAAGTGGGTATCTCCCCCACCCCTAAGCCGTGCCATCACCATTCCAAATCTGATAAGTAACACCCGAGTTACAAGGTGGTATGTTCGTACGGACAGACTGACGATCGACTACATGCACCGAACCACCGGGGTCGGGGGCATAATAACACTAAAAAGGAAACGCGAACATCACCAACACTTCGTTGAAAGCAATTGTGGTGGTAATATCCACAACACTGAGATCCGATAACCAATAGCTGTGGTACCCATGCGGGGGGGGGGGGGGGGGGCACAGGGACAAACACATTATTTCTAGGAAAACAGAACAGAAAATGCTAACAGCGTCATTGTACACTCTTTTGAAAGTACTCCCGATTGTGAACTCTAGATCGGAAAACCTGAACGTCATTGGTCCATCAGCCAAAAAGCCTCCTGGCCGGCAAATCTCTGTACCAAATTTCATTCAGATCCGATAACCCATGGCTAAATTATCTCAGTAAATGGACAGAAAACCACAATTGCTTAAGCCTCATCTTCTGGGAAGCTTCTATAGTCTCAAATTAACATTGTTGTTAGTTACTTTTTCCCTTCTGTTGAATTTCTATATTCCCTAATTTGCAGAAGATAAACTATAAATTACATAATCGAGATGACTAATGAGTGAACATCACCAACTTCAACTGGGGAACTTCAATCTGATTCTAGGTCTCCCAATAGCAGTTGAGGCATAAGCAGAATGAGGTCCCCAGAGGGTGAATTTTGTGATGCCAGCCTGCTGTGTGGGATAACGTCACTCAATTCACCCTCTGGGGCCCTCATTCTGCAGACACACTAAATTCAGGCTTGAACCTTGTTGACGGACTGTCTGTATATTTAAAGAGGTACTGTACACTAAATCCTGCCGTTTATGGGACCATCTCATTTTATACTCAACAGAATATATGCAAAAAATGAATGAATTTGAGCCATGGATTAGTGCAAAATACATTCTTGTGCTGTATGAACAATGTAAACAACATGGTAATTATAATGAAAATGAATTTATGACTCCAGATGGTCCCATAAATGGACGGATTTAGTGTACAGTAACCTTTAACAGAAGTTTCTGGTGCAAATCAAAGTAAGTGAAACCCTTTCCATTATGATGGTTAGGTATTCACAATACGGTTAGAAAGTGTGCATAACTTGGCGACCAAGTGCCTAAACTGTAATTGCTAACCATGAGTTTGCATTCTGCACATCCCCCCTCTCCTTGGTGCCTCATGCACACTTTTCAACTACTGTAACAGGGGGGGGGGGGGGGGGTCAGGAACAAAATTACGGATACAAGGTGGAAATTTTGTGTTTTTCAGTTTTGGGGACCCACCACCCCGGGAGCGTAAGTTTTTTCCACCCAGGTCTGGGACACCCACGCGGGAACATAAGTTTTTTCCACCCAGGTCTGGGACACCCACCCCCAAAATTGATGAAAATCTTGTAAATTCTACTAAATAATGTGTTGTTGGCCGGGTAAGGGTCTCTCATTGTGTCTGTACTGGAACTGAGAGAACGCTGATCAAGTACACCCACAAAAAATAAACAAACAAAGCACATGTCTGAAAAATATGCCTACAAAACTAGTGACAAAACCTTTAAAACCAAAATATTTATGGTTATAACAGTGGTTATAAAGGTAAAATACCCATTGTAACAGGATAGTTGTGTCCCTTTTTAGCAATAACCTTAACCAATTCCTCAACCAAATCAGGCAGTATTCACACCCATATTTCATTGATCACCTTAAAGGTACTCAACCCGTAAAGAGGGTCCCCATCTCAACAGATTCCAACAACAACAATCCGATCAGAGGGTCCTATATTACTATTTCTTTGGCTTTGGGGGTAAAAAATATTTGATTCGAGTCGAGGAACCCATCAAACAAAGCTCAGAGTTATTAGATATTGATTTTTGAAAATTCTTATGTTCTCGAGATGAGTACTTATAACTGCCGTCAATTTGGTAACATGCTCGAGATTTTACGCCAAAATTCTATTCAAACAGACAAGGATGGATAACTCTATAATCAAGTGGTAATAATTGACTACGTACTGGGCCAGTAAGAATTCCCGATAATGAAAAATAATAGATTTCTAAAATCGATATCTAACAAATCTGAGCTTTGATGGGTGACTTCCTCGACTCGAATCAAATTTTTTTTACCCCCGAAGCCATTGAAATAGTAATTGAGAGGAGTTTTATCGGGTTGAGTACCTTTAAATACTGTTATTCCCCACATTATTGAAAATTGCAAGACGATCGCGCAGTTCTCAGCATAAAGACATCAAGATAATCATATTGGCTACCAGATAAAGCATAACAACTAAAAAAAATGACTATAATCACCATCTCACAACCCGAACCCCCCCCCCCCCACCCCATGCCCCCACCCTTCTTGCCCATCTCTATGCAATAATACACACATTGTAAATACGCACCCGCATACACCCAATATACGTACACATAACACTATCATTATACAAGCATAAGGGC
This sequence comes from Siphonodentalium dalli, assembly GCA_032622095.1. Classification (NCBI taxonomy): domain Eukaryota; kingdom Metazoa; phylum Mollusca; class Scaphopoda; order Gadilida; family Siphonodentaliidae; genus Siphonodentalium; species Siphonodentalium dalli. Next base: position 159,549,511 of record CP136069.1, on the reverse strand, counting down.
CCTGCACTTGCAAGTTAAACTTTTTGTGGGGTCCTGTTGATATATATATATTATAATTATATTGAATACGAAATAAATCTTATTGAATCTTGAATCTTGAATCAATATGTTAAAATACGTGCATGTGTAAGGTAAAAACACCATCAATTTGAGTAAATAAACACAAATTTGATTTTTGAGATAGTGCAATTTTTTTTGGATTGCACATCTACTTGATTGGGTGGGATTCGAACCCTGGCCCATGATGGCGAGCGCGCCTTGCGACTCAAAGTCCGACGTCAATACCACACGGCTAGATCCAAAGCCACGACAACTAGTTTTCACGGCTGGCTCAACCAATTTTCATGGCTGGTTATCTAGCTTTTTTCAGGATTGACTTGTTTCCATTCTTGAATTTTGGCGGGTCGGCCTAAATCGGGGTCAACATAATTTAGAGAGCGTTTCGCATTTACAGAAAACGATAGATGGTGCCATCTGGCGTATGGTGATCGGTGCGATTTGAAACTTCTCCAAACTACTAGATATGACCGTTACATGTATTTTTGAAAAATTTGATGTGATCGGTTAATTCTTGTTGGCTACAGTTGTGATAAAAATTTAACACTGAGCCCTATGGAGATTCTAGTACTTTGGATAAATGGCGCAACTTTGCGTATGATGATATGCGCGTACTGATATTCCTAAAAAATACTAAGTATGAAACACAGACTTAGTTTTAAAAAGAATGGATGTGATCAGATGATTCTTTCTGGCTACAGTTGCGATCAAAATTTAACACTTAACCCTATGGAGAATTTCGTGTTATGCTCAAACGTTGATTGTAATATCACTTGATATTGATTGGCAATCGTGCGCAACTATATATGAAGTTTAACACTCGGGTTTGACCCACAGTAACTAACCGTGATTTCGTAGTAGCAAGATATGATATAGTCATGCCTCAAGATACAGTAATTGGCATAAGTAAGTGTTGACTGGTTTTTTAATTTCGACAAGATGCAGCCTGTTGAATCAAATGAAAATATTCACAACAAGACTGTTCACGATGTGATTACATATTATATTATTGTTTTATTTGATACTTGTCTGTCCTGTTGTCCACTGACTAGTTTTATAACCACATCGTTGATCATAACGGGGTGTAGTGTCACAAATACACATGTATAGATGGTATTTGTTCGTTGTCATTAACTCAAACGTTGTCATCGGAGTTTATCCCACATGCACTGAGCGGATCTGTGTTTGTTGCAGGATTTGTGCTACTGATAAATGGACATTTCGGTGCAGCTGAGATCTTTACTATAGCAGTATATGACGTGTGACTTGAGCCAATATAGGGCAGCAATAGGTATCTTCGACTCAGCAAAACGACCACTAGCCCCCAAAACTGTGAAAAACAGCACCCTTCACTTCGGAAAATGCTTCAGTCCACCAAACGCAAGGTCGTTATTCCTGATTGCGCTCTTTTTATTACGCCACCTGTGGTGTTTCTAGCTTTTGAGATTTTGATATCGCGTGGTGGACAGGGCGAATGTATTCTTGGAGATTTTGTGTACCTTACTCAATCGTACCGATAGAATCACGTAGATGCCGAAATTGTAAAGTTAACGTCACCGGTGTATAATATGTTTATGAAAATATGATAAATCGTATCGATAGAGTCAGGACAGGCTGAAATTGTAAACTTAAAGTCACCGGTGTAATAATATGTTGTTGAAAATATAAATAATTTGATTAGACTGAAAATAATATATAACCCATTGGGAGCCCCTGATGTATTCTTGTTTGTACCTTACTCAATCGTACCGATAGAATCGCGTAGATGCTTAAATTGTAAAGTTAACGCCACCGGTGTATAATACGTTTTTGAAAATGTGTTAAATCGTATCGATAGTCAGGACAGGCTGAAATTGTAAACTTAAAGTCACTTGTTGTTGAAAATATAAATAATCTGATAGACTGAAAATAATGTGTAACCCATTGAGACCCCCTGGTTTAGTGAAGTGCATTGTGGGAAGTTTAATTGTGATCACCTCCATCTTTATTTTCTGGAATTATCACCAAGATTTCTCCGCTCTATTCTCTTAAAATTTACCCTGATCGGTCATATTCTTTTGATAATTCTATCTAAATACATCTTAGCTACTATTCGGATCTGCTGTCCCGGTCGAAGAAGGTTTAGTTTGACCAAAACGGCTATTGACAAAAGTTTGTTTACAAAAATTGAGCATACTCAATGACCCGTAGGCCGTACACGCTGTAAATTTTTTATCGAAAACAAATTCAATTTCTTCCATATAAAACATAATTACGCGCTGAACTCTGTCATTTTAAGAATATAGTAGTATTATACACATGCACACCAAGTTTCAGCTAAAAATTTTGAAAAATGACAGTTTTATAGACATAAATCGATTTTAATGGCAAATCCCATGCTAAATTTTATCATCGAAAAAAAATAAAAAAAATTCTTCGATCTAGGAAATAATTACGTGCTGTACCCTGTCATATTTGACCGGTTCTACCTGATAATTGTGTGACAGTACAGTCGCGTTACTTTATCGGTCAACATTGGTCATTATCACTCGACAAATTTATTTTGGTCTATCGTATCAACCCCTATTTCCCCCGCGTAGCCTGACTAAGTGTCTTTATCGCTCCACTAATTTGTATCGTTTCATCGGTATGAATTCCATATCCAATTATCCACATATAACCAACCCAACCTCTAATCCCGGTCCAATTTATTTATTTCTTTCATCGGTATATAGTCATGTTACGTAATATTTTATCTTGTGATACTTGTACTTATATGTCTATGGTATTACTATAGTATACCGTATATGTATATCAATTGCTATTCCTTTCTATATAATCCTGGTGCCAACTATAGAGATAATTTCATACCCCCCCCCCCCCCAATTTTATATAATTGCTGCTTTAGTACAGTCACGATGCATTACATGGCAACATCGATCCACTAATTTATGTCAGTTCATCAACTTCATCGGTACAAACCCCTTTTTTCTCCGAGTCCATATAACCAACCCAACATCTTATAGAACTCCATAAATGACTATTCTGGCACTATATAGAGATGACTAAGATTCTGACACCCCCCTATTTTTATAGCCTTGTTGCAACAGTAGAGTTGATATGCATAATATGTCAACATTGGTCGTTATTGCTCTACAAATTTATATCGGTTCAACCCTTAGTTCCCTGTATCGCCCACCCCTCCCTCAATTTATTTTTTTCATTTGTATTATAGTCTCGTCACATACAAATTTTATCTTTTGTAACTTTTGCTTCAAAGCGTCGAGATCCGCTGCAGACAATACAAAACTGACAACATTTTGAAATGTAAGCAGGCTTCAAACTCATCTTATCCAAGAAAAACTCTGGTTACATAAAAAATTTGTGTATACGGTGTACGCGCATTTGTTGCGTTAAAAACCAAAGGCCCCAAGTCAAGGTCCAAATCCCCAACACACTGATGTGAGGTTTAACTCCATCTACATACAGTAATGTCCAAAGTAATTCATCACTTAACCACAGCAACATTGTGTGTATTTTTTCATGATTCTAAATCCTGAAAAATTACCCATAATTATGCTGTGGATAAAGGGTCAATTACTTTGGGCATTACTGTAACCAATATAAGGATTTGAGGTTTAATGATAACTCAATCATCATACAGTAATGTTCAAAGCAATTGACCACTTAACCACAGCAGAATAATGGGTAATTTGAGGATTGTAAATGCTGAAAAAATACATAATTCTGCTGTGGTTAAGTGGTCAATTACTTTGGGCATTACTGTAACCAATATAAGGATTTGAGGTTTAATGATAACTCAATCCTCATACAGTAATGTCCAAAGTAATTGACCACAGCAAAATTCTTGGTAAATTTTCAGGATTTCAAATCCTGAAAAATTACCAATAATTCTGATGTGGTTAAATGGTCAATTACTTTGGGTATTACTGTAACCAATACAAGGATGTGAGGTTTAATAAGAACTCCATCCATATAACTAATAATTATGTGTGAAAATCAAAACAAAATAAATTCCATGATGGCGTCCAATATGGACTGCCTAATTCTACTCCAAAACATGTATATTCAATATATGGATGTTTATTGGGGGAAACCGATTATTTCAATGATATTATCATTAACTGTGATCCAAAACCCGACTTACGGGAGCGTGCGACTGTATCTTAAGCATATGTGCCTATTTAATGAGCCAACAATTGGAATCCCAACAGAGAAGATTGGCGTGGGTCCCTTGCGCGATCTGTCCATCGAAAACTATTTAGACATCTCAAGACACGTAAGACCCAATAAGTTAATATACAGAATAGATACATCTATTGCCTGAGTGACTAATATTTATATTTGTTACAATGAGGTCAAATAGTTGCGAAGCGAGCACCACAATTCTTTCCCTCCATAGTAAATCTTAAAACAACTTCTAAAGAATTAATAATTCACCTTATATTTGGTATGAAGCGTCCTTGGTTAACTGGAGTTCAGATTTGTTAACATCACGTCACCAAGGTAATTACTTGCGAAGCCACAGCCACAACTATTTCCCTCCATAGTAATTATCAAAACAACTTCTTAAGAACAATTGACCAGGTCAGTCGCGCAATTATTGGAAGAGCCACGGTCAATAATTTTTTTTAAACCAAATGTTACATTTAAATTATTGCTTTATTTAACCAAAACAAAAATGAGAAAATTTAACTTTTACTACTTGCTAAATTTTATCTTTTAATTATTTCATTTAAATTTTAGTATTTACAGTATACTATGTCCAAGTCTTTATAATCTGTTGAGTGACCCCACGGTCGTTTACTTTGTTAGTAATAATTTGAAGGATTACTTGTTTAAACGCAATTGTTATCAAAATATTTTATGTATTTTTTATCATTTCTATTTATATGTAATACCATAATCTTGGTGGCGTTACCATTTCTGACTATGGTTTTCTTGTTACTATTGTCCGGCGATATACATACAAACCCGGGACCGTTGTCTCAGACCATAAACGTTGAGAATTCTATCTCAATTTTCCATTATAACGTAAGGAGTATCCGTAATAAACTTGAAAAGATTGCAGACCTTATAAACGAATATGACATTTTATGTTTCACCGAAACGCATCTTGACCCATCTTATCCTTCAAATCAATTAGAAATCGATGGATTTTGTACCCCAATTCGCGAAGACCGAGATTCAGACGGCGGCGGAATATGTGTAATGTTCGCCGATCACTTAATATTTAATCGTAAAACCGAATTAGAATTCGACTCTTCTTGTCTCTGGTTTGAAATCCACTCAAAGAAAACTCGTATTGTTCTTGGAGTATCGTACAGATCTGCACAATTCTGCTCTCAAAATTATTGGGAACACCTGGAATCCTCAATATCAGACGCTCTCGACATTTCCGAATACGTTGTCATTACAGGAGATTTTAACTCCAATTTCATGGATAGTTCATCGAAGTTGAAAAATATAACGGATGGTTTCAGCATGAAAAATTCAATAATGGTCCCCACGAGAGTGACCTCCACCTCAAGCACGTTACTTGACCCAATTATTACTTCAAACTCTCTCCGTGTAATAGATGCCGATGTCCTAGATCTCGGAGTTTCAGACCACTTAGGTGTATATGCTACAATAACATTTGAAAACACGACCGCAGCGTCATTTCTAAGACAAGTGTGGAACTACAGAAAAGCTAACTTTTCCCATGCAAATAACCTACTTGCTAATGTCAACTGGGATGACCTCATAACACATGCATCGGATGTGAACACAGCTGCCAATAACTTTCAATTATAATTTCTGTCCATAATGGCGAAAACAATTCCACAGTCGTACATTACAGTAAGAACTTCTGATAAAATCTGGTTCAACTCGGACATCCGTTTTGAGATACGAAAACGTGACAGAGTTAGGAAAAAAGCCATGAAAAATGAAAACCCTGAAATCTGGAGAAAATACAAAAATATAAGAAACAAAGTCAATAACATGAAGAAGCACGCAAAAATTAAATTTGAAGAAAACCTAGAAGAACGAATAAGAGAAGCGTCCAACCCGCGAGACTTTTGGCGAATAATGCATTACCTACTAAACAAGAAACGAACAAAAAATATCCCCCCACTATACAGCTCCTCCGGTACTATCTCTGCTAACAATAAGACATATGCAATAGATGATAATGAAAAAACCAAAATCTTAAACGACAGCTTCATTGCAAATTCTACAATTAATGGTGCTAATAATAACCTGCCTAATTTTCCGAAACGCACCGCAAACACCATGCCTGACTTGATCTTCACAGAAACCGAGGTTGAAACAGCCATCAAATCTTTTAAACTTAACAAAGCCCACGGGCACGATGGGATTAGCGTTAGAATGCTCCGCGAAACAGCAAAATCGATAGCTCACCCACTGGTCCTTCTATTCAGGAAATCTATCAATACAGAGAAATTCCCAAACTCCTGGAAATCCGCAAACGTGATCCCGATTTTCAAAAAAGACGATCCAGCTGACGCCAAAAATTATCGACCAATATCCCTTTTACCATGTGTATCTAAATTTTTTGAGAAAGTTGTTCTGAAACAGATTAGTAAGTTTTTCATCGAAAATGAGCTCTCGTATTTCCATCAATCCGGTTTTCTCCCAGGTCACAGTACAACATACCAACTATTAGACCTATACCACAACTTGTGCCAAACCCTCGATAAAGGACTAGTTACATGTTCCATATTCTGTGATATATCCAAAGCTTTTGAAAGGGTTTGGCACAGGGGACTGATACATAAATTGAAAGCTTATGGATTAAAACGAACGACTTTAAATTGGATAGAAGACTACCTAGATAACCGGACGCAAAGAGTCCTAGTCAATGACATATTTTCAAAATATGAGGTCATCCCAGCAGGAGTGCCCCAGGGATATATCCTGGGACCTTTCTTGTTCCTTGTCTATATAAATGATCTAGCCGATGGTATTGAATCGGTAACGAGAATGTACGCTGATGACACTTGCCTCACGAATAGCCACTTTGATATTAATATACTTGAAGGTACTATGAACAGCGACTTAGACAAAATTACAGCGTGGTCCAAAAACTGGCTGGTCAGCTTTAATCCAATTAAAACAGTTGGAATGTCCTTCTCATTGGTTGCTCCATCTACAGAGAATCCGAACCTCAAATTCGTGGGAAATTCAATCGACTTTGTGGACAAGCATAAACATTTAGGTCTGGAACTCCAATCAAATCTCAAATGGAACGCCCACATCGAAGGCTCTGTCAAAAAGATTGCCTCGCGCCTATCTCAACTTCGTCGCATCAAATATCAACTAAACAGGAAAACCATCGAAATTATTTACAAAACATACATTTTACCACTATTTGATTATTCAGATGCCGTTTGGGACAATGCCTCTAACTATATGTTAGAAAAGCTTGACCGGCTTCATATCGATGCTGGCCGGATAGTCAGCGGTATCACCCGATCTGCCTCGGGTGATGCGGTATTACAGGAAGTTGGATGGCCTTCACTCAATAAAAGACGCCAAACACATAAATTGCAGGCACTCTATAAAATCGTCAACAATTTAGCACCAACATATCTATCCACTATACTTCCCCCCAGATCTCATGAAGTTGCAGACTATAATTGGAAACGCCCCAGTAAATTTTATTCATATTACTGCAATACTGAACACTTCAAACAGTCATTTTTCCCAAAGATGGCCATGGAATGGAATAAACTTCCCAAATTAATCACTGACGTTGACCAATTTTCTACCTTCAAAACCAACTTGCAACATATAGATCCAACGCCCAGTCCCCCTCGACATTTCTACGTTGGACTCAGAAAATACAATATTTTTCACTGTCGCCTACGTAACTTGTGTAGTGAACTCCGATCTGATATGTTCAACAACTATATCGCTGACAGCCCCGCATGTTCGTGTGGAAACCGGTATGAAGACGCATATCATTATTTCTTCATGTGCCCATTGTACCAAAGAGAGCGCTCAGAATTATCTGAGAAACTAACCCGTGAAAATCTCATAATAAGCAACATTGCAGAACTCATGTGTGGAATACCTAATATCTCGTCCCAAAAAAATATGAGACTATTTGACATCACACAGCAATATATTGCCGCGACTAAACGTTTCTACCCCTAAAAGATTTTATATGATATGTATGTATATGTGTGTCCATACGGATCCATATATGTGTACATGTGTATATTTAGGTGTATGTACATACATAAGTATATCACTTCTGAACATACTTAAAGGTGCTTCCGAAATTTCAATTTTTATGTGGCAGTTATCTCACAAACGGACCAACCTCCCCCACAAACATGCACGTTCTTATCAATTGTCGGTACTGTCTTCCAGAGCGCTACAAAAATTAAAACCTAGTTCATGACTGTCTACTATTATTATTTTTTCACAATGTAGCCTCATTGTTTTAAACACAAATCTACACAACCTCTGGAAGGCAATACAAATTATATATCTCTAAACTGATCATCATGTAAATACGTTTATATACCGTCTTCTTGATCACATGTATGTAATATTATTGTATCGGGAGAGGGGCTTCGTAAGTTGTAAAAACTTGTGCCTCAATCCCTTTTGTATATTATACAAATAAAATATGTTTCAAGTCAAATCGGGACCGGTGGCAAAGTCTCCCGATCTTATAATGATCAGTGGCCTATGCAGAACATGGCTGCATAGTTTTAGACATGCATGTGCCCAACTTTGAACAAAACCAGCACCATGTGATTAGACACTGATTAATTAAGGCAATACCAATGACTGATTAGTACACCATTGTGGTATTTGATTAGCAACCGTTGCTAGCCTTAAATAAGACATCTGGTTCACTTTGACGACCAGGTATATCTCAAATTTCACATTTGAGTATTAACTGCATCGGATAAACCCGACCAGGAATTATAGAACAACCATCTATATAAGCCCAGCAATATTTAGCAATACAAATGGACATGATAACATTGTTTAACATTTTTAAACAATACCATCCTATCCACATGTATATGGCTAAACATATCATTGGCATAGATGAGTTGTTGTAGTTGTTACATTGATGCTGGACGGGTTTCTCCAAATTTAATACTAAAACAGAATGATCCATAAGCTACGGTGGCTGGTTTAGGACATGGGAATTTTTTTATTTTTTTTTGTGGCCACGAAATAACTATATTCGTGGCCTTTGCATATATCTAGATACATATACGGTATGGTTACACTAAGTTGATGTTTTAGAAACAATGCATACGATTGCAAAGAAGATACTATAAACAACCTTATAGCGTGGGACCCGGGCTCTATGGGGATAGGAACGTCCGATATAAACTAGCCCAGAAACACGGATCAGGTGGCTCCAAGGCAAACTGAATATTCATTAGTTTTTACCACAAGGGATCGAATGGGAATGACATTTCTCTCGGCATATTGGCCAATTTAAGTCAAATAAGGGGTTTAGTAGGGTGGGCCCAAAACAAACTTATAAATTTCACCCCTTTCAACCATACCCGATCCAAAATGGTCGCCGCTCAGAAGGGGTCAAAGAGGTACACATTATTCCTCGGTCACTTGAACGATATAGATCAAATAAAGGGTGTTTTTAAAACCGTCCAAACAATTTGTTTCCACTAAAAATGTCAGACTGGAAACTAGTAGACTCTGAAAGTAGACTGCCATAGTTGATACTTTTGTTAATTTCAACTCGCACAGTCCACCAGAAAGTTAGTTATGAGGATTAATATTTGTATAATAAGTAAACGCTCTTTAAATTCTTAAAACAGTCCAAAAACACTTTTTTCCAATAAAATGTCAACTGGACACAGGTAAACTCTGAAAGTAGACACGCTATTGATAAATAAACCGTTCGCATATCGTCTTAGACAATCCGAAATGGCGCGACCATTGTTTTCGACCAAAGGAATCTGACTTGTGAAATCAGCGAGGGTGGGGGTAGGGTTAGCTTTTCTGCGATATCTTTACCAAAAATCGATGTAGCGAAGTTTTGTTTGTGGCATATGATCAAGATATCCTTGTAGATTGTTCATGTTCGTCTATATGTGATGTAGCTTATTTTAAGAATATACAATACCTTAATATTTGGGAAAGAAAATTGAAAATGCAGTCATAAATACAATTCATCTGATGATATTATGACACTATTCCTTATTAAGATATGTAATTAAGTAATTTGTGGCAAGACCTCCCCATGTTTTTCGATTTCCAAGAACAAAGAAAGCCACTTACCGAACTTGCTATGCGTAATACCATGTTTTTATTACCAGGTGGACGGGGACAAAATAGAGAGGTACACAAACAAAAGCCCCACACAAACCTGTTTCCACTAAAATATCAAGCTGGAAACAGGTAGATTCTGAAAATAGACACACTGGTGGTGTAGAAACTGTTCTCATATCGCTTTTAACATTCCGAAAACGCGCGACCATTTTTTTCGACATAAGGAATCCGACTATAAGCCGGCTGCGACGTTCGTGGCTGACGAAATATGGCGCGGCTCAGCCGTCTGAGACGTTATCATTCAGCGTATTTCGTTTCAGAAATTATCCTAATCCCCAGTTATAGACACCCGCTTGTTTTGGCGTTTGTTGTGAACCGATATAAGTCTTTTGGTGCTGGGCTTTTCCATTATGGCGAAATACACCAAGGAGTCAGTAAAGGACTGGCAGGGATTGCTAATTATACAATGTATGTAGTTTCCCATCTATATAATCGGTATAAGTTACATTGGGACTTCTGTCGACTTCAGATGGCTATATCATCACTGGCATCTTGCGATATATGTATTCATCATTTGATGCTGAATCCATTAGTATTGATATATAATATTTCAAACTATTTTCTATTCTCTTCTGTAGACGGGTTATGTGCTGGCGGCGGCTTGTGGCCAATATGGCGATGGCGGCTTCGGACTCTGCACACGACCACCGAAGCCGGTCACTATGAATACCGGACACAACCGAACATAACCGAACACAACCGAAAACAAGTCCAAATAAGGGTTAAAGGTACTCAACCCGTAAAGAGGGTCCCCATCTCAACAGATTCCAACAACAACAATCCGATCAGAGGGTCCTATATTACTATTTCTTTGGCTTTGGGGGTAAAAAATATTTGATTCGAGTCGAGGAACCCATCAAACAAAGCTCAGAGTCATTAGATATTGATTTTTGAAAATTCTTATGTTCTCGAGATGAGTACTTATAACTGCCGTCAATTTGGTAACATGCTCGAGATTTTACGCCTAAATTCTATTCAAACAGACAAGGATGGATAACTCTATAATCAAGTGGGTAATAATAACGAATTTTTTACTATCTTCTGGGCCAGAAAGAATTCCCGATAATGAAAAATAATAGATTTCTAAAATCGATATCTAACAAATCTGAGCTTTGATGGGTGACTTCCTCGACTCGAATCAAATATTTTTGACCCCCGAAGCCATTGAAATAGTAATTGAGAGGAGTTTTATCGGGTTGAGTACCTTTAAAAGACGGAAATATATGAAATAAAGTTTATAACGATGTGTGTGGGTATGTAAGCTAGTGATATGTGAAGTTTGGTGCAATTTGGTCGATTAAACGTTATGTTAATGAAAGTTTTATGTAAGTTTACGCCGTCGGCGCATAAGACAGAGTCCGGCATTATGGCGGCTAGCTCTATGAATACCGAACACAAGTTCAAATAAGGCGTATATGAGGGAAATAAATGAAATAAATTTTATAATCATGTGTGTGTATATGTAAGTTAGTGATATGTGAAGTTTGATGCCATTTGACCGATTAAAAGTTACGTTATTTGAAGGTTTATGTACAATATTAGCTGTCGGCACGTAAACCAGAGTTCGGCAAGATGGCGGCCAACTCTATGAATACCGAACACAAGTTCAAATAAGGCGTATATAAGGGAAATATATAAAATAAAGTTTGTACTGATATGTATTTATATGCAAGTTGGTGATATTGAAGTTTGATGCAATTTGGCCTATTGAAAGTTTAGTTATTTGTAGGTTTATGTACAATATTAGCTGTCGGCACGTAAACCAGAGTTCGGCAAGATGGCTGCTAACTCTGTGAATACCGAACACAAGTATAAAAGGGAAATATATATAATAAAGTTTATAATGATTATGATGTGTATGTTTATGTAAGTTAGTGGTATGTGAAGTCGGCACGCAAGTGAGAGTTCGGTGAGGATTTCTATGAATATAGAACACAAGTCGAAATAAGGGAATTTTAAGGCATCAGCGATAGGTGATAATTAATCACCCTGCACTGCGCAGTAGAGCCTTTGTTACTGATTAATTACTCTGGCTTACTGAAAAGATTTCAGGGATGTTTTGACAGTGATATTATAGCAAGTTTTCACAGGTTTCATAGAAACCAAAACGGTTGAATAAACAATATATGGGTGATGATTAGTTGGTATGATATTTCATAGTGAGAAAGGCCTCCTCACAATAGATAGTAAGTTGGTTTACGAGGAGGTCGAAGCTGACATCATGACGAAAAATAAAAGTATATATATATTGAGTCTTTCATGCTGAGATTAAGGTCCGTAGTCTTCGAGGCTCGTGAACAAAATAATGTAATTTCCAAACTTTCGACCAATAATAATTGTGAAAGTTTAAACCATATTATCAAATTGGAAAATGAGTGGAAAACGTTGCGACTGACCGACTTAACAGACAATTTATCAGAAATAGTTGACAATCAATTACGGGACGTTAGTGGTGCTTTACATGGCTGTGGAAATTTTTAATTAGCGAATTTATTAACGGTGAATGCATGCCGAACACAAGAATGCACGGCGTAAAAATATTATAAAAACTGCCAATAACATAACTTTTAATCGCCCTAATTGCATCAAACTTCACATATCACTAGTTAACATATACACACACACCATTATAAACTTTATTTCATATATTTCCGTCTTTTAACCCTTATTTGGACTTGTTTTCGGTTGTGTTCGGTTATGTTCGGTTGTGTTCGGTATTCATAGTGACCCACCGAAGCAACCTCAAAAAAGGAAGCTCAAATGGCCGCTGTATTCTGACGTCGCACTTAGGACACTACACGTATATGCACATTTTAAGATCTCTATAGTATATATGTAGGAGACTTTGAGTCGCAAGGCGTGCTCGCCGTCATGGGCCGGGGTTCAAATCCCACCCAGTCTAAAAAAAATTGCATTGTCTCAAAAATTAAATTTGCTTCTAAAAATAGGCACCTGGTGTGTTGTATAGTCCCAAGCATGTTTTAAGCCGGGCGCACACGTCGCAACATTGTTGTACAACATTCTTGTATTTTTTAGCGTCCGCACACGCTACAACAAAATGACACAACAAATGTTATGCAACAATGTTGTGACTAACCGCACACGGCGAATTTGTTGTACAACAAGTCACGTGATAAAACGTCATCAAGTCACGTGTTTGCTGCATACTAATTTCAGCTCTGGATTTTCCCCCAAGTTGATAGATGCGGAAAGCATGCATCAGGCTCGATTTTGCCACGAATCTCTACCCTGGCTAACGCCCGTTATCTCATATATATTTTGAAGACCTCTGTTTGTATGTCTGTATGTTTGTCTGTCTGTCATTAATACAAATCTACGATTCTCGACCGATCGGGACGAAACTTGGTACGTGTGTGTAGTTTGACCAGGCGGTGGACGTTGTCGTATTGGCGAGCCCGTGCGGCGCCCGCTTCGCGCATGCGCAGACGAGATCTCGGAAATGGGTGGAGCTATCGACTTGAAATTTGCTATGTGAATGCATCTTGCCCCGGATACGAATTTTATCGGGTCGCCGAGCCCGTGCGACGCCAGCTTCGCGCATGCGCAGACCAGATCTCGGAAACGGGTGGAGCTATCGACTTGAAATTTGGTTTTTTAATAGCCCGGACAACGTCGGGCTCATCGGCTAGTCTCATATATATTTTGAAGACCTCTGTTTGTTTGTCTGTCTGTATGTTTGTCTGTCTGTCATTGATACAAATCTACGATTCTCGACCGATCGGGACGAAACTTGGTACGTGTGTGTGGTTTGACCAGGCGGTGGACGTTGTCGTATTGTCGAGCCCGTGCGGCGCCCGCTTCGCGCATGCGCAGACGAGATCTCGGAAACGGGTGGAGCTATCGACTTGAAATTTGCTATGTGAATGTATCTTGCCCCGGATACGAATTTTATCGGGTCGCCGAGCCCGTGCGACACCAGCTTCGCGCATGCGCAGACGAGATCTCGGAAACGGGTGGAGCTATCGACTTGAAATTTGCTATGTGAATGTACCTTGCCCCGGATACGAATTTTATCGGGTCACCGAGCCCGTGCGACGCCAGCTTCGCGCATGCGCAGACGAGATCTCGGAAACGGGTGGAGCTATCGACTTGAAATTTGCTATGTGAATGTACCTTGCCCCGGATACGAATTTTATCGGGTCACCGAGCCCGTGCGACGCCAGCTTCGCGCATGCGCAGACGAGATCTCGGAAACGGGTGGAGCTATCGACTTGAAATTTGCTATGTGAATGTATCTTGCCCCGGATACGAATTTTATCGGGTCGCCGAGCCCGTGCGACGCCAGCTTCGCGCATGCGCACGCATGCGCAGACCAGATCTCGGAAACAGGTAGAGCTATCGACTTGAAATTTGGTTTTTGAATAGCCCGGACAGACCGATCGGGACGAAACTTGGTGCGTGTGTGTAGTTTGACCAGGCGGTGGACGTTGTCGTATTGGCGAGCCCGTGCGGTGCCCGCTTCGCGCATGCGCAGACGAGATCTCGGAAACGGGTGGAGCTATCGACTTGAAATTTGGTATGTGAATGTATCTTGCCCCGAATACGAATTTTATTGGGTCGCCGAGCCCGTGCGACGCCAGCTTCGCGCATGCGCAGACGAGATCTCGGAAACGGGTGGAGCTATCGACTTGAAATTTGGTATGTGAATGTATCTTGCCCCGGATACGAATTTTATCGGGTCGCCGAGCCCGTGCGACGCCAGGTTCGCGCATGCGCAGACCAGATCTCGGAAACGGGTGGAGCTATCGCAGACCAGATCTCGGAAACGGGTAGAGCTATCGACTTGAAATTTGGTTTTTGAATAGCTCGGACAACGTCGGGGTCATCGGCTAGTCTATTATATATTTTTGGAAGATCTGTTTGTGTGTTTGTGTGTGTGTGTGTGTGTGTGTGTGTGTAATCGATGAACTCGAAAACGGCCGACCCGATTTCGATGAAACTTGGTATGTGGGTGTATTTTCGGCCGGGGGGTGACATAGGCCTATTGATTTTCAGATCCGAGGTCAACTTTTCACGTATCGAGGTCAAATCTGTTTTTTACGCTGTGTTACGGGACTTTCATTTGAGTTCGGTGCTTACAAATCGATTCGAAACAGCGCGAATAATAAAATGCCAGTCATAATAATGACACTGTGAGAATCTTTCGTGTTTCCTCTTTCCAACGATATATAATGCGTATGTATCCGTTTTAGTTATCTGCCTCAATTATCAAGAAGAAGTGGTACTATCTTCCATCAGGATAAAAACAATGCGTAACTTCTATGACGTCGTTAGAGGTCATAACGTTAGATCACGTTAACGCTTAACCGGCCGATGCATTTGACTGTTTCAGACGTCTTGGCGATATCTCGGGCACCGATGGTAATTTATCTTTACGTTGAAACTTGATAATTAATGAGCGTGTGTATATGAGGCGCGTTTATATACTTGAGTGGAAATCAAATCGGGATAAAGGTACTCAATCCGTAAAGAGGGTCCCCATCTCAACAGATTCCAACAACAACAATCCGATCAGAGGGTCCTATATTACTATTTCTTTGGCTTTGGGGGTAAAAAATATTTGATTCGAGTCGAGGAACCCATCAAACAAAGCTCAAGAGTTATTAGATATTGATTTTTGAAATTTGTTATTAACTCGAGATGAGTACTAATAACTGCCGTAATCTGCTCTGGATGTGTACTCCAAATCTATTCAAACAGACAAGGATGGATAACTCTAAAATCAAGTGGTAATTTTAACGCAATTTTGACTGAGTTCTGGGCCAGATAGTATTCCCGATAATGAAAAATAATAGATTTCTAAAATCGATATCTAACAAATCTGAGCTTTGATGGGTGACTTCCTCGACTCGAATCAAATATGTTTGACCCCCGAAGCCATTGAAATAGTAATTGAGAGGAGTTTTATCGGATTAAGTACCTTTAAACTGGCGGATTTTTACGACGAAATTTGATGCATAGGGTATCTCGGTATCCGCTGGGCCGATTTCCCGGTATCCGCTGGGCCGATTTCCACCATTTTTGGGGTGTTGGTGTTTGACCACACCTGACCTTGACCTTCAAAATGGTCAATTCAAGGTCAAAGCCCGGACGAAGTCGGGTCACCTTCTAGTCTATTATATATTTTGGAAGATCTGTGTGTCTGTGTCTGTCTGTGTGTCTGTGTTCGCGATGAACTCGAAAACGGCCCACCCGATTTCGATGAAACTTGGTACGTGGGGTTTTTTTCGGCCGGGGACGAAACTAGGCATATTAATTCGTCCGTGCGACGTGACCTTGACCTTGAAATCGGGTCATTTCAATGTCAAACGCCCGAATATCACGGGATTTCGATGAAACTTGGTATATGGGGGTACTTTCTTATGGCGAGTCTCACAAGCATATTTATTTGCCCGTGCGACGTGACCTTGACCTTGAAATCGGGTAACTTCAAGGTCAAATCGCCAATTTTGATGGGATTTCGACGAAATTTTATACGTGGGGTTACTTTTGTCCACTGATTGTTTTGGACGGGTCCAATCGTGACCCCGACCAGACCTTGACCTTCAAAATGATCAATTCAAGGTCAAATCGGGTAAAACCGGATGGATTTCGACGGGCACGTTTGTCGGGTACTTTTGTCCGGGCAGTGTTTTTGGACTGGTCAAATCGTGACCCCACTTGACCTTGACCTTCAGAATGGACAATTCAAGGTCAAAGCCCGGACGAAGTCGGGTCACCTTCTAGTCTATTATATATTTTGGAAGATCTGTGTGTCTGTGTGTTCGCGATGAACTCGAAAACGGCCCACCCGATTTCGATGAAACTTGGTATGTGGGGGGTATTTTCGGCCGGGGACGAACATAGGCATATTAATTTGTCCATGCGACGTGACCTTGACCTTGATTTCGGGTCATTTCAAGGTCAAACGCCCGAATAGCACGGGATTTCGATGAAACTTGGTATGTGGGGGTACTTTCTTATGGCGAGTCTCATATGCATATTCATTTGCCCGTGCGACGTGACCTTGACCTTGAAATCGGGTAACTTCAAGGTCAAATCGCCAATTTTGATGGGATTTCGACGAAATTTGATACGTGGTGTTACTTTTGTCCACTGATTGTTTTGGACGGGTCCAATCGTGACCCCGACCAGACCTTCAAAATGATCAATTCAAGGACAAATCGGGTAAAACCGGATGGATTTCGACGGGCACGTTTGTCGGGTACTTTTGTCCGGGCAGTGTTTTTGGACTGGTCAAATCGTGACCCCACTTGACCTTGACCTTCAAAATGGACAATTCAAGGTCAAAGCCCGGACGAAGTCGGGTCACCTTCTAGTATATATATATATACACTGAACCGATTTTGACCAATTTAGTACTTTTTCATAGGATAGGTTATATGGAGTTATCATTGAACCTCCAGGCCATATATAATTTGGTTATTTTGTACCTCCTGTGTTAGTGGGGAGGGGATATCAGGAGTTATTATTATACCTCCTTTATTAAATTATATGGAGTTATATATCAGTAAAACTCCATGGTGGGTGAGGGCATAATATAGCATACAGTACGCCAAACATGGACCTTGTTTTTTTTTTATTTGGACAGAGTTACTCTTACAAGTGTTTATAACTAAATCTCATGTCCTTTCATTATTAATGGGAATTTTGGAAGGAGCGTGTAAATGTTGGACCTTGATTTGGAACCTTCGTTCATATTAACTTTTTTTTAAATCAGCGCAGGCTTCGACCAATGATACATGACCAAGCGGAACAGGTTATTAGGTTCAAAATATGATGTAATTGTATTTACCAGCCGCTTGAGCGATAGCCAACTCCTGTGTTGAATATATTGTTATTTTCAGTTCTATGTCTTGGTGAATTAACTTCCTGTCCAAGGGAATGACACACCCACATTTTGAAAATTGTACAGGTCTGGGTGAATCAACAATAAGCGGGATCACCGAGTCGTGGCGATATTGGATTCATCTAGCTCTGACCGATGGTTTCAGAGATTCATCCAACTCCGGCTGTGTGGCTCTATATAGGGCTCAGATCAACATTCTTGAGCAGCATTTCCATATGTGGAAGTCATAAATAATTCATGACTTCCACACAGAGAATACCACTCCAGAACCCCCGACCCATAGTACCAAAACCACGGAACTGGGCATGGTAGTTCCAATATGGACATGACTCGCTGGAGTCAGAGACAGCCAGACAGGGCATATTGACCGACAATAGCCCGATCGGGCAATAATCGACTGATGGATCTTTCATCTTTGCATAACAGATGTTTCGCTCTGTAAAATATTTTTTAATGTTATTTCTCAATTGGTATAATTTAACTATAAATTTTCACGGTAAACATCCATCAATTCTACGTGTAAACAGGAACCGGCAAATAATTTATAGTCAAGTTTGGCTATTAATATTATAGATCAATCGCTGAATCAGTGCCGGTGGTTCAATCAGTTTTAATTTTCAGACCTGTACAAGCTGTATATAGACAGTGTAGTTTGGACAAATTACAATATTGTCAAGACATGGGAAGTGAAACACCATTGGATAGAAAATGTATTCACCATGACCTATATTATGCAGTAGTCAGTGCAGTACTGGAGAACTGAACTGAAGACAGTGAAGTGTCAGGAGAATCATTTTCACTCTCAGAATGCCATGTGCTGGTGAATAAAATCAAATCACATTTCGAACCCAGGAACCACTCCGCTCGGTCAAACTATATCGTTTCTCAATGTCTGCGCCTATTTTGTTTGAAAGCATGCTTCAGTTTTCAATGTTAGTTCAAAATATCGACTCTAATTAATATCGAGGTGGGAGCCGCCATGTTTCTCGTCACCTTGAGATTTGACGCTGTACGTCATAGACTAAAAATAGAACGCTGTCCATCCATTGGCTGCAACAAGCAACAAAATCAAAATAATTTGATCGTTCCCAACAATGTTGCACAACAAAAAATTGTTGCGTGCAACAAAAAACGCGGTACTGCACACGTCGCAACAATGTTGTGCAACATTGTTGCGACGTGTGCGGCCGGCTTAAGGGCCAGCTCGGCATGTTTCAGAGGCAATAAATAGAACACTGCTACTGTGCTATATCTCCTATATAAATAAACATCGTCGCAGTCCTCTCCATGTGGTGAAATCACTGGTGAGCAATGAGGAGTTCCCCTGAAAATCATTCTAGGCGAGTAGCTCTCCTACAAAATGTGGAGGCGAGTAGTATCCCAGCAGGAGATGTTGAAAGGAGGGTTCAGGGGGCCTCCCCTCGAAAATTAAAAAAATTAGATGCTCTGAGATTGAATCTGGAGCCTTTTAATGCTCCAATCAGTGAACAACACGTTATTATGTGACTTAAGTCACTGTAGTCATGTATCGACATCGACCATGTACTTCGACCACGTGGTCACTGTATTTATTGTTTATGCAATATATTGACTGATATCATTAATATAAACAAATGAGGCCAATGGTTTTTTGAAAGCAAATCAATCTAATGGGTCATACATTACCGGTATTTATTTAAAAGTACTAGGGTTTCCAGTGGGATTTCAAGGAATGAGGGAACCAAGAACATTTGAGCAATATGAATTTCTATGTTAGTTACTATTTATGTATTGTGTAGTATTGATATTACATTATTTATGTTGTATGCAGTATTATAGGTTATATCTCACTGTGACCACTCATGAGATACTTCCGGTATTCACTCAAAACACGCAGGTATCATCTGTGTATAATAAGTTAAAAAACCATGATAAACTATGAGAAAAGATGAGAATGGCTTTTTTTTCATTGCAATTTTTTTCCTCAACCAAAACCGGACCCACCCCATGTTTTCAACTGTTGAAGGGAGAATTTGTGGACAAAAAATTCAAATATAGAGCCCCCCTCACTTGTATAAGGTTATAGCATGCACTACTATATTAATCTGATTGTTTCAATTGATTTTGAAGCTGTAATTTGTCTTAGAAATGATTTTGGAAAAAAATTCAGTTGGAAAATAAAACTATATGAACATTTATCAACCTATATTTGGTCTGAAATTTCCAACTAAATGTTGTGTGTGGAATGAAATTTTCAAATGTTGAAAACTTTGGATAAAGTTGGTGGGGGAGGGGCTGTTGCCATGTCCCTGACTGAATGGATGTGAATAAGTCTTGTATGGATTTCAATAGCTTTCTAATAACTAGAATACACCATCAAACAATATAAATAAAACAACAGAATCAATATTGTAACAAAAAACCTCACAGTATTGTTCCAGATACTATCATATTACGATCACCATCTCCAAGACATGCAATCCATTTTAGGAATTTATATTCTTAATTGCTTGCTCGCTAATGATTATTCAAATAAAGTGAAGACCATTTTCATAACAAATGTTAAATACATGTAGATAATATTGAATAAATTAAGTTTCAGGGGAAGTATCTCAAACGGTTCATCCAGAAAATGCCACCATACACATGACGTATGCAGTTTGGATTCTACTGTAATGACAGACCTGTGCAAGCAAGTTTTGCAGGTTGGCACACAACCGTGCATGTGATTAGCGCTAGCTTTTGCTATGGATTTTTATACTTCACATACTTTGTGAACAAACAGTAAATGTTAAAGAATATCAAGTTTTAATTTCCTTGATATGTAAATAGTTTTTAGTAACGTATAGCTGAGGATAAAGCATCAATAGATCTTTTACAAGCGACATTGGAGCTACTTTACAGAGCTTCACAGACACATCAACCAACCACAATTATTGCGTGCACAGCATTATTAAATTACACAGAAGGACATCACTCTGTAGATTTAAGACTCACGTCTATCTTGTCTTCATAAACCCCTTTACTTGTTCGCGGTACCTTTGATTTAGTTGACTGGGAGCATATTTTTATTTCTTTGATTTCCTTATGAATACACTAATTAGTTTGAATTTCATACAATGATTATGATTGGTGAATATATATGGTATTGCAAGTGGAGCCACAAGCCTTTGTAAACAAGCCTGAGTTTAGTGTGCCTGTCATTTGCAGAATGAGGTCCCCAGAGGGTCAATTTAGTGACGCTATCACGCAGTGGGCTAGCATCACTAAATTCACCCTCTGGGGACCTCATTCTGAAAAGTTTCTTTATTATCAAATTTCTATAGAAACTTCTTCACATAGATTCTATTTATTTTTTAGTTCAGTTTCTCTATATCCCCAAATTGGCAGAAGACACATTGCATAATCGAGGTTCCCAATGGGTGTACGTCACAATATTCACCATTTGTGAACTTCAATCTGAGTTTGTGTCCCATAGCAGATGAGGCCATGCAGAATGAGGTCCCAAAAGGGTGAATTTGGTGATGCTAGCCCACTATTCAGGATAGCGTCACTAAATTCACCCTCTGGGGACCTCATTCTGCAAATAACAGGCACACTAAACTCAGGCTTGTTTGTAAGTTGTAGTTCTTGCAGATGAAACATGACAATACTGCAAAGAGTAAGTATATTTTTGTAACGTACAATGACATAATATATATGTTATACATGTAACTGGGTGGAAGAATCCATTTAGTATAGAAAGGTTAAGGAGGAGACCAGTCTATAGAGGTGTACTATCATTGATACCTAACCACAGGGGCCTGTAACGCGCTCCACTGCCCGTCCCCCTTACACTCCCCCTATACGCCATAACTATATATGCGCCTGCTTTACGTTAATGGTATCATATATAGGATAGCATTAACGTAAAGCAGGCATGTATATAGTTTTGTCGTCTGATTATGAAATAGGGAGCATTTACACAATCATGCCAGTATCGTTACATTGAAATTTGATAATGATAAAAACATACACATATTAACATACTAATAGTATGCATATGCCAAGATATTACATAAAGTAACAAAACCATGTAACTAACTTCCATTTAAGGCCTAAAAAAACAAGTTTATATGCAATGATTGGGATATATCATGCAGTACATTAAATGAGCATATTATAAAATTATAGATGATACAGAGGTCAAGGATTTGACAATTGAAAAAATTTGGATTATCAAATTAAAAACGAAGCTGTTTTCAAGTGATAATTTAGGTGCCCTAGAACACAGCATATTTTTTTTAATCTGTTTTTTTTCTGCTCCATATATAATTGTGGCTGGAAGAATTAATTGTATAACAAATTGGAACTAAATCAGTGGGAAATTTGCTGCCTATGAATTGCATATAATATCTATACAAAAGCAACAACAGCATTAACATTTTTCTAATAATATTGACATATACATAATATTGCTTCCCATTTCCCAATAGCGTAATGATAGCCATGCTCACTGGGGACATACAGGGTCGGGAACCTACATCACAAATTGCTCAAAAACGGCAGCAAGATGTTTCACATCAAAGTGAGTATTCATTGTTTTCTTCACCTATATAAATAACTCACCCAAACAGATAGCGAATGAGCTATATACAAATTTTTGCTGGGTCACTAGGCATTTTATTTTTTATTACTTGGTTTACGGATTTCCCTACCCCAAAAAAGCTGTCAATAAAAATAAAATTTTAGTTTTCGTTTTTTTTATTTCCGCTATTAATGGGAACATTAATCCAGACATATAAATTTTTTTAGAAAAAAGTATAAGTTTATGTAAAATGTACATCATCAATTGAACAGCGAAACCTCCTGGTGATGTTTATGGTATTACATGTCAATGCCAACATGGTGGATGATGATACTGGCAATATTTGTTCATCTATCCATATCATGCTTTAAAGAAAGAGCCAAATAAAAATATATACTTGCCCATGCTTGTTTTAAATGAGAAGATTATTATACAGCAATAATGTCATGACCAGGGATGACACTACACTTGGCACACCGTCGGATCGGGAGCTGACGCTAATGGCTGTCCCGTGTGCAACAATGTGCGCATGTTAAAGATCCCTACCGTGGCGAAGAAGTCACGGGTTCGGCAAAAAATCTTCCTGGAAAAATTATGGATCTACTCGATCCCGTCCTGTAAAAGCCAGCCTTGGTCACTAGGACGTAACAACTACAGATACAGATACAGCAAATATTTTAATTCTCCCGACTCTATTTTTTGACAATTTAAATTAAAAAAATATATATATAGATTTTATTTAATTTTTTCCCCTCCCACCTACCTTTGAGACAAAGAAATCCGTAAACCAAGTAATACAAAATAAAATGCCCTATGAATCCCATCCCCATAATCTCCTTAAAACAAATCTGTTTGATATCCGGTTTTTGCAGTATCTGAGATGAGTTGTTGGGATAGGTCATTAGTCTAATAGCTTGCTGTTTATATCGTTGGAAAATATAGAAGAAAAAAAAATGTTGAAATTACCAGATGTGATATCTTTCCGCCATTTTTGAGGAAATTATTACATAAATTCCCATCGCTGTATAACAAGCCTGCAAATAGTGTGTCTGTCATTTACAGAATGAGGTCCCCAGAGGGTAAATTTAGTGATGATATTCTGCACAGCAGGCTAGCATCTTCTGGGAAGTATCTATAATCTCAAATTAACATTGTTTTTAGTTACTTTTTCCCTTCTGAGAAGTTTCTATATCCCCAAATTTGCAGAAGATAAAATGCATAATTGAGGTGCCCAATGGGTAAACATCACCAACTTCAATTGGGATATTCAATCTGATTCTAGGTCTCACATAGCAGTTGAGGCCTAAGCAGAATGAGGTCCCCAGAGGGTGAATTTGGTGATGCTAGCCCTCTGGGGACCTCATTCTGCAAATTACAGACACACTAAATTTAGACGAAGCCAATCTTAACCACACTGCAGTTATTTTTCAATATAAATGACAGAGCTTATCAATGGATAAGTCACAAAGATTAAAGATGCATAATCATAACTAACGCTTGAAAATTACTATTTCTTCGGCTTCGAGGGTGAAAAATATTTGATTCAAGTTGAGGAACCCACCCATCAAAGCTCAGAGTGATCAGAAATAGATTTTTGAAATTTGTTATTTCTCGAATGTGTTATTTGTGGCCCAGAAAAGAGTCGTCAAACAGATGGTCTCGGACAAAATTGCAGATGAAGATGGATAACACTAAAATCAAATGTTAAATTTTGTGATACTCAAGTGATAATACGGTCATATTTCCTTGAACAACATGTTGATAAATAACATGTTTTGGGAAATTTGACAGTGGTTCGCATTATTTTGTTGCAATAATCGATTTTAATAACTAAAGCGTATTTTGAAGAAATGTTGTATCTTGATGATATGGGGACCGTCTGATCGGATTGAGTTCCTTTAAAGACTAACAACATTTGGAACAGTGTCAAAGAGAATATGTGATGTAGCTAACTTGTGTTATGAAATTGAATGGCTAAATTGAGAAATAAGTCACTCTGCAGATTTCATCAAATAATGATTGTATTAATGAATCATAATTTTGGTATTTATTCAAGTATGTAAATTGTTGAGCTTGACTAGCAAACTTTCACATGATGCTCTGGGATTTCTTGGGTAGGAGGTCAGCCTGGATGTTAGGCAGAATACCACCCTGACGATGGTCACACCAGACAACAGTTTATTCAATTCCTCATCGTTCCTGATAGTCGGCTGCAGATGTCTTGCGATGATTCTGCTCTTCTTGTTGTTACAAGCAGCATTACCTGCCAATTTGAGAACTTCAGCGGCCAGGTACTCGAGAACTGCAGTAGACTCGGGCTCCGGCACCAACTTGCTCAGCATAGTTGCCCTTTCTCAACAGATGGTAAATTCTTCCGACTGGGAACTGGAGGTCCAGCCCTCGATGATCAGCAACTTTACCCCAAATAGTAGCAATTGGTCAATGATTTTGACTGTGATAAAATTCAGCAAGTTTGCATTTGCATTTTCCCAGTCATAATCTCATGCCCACATTGACACCATAGTTCAATTCTTAATTTGATATGTTTCAGTAAAAATTATATAAAAAATGAATGTGATAGTCAGAATGAGATAGTCACACTTCACAAATGCAATTTAGTCACTTATTCTTGCAATCATCCAAATCAAGCAGCGGACACCTTACTGTTACTGAATTGGATCAAAATAAAATTGAGATAGTGGCCAGGCCATATTAGCCATGGACTGGTCTCTGCTTCCTATAACATCCTATGGAGCGTTCCACAGCAAATAATGATTAGCAGACATATATTCCACCCATCAGAGACTGAGCCGGTCGTTTGCTGCACTGAAAATTTTGATGACATCATCGTTCACCCTAATTTGGATATCCATGCAATGTTAACTTGGCTATTTTCAAATAATGTTTTTTCTGTCAAATCACAATTTATTGAACTTGTGATTTCACTTGGCATGACACGCATCCCATTTTCACACTTAATGACAAAAATAATGTGTGTTCTTGGGTGTGTAACCAGAAAAAGCACCAGCTGTAAAATCAAATTAATTTATTTGAGAGACGAATGTCTCCTAGCAACTTTTATGCCCACCCCTTTTGACTGGCTGTGGAGTTGGTTCAAACAACTCTAATCCGACCACATTACGCTCACCTAGAACTATAACCTGCAACCCTGATTGCCAATTGTTTGTTCAAGAATAGCAAAGAAAAATCCAGAGCTACAGAATCATGGAAGAGTTCATCAGAAAAAAACTGTAGAATCAACTTATTTCCTATAGACTCAAGACAGACCACATCTTGAAATCAATATGACCATGTCACTCTGGATTAAAATATGACTAAACCTGAACAAGAAATCCTAAAGTCCAAAGCTGTAAGCACCTTATGACCAACATGAAAACAACAAATGATAATGAGTCAATGCAAGCAGCATTTTGAACTGGGGTCTCCTTCGACAAAAACTAGCTAGTAAAATCGGTATCGATAATACTGGTTTACATCCAAGTATGGTTGCCCTTCACTTCTATAGATGTTCTTTAAGTGTAAATCTCCCGCACATCTCAAATCACCAATGATGGTATTAAATGTGAAAAAATTTTGGAAATAAATTTGAAAAATATATTTTATCAAAATGTTTACACAACTTCAAAAGAATCCGCACTCATTTGACCTTGTGAACTTCATAACAGTTCTGGTCTTCTCGAGACACAAACAACCAAATCAAATGTGAGGTCAATTCTAATTATAGGCAAATTCTGTGCATAATTTAACAGATAGATTATAAAACATCATCATGACTGTAAGATATAATTCCTTCTGATGATAAATATAGCATTTTATATTAATTTGTATGATAAAGTCAATTAAAGTCTGCTTGTGAAGAATAAGGCAACCGTATTTCGATGTAAACCAGTATTATTCCTACCGATTTCATTAGCTGGTTTATGTCCAAGAAACTTGGACTATAAACTGGAATGACACTAATGAGAACCATGATTATAACTCATTCTTTCCATCTGTCTTGAAATGCTGGTGAACTTTGTTCATTGTTGTTGTAACTGAAAAGAGAGTGGAATCACTTACAATGATGTCAGATCTAGGCTTGCAAGGTCTTCTATCTACCATTGTATAAATAATGGCCATGCCAAAATAGTGGTCCTCCCCATGAACCACTATTTGGAATAGTCAAAGACAAGCCATGAAATAGTTATTATATTTTATCAAGCGTTCTTCGTGATGTCCCCAGACCACATATGGTAACAGCAAACAATAGTTTGAAGATATGTTACAGACTTTAAAACATTATTTGTGCGAATACAGGATTCCTGGATTTCAACAGTTACAGTGGGTGTGCTAAAATTATGACTATTGTGTTGACAGATTGGAGTTAATGTTCAACCCAGTCGCAGACTGACAATGTTCAACATTGACTCCAAGCCATCAATGCCATGCCATGCTGCCCTCAATCAACCACAATCAAGTCTGCAAATAGTGTGTCTATCATTTGCAGAAAGATGTCCCCAGAGGTTGAATTTAGTGACGCTATCCCGCAGTGTGGGCTAGCAGTATTCTGCTTAGGCCTAAACTGCTATTGGAGACCTATGATCAGATTGAAGTTCCCCAGTTGAAGTTGGTGATGGGCAGCTATTATTCACCTCGATTATGTATTTTATCTTCTGCAAATTAGGGGATATAGAAGATTTAGAGGGAAGGGAAAAATAACTAAAAACAATGTTAATTTGAGACAAGATACTTTAATACCAGAAGATGAGGCCTAAATTCACCCTCTTGGGACTTCATTCAGCAAATGACAGACACACTATTTGCAGGCTTGACCACAATTAGGTACACGTTCAGTTATTCCTGTTCTGACATTCATGGCATTTTTTTGGGAAGAATAATCATCATAAGATGTCAAAATCTGGTCTATCCATAATATAAATGTAAATGGCAACATCATGGAGGAGCAGTCTGGCGAGGTACAGTTCCCTTATGTTTATTACTCGAGACACCGACGTGAAATTTATAACGCGACTTGCAAGTCAATCAAAGATGTTATTTCATACTTGAAATGGAACATATTTACCCATTTTTAGTCCAATTTTCCTTCGACGTAAAACAGCTAGTAAAATCAGTAGGGACAGATACTGCTTTACGTCGAATCATCTGAAGCATTTCCCGCATGGCGGTCACTTCGTGAGGTGAAATGAGTTTGTATTATTTTGAAATTATATAAACATTGTGATAAATTATATTTTTCACATTAAATTACAGCTTTTGATTGACAACTCGGGCGGCGTTTTGAATAAATATCATGTCTTCTATTGAATAAACTGGTTTGCTGTCACAATTGTGACAATTTATAACATTCATTTGTTATTTTATATAAGCAGGTAATTAAACCCTGTTATAGAATGGTATAGGCAGAATGCTTTGACGTAAAGCAGAAAATATCCAAACAGATTTTACTAGTTGTTTTACCTGAAAGGAAATTTGCACTAATTTACACAATGCTGGTCATATGCTTTTCATACTTACTTGAGTCGACCACTGGATAGTAGAATTTGTATTTGTCATTCCCTCCTTCATTGTAAAAGTGCTCTAAAACTGTTCCAGAAGAATCTGTCAAAAATAAGAGGTGATTGAGCATTATTGATACCTTATCTGGTTCAGTTATATTCTATCCCAGGAGGCCCGAAGGCTGAATGGAATACGACTGGCAGAGGGTAGGTCAAAAAACCTGCACTGCATGAACAGACAGATGGGGTAACTAAAATTATCATTCCACACATACATCCACATACAATGTAGATTTGTTTACAAACAATGTTCAACATACATTGTCTGAACTACCCTCAATTGTAAATATTTACATCTCGATTTGGGATGCAACTATCGGTGATAAACTATAAGACAAATGATTTCACCATCGAGAGTCAATGCATTTAATTAATATATAAGAATGATGCTGTGTGTTGTCAATTTGGATTAATATTTGTATTTGTAAAAAATAACTACTCTGAGAAAGATTATTCTCCATTACTATTTGGTCACACTACCGGAGTGTTTCACATCACTTTAAGTTAGGTTCACCACAAAACAGTAAAAGAACAATTGCGTTTCAATCAAGAAATAAAGTATGGCAAGTCTTCGTATTTATCTAACCGTTATTAACCCTTTAATGACTGGAGCTTTCTGAAATTTTTTGAAAACCCTGTGCCAATGCATTCTCTTATATATGCGAGTCTCCCATAGGGAGCCTCGCATATATAAGAGAATGCATTGGCCTAACAATAATTACTTTGAACTTGTAAGCCATTGATTATCTTATAAATGTGAGGCTCCCAAAAAGACTTGCATATTTAAGAGAATACACTGGCACATCTTTAATGCTGCACAGATCCCGTCATGAAAGGGTTAAAGATGCATAATCCAAATAACGCTCCCAAATTACTATTTTTTGGCTTCGGGGGTAAGAAATATCTGATTCGAGTCGACGAACCCACCTATCAAATCTCAGAGTGATCAGATATCGATTTTTAAAATTTGCTATTTCTTGAAATGTGGAATTATTTCAATGTGGCCCTGAAAGTGGCCGTCAAATCCACAGTCTCGGACAGAATTGCAGATGAAGATGGATAACTCTAAAACCAAATGGTAATACAGCAAAAAAAATTGATACTCATATGATAATACTAACATATTTCGTTGAACAACAAGTTGATAACTAACACATTTTGGGAAATTTTATACCATAGTTGACAGCGGTTAGCATTATTTTGTTGTAATTAATCGATTCTGATAACAAAAGAGTATTTTGAAGAAATGTTGTTGTTGTTGTAACTTGATGATATGAGAACCATCTGATCGGATTGAGTACCTTTAACAGATGCTGTATCTCATATTGACACTACTTCCAACAACAATAACACAAAACTTGTTTTGAAGGCAGCGGATTATTTTTTACTGATTGATAAATGACAACAGAAAAATTGCATGACATTCAAGTACTGCATCATAAAGGTAGAATTTTGCATAAAAAAGCGACGGTAACATGGCATTTTATTAATAATTATGAGACACGGAACTATAAAGGGTATAATAATAATGAGTTTCCGATGTTTCATGATTCTCAGTAGTAGACTGCGGGTTTTGCTGTTGCATGGCTGGAAAAGACCAAGAAACTTGGTCTATCCCTGGATCATCCAGTGGTATATATGGCTCAGAAGCCAATGCACATCAAGCAGCTATAAGAATGATCAGCTAAAGAATCTCACCTAAGAATAAAATTCTTGGTATATACGAGCCATCTGGTGAGAATTGTTTCTCTTTTGGTTCCTCGTCATCCTGGAATGGAGAGACTATTTATTGATAAATTGCACAGAATTGTCATAAAATCTAAATAAGTATATAATATAGAAGTAACTGAGAAAAAATTCTATTATAAAATGACTTAACCCTTTCTATACTAAATGGATTCTCCCAGTCAGTTAAAAAGAGTACATCAGAATGGTCTATTATTCATTAGGGGGATTTTCAGGTGATAAAAACAGATGCCATATAAATAAAAGTGCAGAAGGGGTCATATTTATTGAGGGAAATTTATAGATAACATGTTCAAACAAGACAGTCAAAGACTGTGGGGTCGCTCACCAGACTGCAAAGACTGATGAGACTGGGACTCTGGAGACCACAATAGTCAGAACTTTTCATAAGCACTTTGAAAAAAGTAGATCTAAACACGATATGTGGCTAGAGAGGCTTCAGTAGTGTACAGTGGGTAATTTCAAGGTGAATATCCACCATGAAATTGCCCACTGTTCACTACTGATCACCCCCCTCCTCCAGCTCAACAAGTCCCCTCCCGACCGGGCTCCAGACTCCCAACTCTTGGGTTGGAATTTCACAACCGACATCTCAAACTTTCTCAATTTTTGGAAATTTCCAATCTCACAAGCACCTTTTTATAAAACCATTTAGGCATGTTTGAAGCCCATTTATCCATGGACCCAAAACACCATACATGTATGTCAGATTAATCAGTTAGGTAGTTCCAAGGAAGATGTTTTAATGAATTTGGTATTTCAATGATTTTTTAAACACAAAATTGTTAACTCCCCATAGCCCCCGTCATTTCTTAACAGGTTGACCTGATGTTAACAAATCTGAATATCAGTCACTAAAGGATCATCCATACTATATGTAAGCTAAATAGTCCAACCTCTCTTGAGAAGACAATTTAAGAATGACTATAGAGACATACAGTTATGTCCCTGGTCCCACCCTATTTAACCTGGTGACCACATCTGAATAAATTTCAATACCAGACACCAAAGAACCCTTCATACTAAATATCAGCAAAATAGACCTGTTAACATTTGTGGCGATTTCGGTCGAACAGTTTAACCCGAAGTAGGAAAATGTGGACTGTTACTGGTTGAAAAATCAAATCTACAGCCTCATTGCCTCCACCCAGGCAGCTTAGAAATCAATAGGAATCTATATATTATTATACCAGTATCAAACAGCATACATACAGGTAGGGTGGGTGGTTGAGAGTTAAATCTCTTATCTCTGCCCTTATTTGAACAAATGTGAATCCCCATCAATGAGATCTATTCATCTAGAAATTTCAAACGGTAGATTTTAAGAGTTGAAGAAAACTGATTTTCCTCAAAAGTTTCCTAAAAATGACCTCACGTGTACAAATCTGAACCCCACTCACCAAAGGACCCTCCATACCAAAAGCTAAATAGGCCTGATGGTTTCTGAAGAATTACTATGGAGGGAAAGAGTTATGGGCCTGGCTTCTCACCTATATGACCTGATGAACTCATTTGAACAAATCTGAATGTGAGTCAAAATATATAAACCATTTCGGTCTTTAATATGTATGTGGAGAAGAACAAAATTGATGGACGGATGGAAACATCCCAACAGAAGGATGGACGGGAGGACATACTGACAGACAAATTCAATCCAATATACCCACCCCCCCCAAGTTTTCTTTGCAAATCAGGGTATAATGAGTACAACTGGATAGGTGGTGGTTAAGAATATAATAGTGGAACAGCCAAGCCTGAATATAGTGTCTGACTTTTGCAGAATGAGGTCACTAAAGGGTGAATTTAGTGCTGCAATCCTGTAAGGTGGGCTAGCATCACCAAATTCACCCTCTGTGGACCTCATTATGCTTAGGCCTCAACTGCCATGGGAGACATAGGAACAGATTGAAGTTGTCCAGTTAATTGGTGATGTGCACCCATTGGGCACTTCAATTATCAATTTTATCTTCTGACAGCAAATTAGGGAATATAGAAACTGAACAGAAGGGAAAAAGTAAGTAGAAATGTCAATTTAAGACCTGTATACTTCCCTGAAGATGAGGCCTAAGCAGAATGAGGTCCCTGGAGAGTGTATTTGGTGATGCTAGCCTACTGTGCAGAGTAGCATCACTAAATTCACCCTCTGTGGACCTCATTCTGCAAATGTCAGACATACAGCATTTTGTTTTGATATGATATGTTAATGATACACACAGAGCATGACTGTTTACACCTAGCTGTCAGCCAGCTAGATAACATCTGAATTGATGACTGTTATTAACTCTTTCTGTCTGGGGCTAATACCATACTTTATGGATGTTACAAGGTGTCAGTTTTTCTAATTAATTTTGTCTTGACTGCAGTGGGTGCAGGGCGGCGCAGATTGGGGGGGGGGGGGTGGTAGTGGGGACAGGGGTGTAGAGGGGTGAGGAGGGAAAGGGGTGGAATGGGGTGTTTTGTGTCTAAAAAAAATATAAAAAATCAGGGGTTAAAATGAAAAAAATATTTTTGTATTGGTTCATTTTGAATTGTGATTTGTTTTTTGAATTGAGCAAGGATTTAAATTTAACAATATCCTGACACGGCCCCTATTTGACACACTGACCCCATTTGAACAAATCTGAACCCCAGTCACACAAGGACCCACCATACAAAATATTAGCTAAATCGGCCTGATGATTCTGGAGAAGAAGTCATTCTAATAATTACTAGGGAGAATAGAGTTATGTCCCTGATTCTGCCCCTATTTGACCCAGTGACCCCATTTGAACAAATCTGACCCCCAGTCACTCAAGGACCTTCCATACCAAATATAAGCTAAATAGGCCTGATTGTTCTTGAAAAGAAGTTGTTTTAAGAATTACTATGGCGTGAAAGAGTTATGGCCCTAGCTTCGCAACTATTTGACTCAGTGACCTTATTTTAACAAATCTGAGTCTGAGTCAAGCAGGGAACATCCACACCAAATATGAACTCATTTGGCCTTATGATACTGGAGAAGAAGATGATTGTTGACGGACGGATGGACGGACGGACAACGGATGAGGAGTGATGACTATAGCTCCACCGGAAACTTCGTCTCAGGTGAGCTAAAAACCAGCTAGTTTGTTGAACTTATTATCTAAACATTTCCTATGGGAATTACTCATCAATGATTATTTAGTATAGAAAGGTTAACATGAGCAATATGTTGGGGTTTTCTTGCCCCGATCTAGGCCATTGTGATGTAAAAGAAAATTTATATAAAAATATGGACTTCAATTTGAAAAGGCAGGATTAATTTCATTATACAGATGTCCAAAGCAAAAAAAAGTTCACAATTATTGGATGATCATGACAATAAACGGTGCTCAACTCTGATGAGTGTGGTAAACAGTGGTCTTCATTTAATGGGGAAGGGGTGATTTTCTTAAGATTTGAAACAGATATCGGATCAAAACACATCACAATATTTATGTCAAATTGACCTATAGATTAAAATGAGTGACAGTTGATGCATGCTGTACAAGCTGGTGCTACTTCCAATGAAAATCATAAAAATAATACATTATAAATCACTGCATTAACGTACCTCAGTATTAACCATTATAAAGTTTGAACTCAACTCTTCTATCTTTTTGTCTGTTCCAAACTTTGGCTTCAGAGCTATGAGGAAAAAATTAATGGTAAATGTTTATGGAAAATCTCCTTTTGCACACAGAAAATCACCTGATTTTAACTCTTTCTATACTAAATGGATTCACCCATTCAGTTATAAAAGTATACATCGGAATGGTGTATTATTCATTTGGAGGAATATTCATGTAATAAAAGAGGGGATAGAGGAAAATATAATAGAAGTGCAGAAGTATACATATTCTTTGGTGGGAAATGTTCATATAATAAGTCGTTTGTTGAACTTATTACCTGACCATTTCCTTAGGAAACTTCTCAAATCAATGAGTTTTCAGTATACACAGGGTTAAGAATGAACATAACTCATAGGTCGTTTGTTGAACTTATTATCTGAACATTTCCTAAGTGAACTACTTGTTAATGAGTATTTAGTATTAAAAGATGAAAAAGATCATTGATTTCTTAATGTGACACTTGAGATAGATGACAGCGATACACAATGATTATTTGAAAGGCAATCCCATAGAAATAGAATAATTTGTTTGGCCTTACCTTTGCAGGCACCACACCAACTTTTGTGGATGACTAGCATAATGGGCTTGTTTCTGAAAAAAAATAAAAATTGCTGATATTTTTAACCCTCTGTGATTAAAAGGTGATTGGTTAGAGGGGATAACATCTTGAAGAAAGGTCATGTATATGTAACATTGCTTTGGTTTATAAGAATAGCTTCAAAGTTATTAAGAGTGTGAGTATATTAGGGCTGAAACTCATGTCTAGTATCAAGTGCTATATAAATAATAATAGAATTGGGCTGAATAGTACCGGATAAAATTTCCAGATAACTAAATAATAGTACATGGAACAGTAACAAAAACAAGATAAAACTTTTTAACTTTTAGGTATATATCAGGGTTTCCGCAATACTGGCACAGGCTCCGTTAAACGAACCTGCTTTTGATGACCAAAAAAATTATAATTTGAATCACTATTTCCTAGTACTGGTAAATTAGCATGCCAATTGCCGACAGACCCGTTCAATCACCTGCTTTGAACATGAGTCTGATGATTTGATCCTCGACTCCAGCCTATACCACACAACTCTCATCTAATCTACCGGTTTGGGCAAATACAGTACATGTAAAGCCAAATGTTTATTTCATAATTTTGCCATTGGTAACATACTAACAAGGAAGGCATTACATTTTGTCTCCTTCTCGTCATGACCAAGATTTCCGTGATGTCGGTGTGATATATTGTCTGTCCTGATTGGGCGCCTCAATATAATGTGTCTTACTGAACTGAAATGTTTTATGACTAGGTGTTTATTACCTGTGATTCTTGCACCTATGATAAGTTTGCACTTGTTGTGGTCAATTTTCAATTTCAATAGTCACATATGTGCGCTGAAAGTTCGTAAAGGAACACTTGTTTGGTTTCGATTACACGCAATGGCCCGATAATGTTGATTATAGGAGCTTGCCTTGTTCCGATTCCAGTCAATTCATCATCTGCTTATAAACAAAAACGAGGAGCCGATATATCAAAATCAGAAATTTCCAATCTATTCAGGATATAGATGAACACAGGTTTGACATTATCCATAAAATAACTTATTTCCAACAATACATTCTGTGAAAAAATGACTGGCACATTGTAAACTGGGCATTCATTCCC
Organism: Siphonodentalium dalli; assembly: GCA_032622095.1. Classification (NCBI taxonomy): domain Eukaryota; kingdom Metazoa; phylum Mollusca; class Scaphopoda; order Gadilida; family Siphonodentaliidae; genus Siphonodentalium; species Siphonodentalium dalli. Next base: position 159,514,089 of record CP136069.1, on the reverse strand, counting down.
GCATCCTATATGTTATACGAGCGATAACTCTACTTTCGCTGCTTAGGCTTTTTCTGTATCAGTACATGACAGATGACGCCCCGTTAATCGAGACCAGAATTTTTGCTGCTGTTTATACATTTTCAAATAGTAAATATCGGTAAGTGATTACTTGCATATATTATTTCATTTCTCTCTCAAATTCTACTGAATTTGTTACTTAGCAAACATATCTAGATCTTCCCAGGTGCAAGGAAATGAGAGTTTCTGGACATTAAATTTAATAAAATCACCTATGGCTAGCTGAACCATGGTTGGTCATTCATATCCAACGGACCCAATATTTTTACCCTAACAGAAACCCTGTATATATCTACCACTATGTTTTGAAAATTGTAATTGTCTATTCTCAAGTGCTCATGAGTCATGGATTACGACTACTGTAATATTTTTTGAGTTTTAAAAATAATTTCAAGTGCTCTTATTGGCAGTCCTTTCCACAAGGAAAACACAGCAAAGGCATATATGTGACCCGCCATATCAAATCCAGTTGTAAGTCGGGATTTTTTTACCCTGTGCCAATGCCATAGGTCGCCTCGCATATATAAGAGAATGCATTGGCCTAACAATTTTTTACAATTTTAATAATTTGTTCTTGTATTCTTTAACAATTTTATAATTTCACCCATACAGAGCCCCAGACAAACATGAGCAGACAACACTCTTCTATATGCTTCTATATATGTGTGGGGGCTCCCTGCAGGGTAATGGATGTTTTTTTTATTTTATGTCCTAAAAATTGTAAGAAACATTTATTTAAAAAAAAATGATAAAAAATTGTTTAAAAAATTGTTAAGCCAATGCATTCTCTTATATAAAAGAATGCATTGGCGTAACAATTTCTCTAGAGTAAGTCAAAATGGTCAAAGTGCTGTAAATGCATTGTTTGTCATCTCTGATTAATTCTGAAATTGATTCATTGTCAATTACTTCATCATGCTCAAAATATTATTCAATTATGTATTTAAATACTTGAAGTTTGATATAAGTTGCTTCACCGGTAGGCATATGAAGATACATGTTACAGTTTCGCAATTCAAATATAACATTTTCGAGCTTTAATATTTCACATACGTTTCTTTTGATTTTTCAATTCCATCTTCAAACTTGTACCATTGAATTCCATCTCCCCATCCTAGAAAGAAATGAAAGTGTCAATGACACTGTAGCTCAACTTGGAAAGGGAATAATTTAATATATTACAGTCAATGGAGCGATTAGGAATGTGGAAAGTTGAATGTCTAATACTAGTTTATAGACATGAAGAGAAAAGTAAAATCCAAGATGGCTGCTGGCGGCCATGTTTTCAGCCGAATGACCCCAAAATGAGTCGTTCCCATCTACATGTCATCGTTAACATCAATGACAAATTTTATGACGATCAGACTAAAGGTACGACCTGTGGCCCGTGCTAATGGATTAAATTTTGAAATCCAAGATGGCCACTGGCGGCCATGTTTTTTGTCCGAATGACCCCGAAATCAGACTAAAGGTACGACCTGTAGCCCGTGGTAAAGGATTTAGTCATACAAAGAGTAAAATCCAAGTTGGCTGCTGGCGGCCATGTTTTTGGCCAAATGACACCCAAAATTACTCGTTCCCATCTACATGTCAATATTAACATCCATGACAAATTTCATGATGATCAGACGAACAGTACGACCTGTGGCCCGTGCTAATGGATTAAATTTTGAAATCCAAGATGGCTGCTAGCGGCCATGTTTTTTGTCCGAATGACCCCAAAATGACTCGTTCCCATTTACATTCCAATTTCAACAGCCATGAAATTTTTTATGATGATCAGACTAAAGATACAACCTGTAGCCCGTGCTAAAGGATTTAGTCATACAAAGAGTGAAATCCAAGATGGCTGCTGGCTGCCATGTTTTTCGGCCAAATGACCCCAAAAGTACTCGTTCCCATCTACATGTCAATATTAACATCCATGACAAATTTTATGATGATCAGACTAAATGTACGACCTGTAGCCTGTGCTAAAGGATTTAGTCATACAAAGAGTAAAATCCAAGATGGCTGCTGGCGACCATGTTTTTTGGCCGAATGACCCCAAAATTACTCGTTCCCATCTACATGTCAATATTATCATCCATGACAAATTTCATGATGATCAGACAAACAGTACGACCTGTGGCCCGTGCTAATGGATTAAATTTTGAAATCCAAGATGGCCACTGGCGGCCATGTTTTTTGTCCGAATGACCCCAAAATGACTCGTTCCCATCTACATTCCAATATCAACAGCCATGACAAATTTTATGATGATCAGACTAAAGGTACGACCTGTAGCCCGTGCTAAAGGATTTAGTCATACAAAGAGTAAAATCCAACTTGGCTGCTGGCGGCCATGTTTTTTGGCCGAATGACACCAAAATGACTCGTTCCCATCTACATGTGATTATTAACATTATTGACAAATTTTATGATGATCAGACTAAAAGTAGGACCTGTAGCCCGTGCTAAAGGATTTAGTCATGCAAAGAGTAAAATCCAAGACGGCTGCTGGCGGCCATGTTTTTGGGCCGAATGACACCAAAATAACTCGTTCCCATCTACATGTCAATATTAACATCCATGACAAATTTCATGATGATCAGACGAACAGTGCGACCTGTGGCCCGTGCTAATGGATTGAATTTTGAAAACAAAGATGGCCACTGGCGGCCATGTTTTTTGTCCGAATGACCCCAAAATGACTCGTTCCCATCTACATTCCAATATCAACAGCCATGACAAATTTTATGATGATCAGACTAAAGGTACGACCTGTAGCCCGTGCTAAAGGATTTAGTCATACAAAGAGTAAAATCCAACTTGGCTGCTGGCGGCCATGTTTTTTGGCCGAATGACACCAAAATGACTCGTTCCCATCTACATGTGATTATTAACATTATTGACAAATTTTATGATGATCAGACTAAAAGTAGGACCTGTAGCCCGTGCTAAAGGATTTAGTCATGCAAAGAGTAAAATCCAAGACGGCTGCTGGCGGCCATGTTTTTTGGCCGAATGACCCCAAAATGACTCGTTCCAATCTACATGTCATTGTTAACATCCATGACAAATTTTATGATGATCAGACTAAAGGTACGACCTGTAGCCCGTGCTAAAGAATTTAGTCATACAAAGAGTAAAATCCAAGATGGCTGCTGGCGGCCATGTTTTTGGGCCGAATGACCCCAAAATAACTCGTTCCCATCTACATGTCAATATTAACATCCATGACAAATTTCATGATGATCAGACGAACAGTGCGACCTGTGGCCCGTGCTAATGGATTGAATTTTGAAAACAAAGATGGCCACTGGCGGCCATGTTTTTTGTCCGAATGACCCCAAAATGACTCGTTCCCATCTACATTCCAATATCAACAGCCATGACAAATTTTATGATGATCAGACTAAAGGTACGACCTGTAGCCCGTGCTAAAGGATTTAGTCATACAAAGAGTAAAATCCAAGATGGCTGCTGGCGACCATGTTTTTTGGCCGAATGACCCCAAAATTACTCGTTCCCATCTACATGTCAATATTATCATCCATGACAAATTTCATGATGATCAGACAAACAGTACGACCTGTGGCCCGTGCTAATGGATTAAATTTTGAAATCCAAGATGGCCACTGGCGGCCATGTTTTTTGTCCGAATGACCCCAAAATGACTCGTTCCCATCTACATTCCAATATCAACAGCCATGACAAATTTTATGATGATCAGACTAAAGGTACGACCTGTAGCCCGTGCTAAAGGATTTAGTCATACAAAGAGTAAAATCCAACTTGGCTGCTGGCGGCCATGTTTTTTGGCCGAATGACACCAAAATGACTCGTTCCCATCTACATGTGATTATTAACATTATTGACAAATTTTATGATGATCAGACTAAAAGTAGGACCTGTAGCCCGTGCTAAAGGATTTAGTCATGCAAAGAGTAAAATCCAAGACGGCTGCTGGCGGCCATGTTTTTTGGCCGAATGACCCCAAAATGACTCGTTCCAATCTACATGTCATTGTTAACATCCATGACAAATTTTATGATGATCAGACTAAAGGTACGACCTGTAGCCCGTGCTAAAGAATTTAGTCATACAAAGAGTAAAATCCAAGATGGCTGCTGGCGGCCATGTTTTTGGGCCGAATGACCCCAAAATAACTCGTTCCCATCTACATGTCAATATTAACATCCATGACAAATTTCATGATGATCAGACGAACAGTGCGACCTGTGGCCCGTGCTAATGGATTGAATTTTGAAAACAAAGATGGCCACTGGCGGCCATGTTTTTTGTCCGAATGACCCCAAAATGACTCGTTCCCATCTACATTCCAATTTCAACAGCCATGACAAATTTCATGATTATCAGACTAAAGGTACGACCTGTAGCCCGTGCTAAAGGATTTAGTCATACAAAGAGTAAAATCCAAGATGGCTGCTGGCGGCCATGTTTTTTGGCCGAATGACCCCAAAATTACTCGTTCCCATCTACATGTCAATATTAACATCCATGACAAATTTCATGACGATCAGACGAACAGTACGGCCTGTAGCCCGTGCTAATGGATTGAATTTTGAAATCTAAGATGGCCACTGGCGGCCATGTTTTTTTTCCGAATGACCCCAAAATGAATCATTCCGGTACAAATGTTGATGTCAACAGCTATGACAAATTTCATAATGATCCGATCAAAGGTACGACCTGTAGCCTCTATTGTTGACGCCTTACGTACACACGCACACACGGACGACGGACGACAAAGCCATGGCAATAGCTCAAACTTTACAAAGTAAAGTTGAGCTAAAAATAAACAAAAACAATTTTAAATGAAGTTTCCAGATAAAATATAAATAATACAAAAACAAATAAAAGCAACCCATCCATAAAAGTAAAGTGGTGCATGACAAGTTCACATCTACGTTGTCTCTGTGTACCGCTGTTTAAAATCATAGTTATTAGTCAGTTGAAGAATTTGAATTTGTTATTTGCTTCAATGTTTACCAGCAAGCCGTGAAACAGTGTGTCTGTCATTTGCAGAATGAGGTCTCCAGAGGGTGAATTTAGTGACGATACTCCGCACAGCAGGCACCCTATCGGGACCTCATCTTCTGGGAGAACATCTATCTACAGTCTCAAATTAACCCAATTAGCAGCAGTTAAAATGCATAGCCGAGGTGACTTACGCCGCGGTGAGTCAGTGAGATTATTGTTACTTTGTAGACGTGATAGTGGCACCCAACTAATGATGGTTAATTCTAATTGCGCGTTTTCGTGCTAGTTTCCACAATCGACAGAGGCATGTAAATCACATTAAAAATGTAGCACCATCTGACTATGATAGACAAAGCAAGCTATAGTTTATAGGTCTGGTTGAACCACCGATCGATCTATAATAGGCCGATCGGGCTAAAATAGATTGATCGGTCTTCCTGGCACAGTGTTCACTGTTGTAATTTCTTGAATATTGAAATTTTGTTTGTTTGAAGATTTGTACAAGTTTCAGGGAAATTTCCAGGGCAGTTTTGATACCTGTTACAGGTATGGGTGCCCAAACTCGAGAAGCCCAAATGTCCCCAAATTCCTAGTGGACATTATTGAGTCAAGACTCAACCTGAATTTTCCAAGGTAACTCAACAATATGCTATGTAAATAAAAAATCTGCAGTTGCAATAGAGCCATTATTTGCAATTTTGCATGTTTAATTTTGAAATCAGAAATATTATCTCGCGATCATATTTATAATACATGTATATGTGCATGTATCTGTGTTGGTTCGGCGCAGAAGCCTTATTAAGTTATATGGGAATATATGTATCCTCTGCTGGAAACAGGTGTCCCCAAATTATCTCTGGATTCTTCCCTGACAAGTTTATATTGAATATTCTCGGTAAATAGTTATTGCTTGTCTTTTTCAAAAGAAATCAGAATAACTTTTTTTTAAGTATTGGTTGAAATAAAATTATAGAACAGTTTAGAGACTATACTCAGGTCAGGGTGAACCACGGATCGGGCTAAAATAGACAATTGGTCTTCCTGACACAGTGCTCACTGTTGTAAGAGAGGGAACTCTAAAAAAAAATTATATTGTAATTAGTAAATTACAAAGTGTTTGTTTGAAGATGTTTATATTGAATATTCTCAGTAAATAATTATTCCGTGTCTTTCATTAGTCTCAAAAGAAATCAGAATTAATTTTTGTTAAAGTATTGGTTGAACAATAATTATAGAACAATTTAGAGTGACTCCCATTATCCCAGATGTAGGCTATTGTATATCGATCGGTGGTTCAACCAGACCTGATTATGTGATGGATATCATATTAGAACTTTCAGACTATTGAGCACTTAGCTGTTCCATTGTGTATAGTCTGAGGTAACTGTCATACTCATATGAGTCATATACATCATAGGCCAGTAAAGGGTACAATAATCAAGAGGTTCAGACACTGTAAAGATACAGATACAGAAATTTTCAAGATGAAACTGAGGAGTTGAACTTTCCGAAAAACAAAAAAATAAAATAAATTGTATCTGTACCGGTATGTCCTGTACATATTTCAGTGCAGGAACCAATTCTGGTTATAGACGCACTGGTCCAGGTGCTATCACAGCCGATTAACTTTATAACACTGCACCCACGGCAACATGTCTTGTAAATTGTAATGAGGGTGGGGAGTCGGCATTTTGCATTCAAATCTTTATTCAATAATATCGAATGAGACTTTTGAGCTTGAGAAACTTGATATCTGACAGAGTTCTGATTTTTTGTCAAAATACCCTCCCTTACAATTTTGCGATCCCTGGTCCGCCTGTCCGCTAGCACGAGAGACCAGAACGATACCAGGGCCATTCTTCAGAAAAGTGCAAAATAGGGCTGACCATACTCGCCAAAAACAAATTCTTACAGATCGCGCTAAAATTTATTTCACCAGAAAGCTGAGTATCCACAGGATATCGGAACGTGACTGGGGCAATTTGTTTGGTCATATTTATATGCGAACTGGATTCTTGAATTGCATGAATATAAATTCCACGTTAATGCAGAGAAACAAGATACGTTACCAACGAACTATATTAGTCTCGTGCATTTATCGGAAAAACTGAACTATCTGATAGTCCACTCATAAGTTTTTTCGGTAACTGGCCTGTCATTAACAAATATTTGATAGATACAGTAATCCAGAAATCATGAAATTTAGCCAGTATATAGCATGGAAACATCCACTAGGAGCCACATAAGGTTTCAGTAGAGGTTATATCCTGAATAATCCGCTATCATCAAGTGAAAAATCTGTATACGACAAACGCATTCAACAAGCGAATCTTCGTGTATGGCCACACTATTTCTATTCTTAAATTCGAAATTGTCTTGGCATGATTCATAGTGCTTCACTCATATATTATCAACATCTAGACATGCATGGAAGGTAACGTATCTTGCAGCAAGTTATAGCAGATCGGGTCAATTCAAAGTTCAATGTTCCGACTAATATGTCAACCCAACTAAAACTCGTATTTGGTTTATATTGATGTTTGTCGTTCAACATGTCAGCTGCATGCCTTAATAAGTTAAATTGTTCAATTAACTTGCATGGTAACGTATCTTGTTCACTATGCCGATAAAGTTAGGCCTATACAGGACGTCATCTTACCCAAATAGATATAACATAATTATGCCTGTATAAAATTGTCCGAAAATTACTTAAAACGATTCGGAGTAAAGATTGTACAGCAAACCCATGGAAAACTGTTCTCTTCGTTCACGGTGCATTGATTATTGGTGGAGGAACGGGCCTGGATGTTTCATATGACTATGACTCGAGGTGGGAGTCCTCACATAAAATATATTGCTCACATAAAGGGTCTCACCGTTTGGTACTGAGGGTTATACCATGTGTATGGAGCAGAAAACTGTTTTCACCCGGGGACTATAGCTTACTTCAAACACTGGGGCCCGTTGCATGCTGTCATTAATAAATGCATCGCTTTGAGCATCTACACCACAAACTTGATATATATAGGGGCCACATGATTTATACTATATAATTGTATAACTTAAATTCCCAGTACAGTGGGCGCATACGTTCGCTTTATATATTATAAACGAACTTATGTGTCCAATGTACTGGGAATTTGGCAATATATAGCGTAGAATGCCTGCATTCAATGACATGTGCGAGTCTGAATATTTCACACAATAGGCAATTATATATATACGTGCGAGTCATTAGATCCTTCAGCTACATGCATGCGCTATATAAACTATGTAGCCTACAATTACACTGAAGTGAACATATGTATTATATTTTACGGTTACCGGTGCCATGCAATTATTACAGGGCCTATATCGTTATTCCCCAAGTTTTGTCCAGATTGAATTGAATTGAGTACCTATATACTGGTATCTTTATTCAATTTAGATACATGTACCTTATTTTGTTTAAAGATGGTCTGTCTCAGCTCTTCCTATAACAAGTTTGATATTGATTCCTGTTTGCTTGGTTTTCATTTTCATTTCATGCACGTCGGGAAGAGTGGATTTGTGAAATCAAATACTTTGCAAATTGTGATTGGCTTCGTAAAAGTTTCATTCGCTGGTTTTTCTAAGAGCAAAGCCAATTAATGCATGGACTAACATTAAATATAAAATTATCTTCTGTTAATAAATGTCAGCTGATATATATGGTTTGACTCTGGGTAACTGCGACCAGCGTCCAAACGTAGTCACAGAAACTGCCGATGGCTGTTTTGTGGACATTCAGCCAAAATTGGAAAATGACGGTAACGTATATTGTTGTAACGTATCTTGCTGTCGTAATTCATTTTTGGCAATATGGCGACTAGGCAGGACACTCAATTGTTAATTATCGGGTATATAATTATTCAGGACAATCACACCCATGCACTGAAAGTTACAAATATTCAAGATATGGCCGCTTGCACGTGGAGAGATGCTGAACATAGGTAACGTATCTTGCATCTTGCAATCGTAACACTAGTCTTCATGGGCATATGTGTGACTGTCATATTGTGCACTGTCTGAACTACATTCTTTACTGTATATCAAAGTGAACAATGACAGTGTGCGGATATCATTGTGGTGTGTTCAGTTTTTGCAGTGCAAATATCTACTTGATTTCGACCACTCTTTTCGTGGTAACGTATCTTGTGGTGTACCAATGGACACTGGCATATCGATGCCACAAGAAAACAACATATTATTCGACACATTCTCTGCTATGGTATTTCCATTTAGAGGATATGAGGGTAAATTTAACCACAACCTGATCGACTGCAATCGAAAACTTCAGTAAGTTCTGTACAACTTTCAAATAAATCCTACATCAAGGACAAGCAGAAAATGGTATTTTCGTACCCATTTAGCATCTAATATTTTGCGATCGACCTATGGATTGAGCTGAGATTGTTTTATTTTGTATTGTCTGATGCTGTGACTGTCAAACAAAGTCATTGGGAGGTAAAACAATCTTTTTAAAACCCCATTTCAACACCTGGACACGTTTTTGTTGAATTTTGACCATTTTTCGGAGAATGGCCCACCAACTTCTATCCAAATGACCAAAATGGATATGCATGACGCGAAAATAGGTGTTTCAAGATAATGAAATATTATTTACACTTTATTTAACATATGCATTATTAAGAATGTATCATAAGTTAAATTACCACGAGCTAATTCGTTCGATTGCGTAATATAAACACACATATTTAAAATAAATAAAAGAGTCAACGTGGAAAATTCTCCGACGGCCATCTTGGATTTGTGTAACGTACTTGAAATATATCGTACCTGATGATCACTTTAAATTGATTGAGGGCAGACGAGGGTCTCTATTTCAGAGCGTGCGTTTAAGCTCCGGCAAAGTTACTTACTAGAAAATGCCTGGTGTGTTCACCTTCCATTGTTGGCTAGATGATATGTAAACTTGGCAGTTTTATGAACAGAATTGATGAATTCATATGAACAAAATGAACAGTGATCTCAAAATACTATAGCTCTTATTTGGTCCTATTCACAGGGGCCTGTTACGCGCTCCGCTGTCCGCCCCCTTTTGCGCTGCCCATATACGCCGCAGTTATATACGCGCCTGCTTCACGTTAATGGTAGGATATTAATATATCCTACCATTAACGTGAAGCAGGCGCGTATATAGAAGCGGCGTATATGGGCAGCGCATTTATTAAGGGGGGCGGACAGCGGAGCGCGTTACAGGCCCTTGTGGTCCTATATCTAAACCGTAATATTTCAGCCAGAATCTCTGCACGTATGATACAGTAATATTAGGCCAAGTGCTTGGTACAACCTTTTCATATAACAACATACTGTGTTCGCCATGTAAATGTTTTTGATACGGTAAGCCATTCAGATACATACTTTTTATATTTTTTTCGTGTATTGAAAATTATTCTATTTCACGTTTTAGTTCACTATTTAAATTCTATTTCAATATATGGGCGACATGAAGACAGCCAACTTGGCCATGTCGCTCCTGTACAATATAATCATGTTTATTTTTTTAATATGACACTATTAGTACCGGTATTGTATATGTTTATCACATAATTAGCCCATAAATCCCACCCCATGTTTTTAGTAAGACACACAATCATGTATTATCAGGACGTGCAGTGACGTAAGCATAAATCATTTCGATGTCAATGCCGGAACTTTATTATTATATTAATTAGAATATTATTACGATACTCGATCGTGTTGGGTTATTTATTGTTGACTGTGAGATAAACATGGTTGATAAGGGTGGTTGAACAAATTGGCCGACATGAAAAGACATATTTAAAATGGAACTATATATTTTTCTCGAAGGTGTCTTTACTTCCTCTTTGGTTGTGATAAAGAAATCAATATTAATTTGTTTTAACGCCAGCCGTTTCGGAATAGTTTTTCCTTGCTAAAATGTGATTATGTAATATATAAAGTGGATCTCAAAATTATGAGCGATTGTAGAAACAATGCCCCGTGACACTATATATATGTGCATGTCAGTTAAAACACATTTGAGTTGTCTTTGTTTCTGAATGTTCTATTATATTGTTCGTATGTTCTATTATATTGTTCGTAAATACGTTATAATGTTTAAAATTGATATCGCATGTTGGTTCGCCGAAGATGTTCTGATGTCTGAAGGAAATATCGAATTATATTAATAAAGTTAACTAATATTCCATACCTTTTCCTCTATTGCATTGGTATTTAAAAGGAATATCGCTTGATTTAGTCTCCCCCATACCATTGTAACCACAAATCTAACCCACATCAACCATTCAGTTAAAATCAATCAACTGAACAAAATCATTCAAACAAAATAATTATTCAACTATACAGTCAATGAGTCACTGACATTCAATCAAAACAAATCAATGACAATTACTGATCATATCTCATTCCTCCACTATATTGTATCAGAATATCAGTAATTTTGCCATTTCGCGATCGTGACTCCATGCATGCAATCTTCAATATACAGTTTAGATAATTAATTTTAACATAGCCAAATTCTTCCCAAAAAATAGTAGTGCACATTTGGGGGAGTCTTATACAGCCACAATCGCGCATGCAGATAAGCATATACTTATCTTAATTTCCCATCAAGTTCTTATTGTGATGGCTTAAAGGTACTCAACCCGTAAAGAGGGTCCCCATCTCAACAGATTCCAACAACAACAATCCGATCAGAGGGTCCTATATTACTATTTCTTTGGCTTTGGGGGTAAAAAATATTTGATTCGAGTCGAGGAACCCATCAAACAAAGCTCAGAGTTATTAGATATTGATTTTTGAAAATTCTTATGTTCTCGAGATGAGTACTTATAACTGCCGTCAATTTGGTAACCTGCTCGAGATATTACGCCAAAATTCTATTCAAACAGACAAGGATGGATAACTCTATAATCAAGTGGGTAATAATATCGAATTTTTTACTTTCTTCTGGGCCAGAAAGAATTCCCGATAATGAAAAATAATAGATTTCTAAAATCGATATCTAACAAATCTGAGCTTTGATGGGTGACTTCCTCGACTCGAATAAAATATTTTTGACCCCCGAAGCCATTGAAATAGTAATTGAGAGGAGTTTTATCGGGTTGAGTACCTTTAAGTAATATAAGGTCGCTGATCCCATGCACGGTCCCTGAAATGGGGTGGCTTTTTTGGGGCGTTGTCTATATATAAGAGGTCAAACTCTGGTGAAAATTTGATTCCAACTTAACGATGACATGCGTGTTCTTTAAGTGAATAGTAGGCCTACACCAACTATCAAAAGATTCGATCATATTTAAGATTCCTGAAGTTATATAGACAACACAAAAATTATGATTTCTTAGTCGAAAAAAGGGGAAAAAATCAATGGACTGTGACCAAACTCAAACATGATCTGTTTTCTGTGTATACTGTAAACCATTTACCAAAATTTTAATTTCAAGCAATTCCGTTAATTATTAATTAGCTACGCGTTATCGGCCGTAATAAGTAAAACGCTGCCCACGTCATAAGTAACAAAAAGTCGGTCAATAAGTTGAAAACGCGGCCAATAAGTAACAAAAAGTCGGCCAATAAGTAAAAAACGCGGCCAATAAGTCAAGGTAACGTAAATTACGTCATACGCGATTGCGACGTTAACAGGTGAAACTCTCCGGTAATTGGCAATCCGTACTAGCTTTTATCATGGCAAAACTCGTATTTAGCTCGGCAAAAAATGTTCGTTCTACGGAAGATATCTTACAGTTGCTGGCGGAAGATAGTTCGATATTAGAACAATTATCGACTCAGGAAATGAACAAACTGGAAACAGTGGATATTTCAAGTGAATCGTCACGGAGATACGAAGAACTTGACACATCCAATTCCTAACAGATTCATGACCGTCAGTAATGAAGATTGTGACAACTTTTTAAAGGATAGTGTTAACAAGAATACATCATACAAGGCGAAGGGAGATGTGAAACTATTCCAAGATTTGGCAAGAAAACACGGAGGAACAATACATATAAATATAACGCCAAGTAGATAGAGACCATATTGTGAAGTCGCTACCACAAGTTCCCCACAGAGTTCCCAAAGTTCACAAGAATAAAATTTGCTGCAAATTTTGAATAATTGTTACTTTAATAAACACGATACATTTATGTTAATATTGTCTTCCTGTGGAACAACACAATACTCCATCGCTAATTAATAAAATACTTATTAATTGGTTGTTTCCATTTGAAAATGAATCTGTAAAGGATAAAATACTGAGAACTGGACCAAAGTTGAAAGAGAAAGGACTAAAAATCACCTTTGCAAATGATCTATCAAAGAAGGACAGAGAAGACAGGAAGAAATTATTAGAAGAAGCAAAGAAGAAGACGGATGAATCAGATGGGGAGTGGTTCTATCAGGTTCGGGGCCCTCCATGGACTCTGAAGAAGGTAAAGAAAAAAGAAGTGAGGTAGGCCTCAAAAAGAAGAGGAAACCTGTAAATACGTTAATTGCACCAAATGCACCAAAAGCACCAAAACATTTGCACAGTGTGGAGGGACTACACATTTTATCCCTAAATGCAGATAGTCTGTCAAACAAAATGAATGAGCTCAGACACTTGGTTGAAGAAGAGAAGTATGACATAATATGCATCACAGAGGTTAAGCCGAAGAAAAGCAAGGACATCCTACCCGCGTTATATACCTTAGACGGTTACATCATGATCCACAAGAACTTAACCAGTAACAAAGGAAGAGGAGTCTTAATGTATGTGAAGGCGAATATCTCTGCAGAAGAACAAATTATAAGCGAAGAACTGAGGGAAGCTGCATGGATAACAGTTAAACTGGAAAAAAGGGACAAAATGCTGATAGGAGTTGTATATAGAAGCCCTAACACAAGTACAGAAGAAAATGATGACAAAATAAACAAAACAATAAAGGAAATATGCAGAAATCGGGATTATTCACACATTCTACTCATGGGAGATTTTAACCATCCATCCATTGATTGGAAAGCACAGACAGCTACAAACAAGAAAGGAGAAGATTTCATCAATACTATAACTGAAAGCTTCTTAACGCAACACATTCTAGAGCCAACAAGAGGAAGGTTAGGACAGAGGGCAAATACACTAGATCTGGTACTGACAAATGAAGAAAATATGATTACCAACATAAAGATTTGCAGCCCACTGGGAAAGAGTGACCACTCCATGATTGACTTCAACTTCAAGTGCTACACACCAATAAATAATTTAAAGAAAAAAGTCTACTCGGCTGGAAACTACGCACAGATGAAGAAAGATCTTGACATGGACTGGAGTAAATTTCTAGAGGACTGCAAAGATGATATAAACAAACAGTGGAAGCGCTTCTGTCTAGTACTGGAAGACACAGTTGAAAAAAATATACCAGAGAGAACAAAGTCAACAAAATCTAAAAACAGAATGCCAATTGACATAAAAACCAGGGAGCTTGTGAAGAAGAAGCATAGAATGTGGACAAGATACATGGAATCTAGAACAGAAGAGAATTATAAAAAGTATACTCGCCTGAGAAATCAAGTAAGGACAGCAACAAGACAGAAACAGATAGTGCACGAGAAAGACATTGCCGACAAGGCGAAAACTAACCCTAAAAAATTCTGGGACTACATAGCGAGACGCTCAAAAACAAGAAATGGTGTCCCAAACTTGGAGAAGAAAGATGGAACAACAACAACAACAGATGCAGCGAAAGCGGATGTACTTGCAGAATTCTTTTCTAGCGTCTTCACAAATGAGCCACAAGGAAAGATTCCACGAATTGAAGACCTGGTAATAGAACATGAACTAGAGGATCTAGAAGTATTAGCAGAAGGAATTCAGATCAGACTATTGAAGCTAAATCAAAACAAATCTCTGGGACCAGATGGGATACATCCAAGAATATTGAAAGAATTATCAAAAGAATTAAGCAAGCCATTAGCAATAATCTATAATAACAGCCTCAGACTAGGACAGTTACCAAACGAATGGAAGGATGCAAATATATCAGCAATATATAAGAAAGGTGGAGCCACTAAAGCTAACAACTATCGTCCAATCAGCCTTACGAGCGTAGTCTGCAAAGTACTAGAATCAGTCATAAGAGACAGGATCATGGACCATATGAGAAACAATAAACTATTCAGCAAAAAATCAATTCGGATACATAAAAGGGCGCTCAACGACATTACAGTTATTAAATACACTTGAAGGATGGACAAAGTCTATAGAAAATAATCAAGCAACACATGTAATATACATGGACTTCATGAAGGCGTTTGACTCTGTGCCACATCGTAGACTGATAGGAAAAACAGAAGCATATGGAATCAAAGGCAACATATTAGGGTGGATTAAGGATTTTCTGAGTGGAAGAAGACAAAGGGCAGTTGTAAATGGGGAGAAATCAAAATTCTACAATGTCATCAGTGGGATTCCTCAGGGAAGCGTACTTGGACCCCTACTATTTGTCATCTATATAAATGACTTGCCAAGTTCAACAAAATCTGATGTCATGATGTACGCTGACGATACCAAAGTATTCAGAGAGATAACAACACCAGACGACATGGAAACTCTACAACAAGATTTTAATGAACTACAAAAATGGTCTGATAAATGGCTTCTTCGTTTCCATCCTGAGAAATGTGTAATGATGAACATTGGAAAAGAAGGATATACTCCAAATTATACTTTGAAGGGAGTTGATGGAACAACCTACACACTGAAGCAGGTCGACAGCGAGAAGGACATAGGCATCACCACAGATAAAAACTTAAATTTTGAACAACATATAAATGAAAAAGCACAGAGCGCTCAATCAGTGATGGGGATGATTAGAAGATCGTTTACACATCTAGATGAAGAAATGATGACGAAACTGTATAAAGGGTTGGTTCGACCAAGATTAGAGTATTCACAGCCAGCATGGAAACCATATTTGATCAAACACATCACCCAACTTGAGAAAGTCCAACGCAGAGCAACAAAACTAGTTCCTACTTTAAAACATTTACCATATGAAGACAGACTTGAAAAACTAAAGATTCCCACCCTGCAATATAGACGACATAGAGGAGATATGATAGAATGCTACAAAATTTTCAATACATAGAGTAAAGTCTGGTAATTTCGGTCACCTCCCTCGTGTTTCGTTAATAACAAAAGAAAAATCATTTAACGCATGGAAGCTTGTTGTTACAAAGTCAGTCATCCTTTTAGCCTTGTCAAAAAAATGTATATGTCGAGCATTTTGATTGGTTAATGTCGTAAACATCAACGGTAAACAAGCCCATGTGTGTGACGGTAACTCCGGTCGCGATGCTCAATATTTCGGTCAGTGTGATGGTAATTTCGGTCAGTTGAACTTTTTTTAAAAATATCAGTGTACTTTATCATCATATTGAAGACAAGATTAATGATATTATAAAATGGTGAATGGGATTGAATTCGATTGCAATATTATTCTTATGGCAGTAGCATCTTTATTTGCAACACGAAATCCAACGTTGCACGACTGCTGTGGCATTCGTCTGCCTATGGTTGGCGCTTCCGTGGGCTTGAGATAGACCAAATCCTTGATAATCAATCCCGACTTTATCACTTCAGATAACCTCCCTGCCATTTCTCGTCTAATGTAACCTCGCACCTGCCCTTCTGGATACTCTTTAATTTTTATCGCATTCTCGTCATATCTGTTTCCCGGGTCCCGCTCTATAGTATAACGGCATCCAACCCTAAGGCTTGTCGGGCCATAGTGGTGCATGCCTACCGCCCACACGCCTTTGATGATGATGGAATTCATCTGTAAATATGGATATTGCAATTTATTAAAAAAAAATAATAATAATATACCTGTATTTAGGGTTATATGGTGAAAAATAATTAGGGTAGGTAGGGATTTTTTTCTCCAAATTTGTTTATTCCGAATTCCATTGGGTCTAGGACAATTCAATCTAGAAATCTTCACAATTTTCAGATTATTAGAAAAGTCGAATACTAAATATTGTTATAAATCTTGAATAAGCAGGAGAACTATAGACTAGTAAAACTTCTAAAGTTTTTATAGCCTCACATATGTATATGAGAGGTTTGGAAATGGCTATATATATAATAGACGTTATAGAATGCGATATGTAGGCCTATAGATCGTCGTTGTCGTTTCGTTTTTACTTCAATGATGCTACATGTAAATAAGGAAGGAAATAGGAAGGAAATATGAAATCATAGTGGGGTTGAATGTATCTTTATGGATGCATTATGGATTAATGAATGTATACATAAAACTTAGCAACTAGTGTGCATTAGATTGTGCAATCAATCTTTCCAGTAGAGTAGTCAACATTTTTGCCTTTTGTTTCTCTTCTTTAACTTTTTTGCGTTCAGCAGCCTTCTGTTTTTTTTCTTCCTTTTCTGCATCCTTTCGGCGCTTTTCTGTGATGATATCCTCACTGGTGAGGATGCGGCTCCTAGCCACTGACCTTATTCCACTTAACTGTTCACTCGGTGCAAATATGTCTGTCACCTCCGCATTCCAGTCCAACGTGAGGTTGATCGATTCTCCATCACCCAGATGGGGGAGTTGGGGCAGATCGACGACGGTGGTGGTGCTGCAATTTTCTGGAAACAGATCGAAGTCGTCGATTTCCAAAACGTTGTTCAATTCAGACATTATTCCCGGTTCCGGAATTTGCGGCTCAGCTGCACACGTGGAAGTTAAAGCTGGTCCCGGCATTGCTGATATCCCTGGTAGTCCGTCACCTGATGGTCCTGGACGTTCATCATCTGATGTCACTGGTTCATTAGGCCTAACACATGCATTTTCAGATATCACATGCGGGTTGAATGGAACGATTCCTGTCATCCTGAAACCACTTTTAATGTTTTCAACTGTTGTTGCTAGAAACCATGATTCTTTGAACAATTTGGGCCAGATACATTTTGTTATTATCCTACCCGAACTGCTCGTGTAGGCAGAGCAAATATTATTGTAATATTTCTCAAGGGGCCCAAACACTCCTTTGTCCAAAGGTTGAAGGATGTGACTGCTGTGGGCAGGCATAGCAAGAATTTTTATGTCGTTGGCCCTTGCTTTTTCCAGAAGCCCTGTTACTTCATGGGTCTTGTGTTGATCCAGGATCAGCAACTGCGGTCTATGTGGACCACAGTGTTTGAGAAAAACATCAGCGAACCAGCTTTCACCTAGCACATCCTCCATCCAACCGTTTGACTGATAGGTCCACAAAGACCCCTCGGGTCCCTCGTCAGTGTTGTATGCATGGAGACATCTCTCTGTTTTTCCTTTGACGACAAACAGTGGGGGTAGTTTCCTACCATCTCCGCTTATACATGCAACTATTGTAATATTTTCTCTACTGTCGCTCACACGACCGGCAACAGTTTTAGAACCCTTTCTTGCCAAAACTTTCTGTGGTTTGTGTTCAAGTCGGACCCCCTTCTCGTCCATGTTCCACGTGTGTTCGGCGCGAATTCCGTCGGAAATGTCCTGCAATTTTCCGAAATAATCAGTCACTGCAGGTTTGTCCAAGAGACACCTCGCCGCGGAAAGCTTGGAAGGTTTCCTCAAGGAAAGCTCGGGGTGACGATGCTTGAGGCCGGCTAGCCATGCTTTTCCAGGGATCCCCTTCTTGAAGGGAGTTTTTAAACTCAATCGCTTGCAAACTCTCCCAGCTTTCTGCATCAGCCCACATCTGCTGAGACCAAGACCTATGTCCGCTGCATTCAGAGTGCTCCTTACTATTTGTTTCTCGATTGATTCTGGTATAATCTGGGGCCGTCCAGGGCGATGAGTAATCTTCCCCAGGACGTGGTCTGATACCGTCGATCTGGGAATACCAAAGACTTTGGAAGCTTTCCTCAACGACATCGTACCACCCTTAACATTAGCAACTGCCTCCTCGAGAAGTTTTTCGTCGTAGTTGCCATAGAGGTGTTTTGATTTTTTGGGCATTTTCTGGAAAGAAATATTATCGAAGTAAAAAACGCAATGGACCCCCGGGGGAGGGGGGGGGTGTCAGGAAACTTTTTCCGGACACTAGGCGCTTTTTTTATTTGTTCCGCACTATGGGTACCCACCACCCTATACTTGTTTTTTTTCGGATTCTGGGATAGGGATCCACCCCCTCCAAACTGCTTCAAATGACTATTTTAATCAGTTTTCTTGATCTTATCCGATGAATGTTCCGTATCATGATAATAGAAGCATGCCTACTTTTCATGTACCAACAAGACTGTACAGTTTCAAAACAATTCTCCAATAAATGTGGGCTGTAGCCTGTAGGGTATGCTGATGGATTGACATTTGAAATCCCTTGGTGCCATCCCTCAATATTAACTGATGGTGAACTCAAACCACCTACCAAGAGTCAAGTGCATACCTATTACATAGGCCTAATAGAAGCATTCTTAAAACATTTTCTCCCATTATTTTGGAGCCCCCGAGAGTAGGCCTATATGCTGACTGTATAGGCACTACTTATCAAAATGTTAAATGTGAAAGTTTTTATGGTTTAAGATATGTTCATGTTGTAGTATATATAATTCATGTAACTGACATATATGAATTTGAGCTTTTCAGATAGGTCATATACAAATTATCTGTAAAAGTACATCTATATTGATCTTTTTTTTAATCATAATTCTGGCACGATTTTCGAAATAAATAGTTTGTCAATAACTAAATTTGTGGCATTACAAGTTTGAGGGAAATATACTCACCATCGTGAAAGTTATGATTGTCCCGCGTGGTATATTTCATTAAAAATCATTTCATAGCAGCTGATATACTGACAAAACTCGTTATAGATCCTCTATGTATATGTAGCCTACTTACAGGGGTGGACTCAGCTCAATTGTAAATATTTACTACTCGATTCGGGACGCATCTGTCGACGTCAAACTAACGAAAACGATTTCACCGTCAAGAGTCACTGCATATAATTCCTATATAAGACCGTATATGACCGTGTGTGTTGTCAATTTGGATATACTATTTGTAAAAATTACTACTTTGAACAAGATTATTCGCCATTTTAATTTGATCACCATATGGAGTGTTTCACATCACTTTAAGTGAAAATCTTTTTATTATTATCGTGCACTCGCGTATGTAATGATATTGTGAATGATGCTATTGCTATAGATTTATGAATCATTTCGCACATCATCACAATGCGCACATTCACATTCCGACCCCATTGCAAGTCGCAGGTTTGAAATAACGTTGCTGGATTTTCCAGGTTTAAGGGTCAGACGCACGTTTTGCCAAAATTTCCTGGTATTTCAAAATGTATTTTCTCTAAATCTATCAGGAATATCTTTGTGAAATTTTGTACAAGAGATTAATTGGTACCATACATAAGAACCATTGGATATTTGGTTATTATAATCTCATTTACTTTACTTTTATGGCATGAAAAATCTTTAAAATTTCACTGTGTTCAGGTACCGAGAACTACTGTAAGACAGATTTTTTTTCGAAAGTGCATTTCATATATACATGATATCATATCTGAAGATCATGAGAGGAGACTTAATTTTTCTTGATTCATGAAATTAAATGATTATTTTCATTCAGAAAGACAACTACCATAAATAATTTTTTATTATTGAGAATTTTCATGCCATGCTTGTTGGACATTGAAAAATTGGGCTCAGTTGAGTTCTGGGTCATGGGTTCATAACCAAGTTAAATCTGACCACCATATCTCTTAACACTGTGGCCTAATTTCTGTTGATTGCTCCCTGCTTGAGTGGACAGCACCACATTTGAACATTTGTTTTCATTGGGCTGGCATATTTGTGACTGCTTTATTCTTCATTATAATACATGGGGTATGATGCTATTATATGCAATTAAAAAGCTAACTCAACATTATGATACAAATGAAGCCTCCTCCCATGGAGTCAAGACAATAAGCTATTTGATGGTTGACATATTGTTTGAAATTATAAATTTTTCTGCCAGTTCTCGGTACCTAAAGGGACAGAAACGAAACAAATATTTCCATCCTCTCAAATGTATTAAAATATTCATTATTGTTATTGTCTCTTTATAATTGCTATGATTCTATTTATAATGAAAATTATCATATGTAAAATTCAACATTTTTCACCAGATAGATCCAGAGAAATTCTTTGTTGAAAATCACTTGCCATTTCTAGCGGGGTTTACTGTGATTTATGCAAAACGTGCGTCTCCCCCTTAACAACCATCTATTTCAGCGTCACGTGTTTGCCACAATGTATTCTCATTGCCACAATGTAGCGATCACTGGCATGCAGACATGATGTTGTCTCTCGGACGACGTCATTTAATTTAGCTAGCATTTGATTCGGTGGCCTCTTTTTAAATCATATTAAATGAATGTATGGAATGGTTTACGAATAAATCTACATCAAGCTTAGGAATACACCATATTCTCTGCAATTAGTACGGTAAGTTTATTTATTATAAAATTATTATTCCTGAAAGCTGCGTCAGGATATGAGGCATAGGCCTAGCTAGGCTCGGGGATCTCTATCAACCTCTTGTTCAGTTGGCATCTTGTTAACAAACGGAAACAATTATTTCACGAACATCATGCTGGGAAGAAAAAAACGAAACATTCTGCAATAGAAAAAGTAATTATAATGTTATAACGCCAAACACATGCATATGGTTACATTATGGTATATCAGCTGGAATAGGCTATCGGGTATTAGTCTTTTGGTGAATGATTCACTGCAATTTCAGGACGGTGATGGAAGGGGCAGTGTAATTGTATAGGGTATATAGGTAACGACTGATTTATTTGGATTATGCCCATATGGATGTACCATCCCAACATAACATAGGCTCTAATAGAGAAATTGTTATCAGTTTATCCAGGTTTATCAGTTGATAAGCTCACGTATACACGACCAACTATTCCAGACGGACCCCCCCCCAACACGTGCGACCCCTGACTAAGAACAGTTCATCTGTAGTATGTTTATCTGCAGATAACTCTCGATCGATATTGACCGGTCACTTGAAATTCCCGCCGACCGAAGTTACCGTCAAAGGGTAAATTTATAGGATGGTAATTTCGGTCACTTTTAAATCCCATTTTAAATATTTGTATTCACTTTTATTCAGAAAAAACATGTCAAAATAATGCTATAAACATCAACAAACAACAAAACATTAACATAAATGGTGTATCAATCAGAAAATTTACATTCAGTTCGAAAATAGTGGAGATCCTCAAAGACACACCGTGTGAATTTTTTTGAATTTTTGCGAGAAGATGATTGGTCACGTGGCACACGTAGACAACGGTGTTTGCCAAACGTAATTCCATTGGTTGGTTTGACCACAGGTAACCAATCAGTATGGTGGGTGGTATTTCTGTTTTCTACCGACATGCTTCCGCCTGTGTATTGTTTACAATCCGGGAATGCTTGTCAGTTGGAGAAAGTGACCGAATTTACCGACTGACCGAAATTACCGGACTTTACTCTATGACCCGGAAGTAGCAAATATACTGACACGGAACTCCGAATCCAAAACCAGAGGCCACAACTTCAAGCTGTTTTTAGAAGGGGCAACCAGAGACACAAGAAAACACACTTTTAGTCAGAGAGTTGTGGAGCCCTGGAACCAATTAGCAGAAGAGGTAGTCAACGCCGACAGTTTAAACCAATTCAAAAATCGACTAGATGATTATTGGATGGAACAAGAGGTGAGACTTGATTTTAAAGCAAAATTGGGTTTGACAAGTTCACAGACGAGTCGGGCGTTAGATAGACTTAACAACATAGGGCCTGAATTTGGTGAATTCGGAGAGCCAGACACAGAAGACGTGGACATAGTGGCAGAAGCCAGCGTCCACTAACAGCATAAGGTATCATAAGGTATATTGGCCGAGTTATGAGGCCTCGGTCTGTCGTATTGGCCTGAGGCCTGCGGCCTCAGGCCAATACGGCAGACCGAGGCCTCATAACTCGGCCAATATGGAAACAACCAATTAATAACATATAACATTTGTTCGAGTTATATATCATCCGGACAACTCAACAATTTATTATTTCTATAAGTAGAAAAAGTATCAAATGAGCAATTTGTTTCTCGGAACAATCATTGAATCAAACTTTGCCTACATAACATAACATAGCATAACATTTTTATTGACATAACACACCCACGCGGGACAGTTGTCATAATACAGATAATTTAAACACAAGTCAAGACAATTTCATATAAATTTATATAACATGTATTTGTAACTCAACACTATATTCTCAATTATTTGCAGAAAACTGCCGAACCATGTTACAGATCAGATTGCATATGCTCGGGTGTTCAGCCTTCATGGGGAATATGAACTTTTCTATTTCATCAAAGTTTATGAAAATGTTTATGAAAATGTTTTTCACATCTCATTATAAAGTGTTCTTCCGTTTCAATTTCATTTGGTTCACAAAGTTTATGAAAATGTTTTTCACATCTCATTATAAAGTGTTCTTCCGTTTCAATTTCATTTGGTTCACATTTTTTACATATGCGTTTCTCGTAAGGTATTTTTGGCTGAGCGTGTCGCCCAACTTCTACCTGCAACTTATGATTGCTTACTCTAAGCTTACTGAAACACGATCTCGTATAAAAATTTGTAATTTGGAGTAAGTATGGTTCAATTTCATATTGTTCTTTGAAACAACGATACGTTCTTAATTTATTCATACCATTTTGCTTGTTGTCATCGAATATTTAAACACAAGTCAACCCCCCCCCCCCACCCCTCCATCCTAATAATATGCCTTTAAAATACCCATGTACAACTTGCAAAAAATCAGTAAGAATAAACCAAGATGCCCTATGCTGTGACTCATGTGATAAATGGATACACCTATGTTGCTCTATGCTATCAAAAAAGACTATGCTAAACTGAGTGTTGATCAAGCACCTTGGTTTTGTTACCATTGCATTGGACGAATGTTCCCATTTAATCACATAGTGGATGAAACACTATTCAGACTAGCTATATTCGATATGAAGCATGACCACGACCACTTATCTATCACATCAAACAAATCGCTATTTATGAATCCTTTTACTCTAAATGATGACTTTCGGACAGAACACCTAATTGAAGAAGATGAGAACGCATTAGATCCTCAAAATTCTGAACTTTCTTCCAACTATACTCTCCTTGAAGAATTCAATGAGAATGTAAAATCAAAAAACCATACTATATCAACCTCGATGATACATTTCAATATACGTTCCCTTTTGAGAAATATTGACAAAATGACTACTTTTCTAAATACCTGCAGACATAGCTTTGGCATAATTGGAATCACCGAGAGCTGGCTGACAGATGACTCACCTACATAACTAACTCAAATCAATGACTATAGTTTCTATGAAAATCACAGAAGTGAAAGAACTGGTGGTGGTGTGGGCCTATTTGTTCACTCAAGTATTAAAGCACAGGTACGAACTGATCTTTCGATATTCAGTGAATCCATTGAGAGTATATTCGTTGAATTACCTTCTAAAAAAAATAAAAGCCAATTGGTAGGTTGTATATACAGATGTCCAAACTCAGACACAAATATTTTCCTTGAAAAACTAGAAACATTACTAGAAAAAATACAAAAAGAAAAGAAAGAGTGTTTTCTGATGGGAGATTTTAATATTAACATAAGTAGTGATAATACCTCTGTTAAAAAATTTATGAACTTACTGAAATCATTTATGTTACTACCAACCAAAACCAAACCTACTAGAATTACTGAATTCAGTGCAACTCTTATAGACAATATATTTTCCAACTGCCACCTATCTTCCTCAATCACATCTGGTATATTTGTAGAGGACATAACTGATCATTTACCAATCTACCTTCTGGTAAAAAATGGAGAGAGAATGATGACAAAAAAAGATAAAATTATATATAAAAGAGACTTTTCAGATTGCAAAATTCAAAGTTTTATCTCAGAAATGTCTGGCACTAATTGGGATGAAGTAATAAATTGCCATGAATGCAATGACGCCTATAGAATATTCCATGAGAAAATAATGAATAGTTACAACAGTAGCTTCCCAAAATGTAAAAAAAGAATCAAAGCCACAAATCATCTTACACCATGGATAACAAAAGGAATACTCAACTCCATAAAAAGGAAAAATAAACTGTACAAAACATTCCTAGAATGCCGAACAAATTACAATAATGATAAATATAAGACATACAGGAATAGGCTAAACTCAGTAATCCGCATGACAAAACAAAAATATTATCATAACAAATTCCAACAATATGAAGGAAATATAAATGCCACTTGGAAACTCCTAAAAATTATTCTAAATAAGAAAAAAGATAACAACACCACAACAGAATTCCTATACGAGAACAAATACATAACTGATAGAAAGATTATTGCATCAAAATTCAATGAATATTTTACAAAAATAGGACCAACACTTGCTGAAAAAATCAAATCTGAACAAAATGCAACTGACTACCTGAAACATTCAAATACTTCTTCATTTTTCATTCACCCAACAAATGAACTTGAAGTGATACAGATTCTAAATAATATCAACTCAAAAAAGGCTGCGGGCATAGATGATCTCAAATTCTCTATCTTAAAACAAAGCTATGAACTCTTCATTAAACCTCTCACACATTTATGCAATCTTTCCCTCTCCCAGGGTGTATTCCCAGACCTCATGAAAATAGCTAAAGTCATACCTATTTATAAAGCTAAAGATCCAACAACTATGAGTAATTATAGACCAGTATCAGTATTACCAGTCTTCTCTAAGATTATTGAAAAACTAATGTATGATAGACTAAGTAACTACTTAGAAAAATACAGTATTTTATATGAGTCAATATGGATTTAGAAAGAACCACTCTACGGTGCTTGCACTAACTGACTTATTAGAAAAAATAACTGGGGCACTTGACAAAAAGGAAACTACCATTGGAGTCTTTTTAGACCTATCAAAAGCTTTTGATACAATAACCCATCAAATAATGCTTAGCAAACTTGAACATTATGGATGTCGAGGGGTTGCACTGAATTGGTTTTGTAGCTATTTATCGAATAGGAAGCAATCAGTACAATATGATGGTTATATATCTAGCCAGATACCTATTTCCTGTGGTGTTCCACAGGGGTAAATTCTTGGTCCCCTTCTTTTTCTCATATACATGAATGATTTGCCTAACATATGTAAAGATCTGAAATTGATACTTTTTGCGGATGATACTAATGCCTTTTATTCAAATAGTAATATTGGAAGACTGTATGAGAAAGTAAACACTGAGATGAATAAAATGTGTGAATGGTTCTCAGCTAACAAATTATCACTCAATCTTGAAAAAACTAACTATATACTTTTTACAAATACTGACCTTAAAAAGAAGAACATTCTCTTACCTGAACTAAACATTAAAGGAGGAGTGATAAACAGGGTAAAAAATACAAAATTCCTTGGTATAAACATTGAAGAAAACTTGTCCTGGGATATACATATTGATACAATCACCTCAAAACTTTCTAGAAACCTAGGAATAATGAGGAAAGTCAGCGAATTTGTTCCAAGAGAAACCATGAAGAATCTTTATTCCACGCTTATTCTTCCTCATCTGACCTACTGCAATGCTATATGGAGTGTAACCACACAAAAAAATCTAGGAAAACTTGAAAAAATACAGAATAAATCAATAGCTACATTATGCTATAGAAAAGTAAATGTTAATAACATCTGTAAAGAAAACAATCTTTTATTAATTAGGGATATCGGAAATATGCAGATGATTAAAATTTTACATGATTTTCAACAAAAGAAACTCCCAAAATCATTATCACTGTTCACTGAGTTGAATGAAATTCATGATCATAATACTCGATTTAAAGCAAACTCAAATCTATATTGTGAGTACAGGAGAACAACTAAAGCAAGGAAAACTATATCAACCAGAGCAAGATGTTTGTGGAACGAACTCCCAAATGACTGCAAGCTCCGAATTGAAATTGACCAAACCTATCCTAAATATCTGAAGAAGTACTTCATAAATAAGTACAACACATAGCTGCTTTATTATAAGTCATTAAGTGGTCATCTGAGCCAAGCTATCTGGAAAATAAAGGAATAATATAACATAATTATCTAATATTTAACATTTAAACATGCATTTTTATCTTTATTAATCTTAGCCAGAATAAAAATATCTGAAAAGTCACCAAAGAAACAAAGCATTAACATTAAACCAGTTATACAAGTAACCATCCAATATATCCTTATCACATGAGTCATAGTACCTAGTATATATTAATCAAACCTGGAGCTACAAACATAATATTAAGCTGCAACCCATGAAAAATGAGTGTGAATATATCCCCACCCCTCCCATCAGCCCCCACATATTATCATGGCCCCTTATTACCTCTCACTCTGAACTAGACCTTGTACAGGTACACCTTAATTATTTCTTCTCCACAAACTGCACCCCTATTATAAGTATAAGAATGAATGTGAGCAATATATTACCATGAGGGCCCTTCCATGTAACAAGCTCTGCTTCAATTAGGGTCCTGTTGTGTGTTTATATAACTTTGTCATTTATTATCTAATAAACTGTATTGAAAAATATTTCGTTTTTGAACGTTAGAATATGAACGCATTTTAATTCTTCCCGGACTTTATTGAGATATTCCAGCGATAGGTTATTCTCTAAATCGCTTATTTTTGGCACGTGAAGTGCTTCTACCAAAAACGGTGGAATGATATATTCCTCGCATATTTCGGCAGAATTCTGAAGTAACATATTCGGTTTTCTTTCCGACAGTTTAAGCATATATCTTACAGCATTCATTATCGCATCATGTGCTATCGGAAATCTGCCCAATTCTGCTCTTGTCGCGTGATTAGACGCCATTCTATTTAAACCCAACACTGATTTACAAAATTTAACATGTGTAATTTCACATGGAATAGATTCGAGCTTGTTAATATTAATATGCGATGCCCATATTTCGCAACCATATAGAACGATAGGTTTTATCAGCTTGTCAAATAGTTTACACCAAATGCTTACTGAGAAAATTTCATGTTTGCGCAAGGAATTAAACTATACATTGCTTTTAACCCTTTGTTGTTAACATCTATCTGGGCTTTGCAAAATTTTCCATTCGCACAAAATTTAATACCAAGATAGGTATATTCCTTAACTGTTTCCAACGGAGTGTTGCTTAATTTAAAGGCAGTTATTTTTTTTGTTGCTCGTTTCCTGAATATCAGGCATTTAGTTTTTTGAAGATTCACTTCTACTTTGTTCCTTATGCTGTATTTCTCCAATTTATTCAAACATCTTTGCATACCTTCAGCAGTTTCAGATAGCATAATTAGATCATCTGCAAATAGCATATGACTTAGAGATTTTTCGCCAACTTTAACCGGTTTGCACGAATCATCAAATTCGGCGCTAATGTCATCAATAAATATTTTGAAAATGGTAGGAGAATAATATATCCTTGTCTAACGCCAATATTTGAAATCATATGAGGCCCATAACCTTGGCTAGTTCGTACCGAATAAGCACTTCACGCATACATAGATTCAATAGTTTTCATAATATTGCCATTGATACCAACATGTTTCAATTTAGTAAACATTGTCTCTCGGTGGACAGTAAAATTTGACATATGAGTCTTCTTATTTAACTGATCGAGTGCGCACTGGTATACCGTGGGACCCCGGGGTAAGTATATATATATAACTCTGAGCTTTGGTGGGTGGGGTTCCTCGACTCGAAAATATATTCAACTGTCTATATGTTGTTAACATATCTGATTAAATACCAGAATAATAATTGGCAAATAGTCTAAAAAGGGGCATAACTCCGTCAAAAATCAAATGTCCATGACCAAATTCGAACTTGACATATGAGTCTTCTTATTTAACTGTGAATTTATCGTTTAGACAACCCAAAAAATAATTCTTTCTAGACGTCGAACAAAGTCATAACTCCATCAAACATCAGGCTGTGATCATTTTAGAACTTGACATTTTCTCAAATGTACCACATACCAAATATCAAGACGTTCTAGTAATATTTCTGAAGTTATCAACCGAGCAACCCAAAATTAATCATTTCTAAGTCGAAAAAGAGGCATGACTCCGCCACAAATCAACGGACCATAAACAAATTCGAAGTTGTACCGTGCTCACATCATAATATATAAATGTACACTATGATAATGATGACATTAATAGAAGTAGATGTATAACCTTAGAGAAGCTTCATATGCAAAGGATCGTCTCGTCTGTATTTATTCATTGAATAGTACGATGTTCATCCCGTGCGGAGAATAATCTTCGGATCATATGACAAATTGAAGTGCACGTATTTGAATTATTGTTTGATAATATATTGACAAGTTGTTCAGTTTGGGTCATGCTTTCGAAGTCTGGGAAATGTGTCTTCATAATGGTTATGAGCTCAAGACGTGAAGTTATATATAACTCTGAGCTTTGGTGGGCGGGGTTCCTCGACTCGAATCAAATATTTTGTGACCCCCTCCCGAAGCCAAAGAAATAGACATTTAGGAGCGTTAATTTGGATGTGTATCTTTAAGAAACCCTTCAATCCCAGCATTGTTTACTGAATCGACAATGGATCACAATGCTTTACTGGTCAAAGCAGAAGTTGTAGCGCTGATCGAGTGCGCACTGGTATACCGTGGGACCCCGGGGTAAGTAAAACATTGAACCATCGGTTTAATGCAGAGAGATTCGCACTCAGACAATGTGGAGCTGGCGGTTCGTGATATCAAAACAAACATCGACAGATCTCCGTATCAGATAAATGTAACCATCTCCCTTCAGTTCATATTTCCTTCCTGTGGGGACGTCAGTTTATTTCTCTTAAAGAAACTGTAGACACGCCCGCAGCCGTAGCAGAAACCTATTCCGCAAATCTCACCAATTAACCAGATCGTCTTGGGAAATTGGACGTATATATGGCATAATACACCCATAAATCCATTGCTTGTTTAAAATGTCATTTTCCATTTCAGTTGGCATGTTTATCTGTTCATCGCTTGCACACAAACGATGTTCGCGCATGAAATCAGTCATTTGCATGTATGTAGCAGTGAAATCATGTGGGATTTGCATTCTTGAATGTTGAACCATCCTGCAATGGAGTCGGGAAATCTCTTCTGAAAGAAAAAAGTACTCGCCATCGCTGTCAAAAACGTACAACGAATTAGTCAATTAGCTAGTCTTTTGGCGGAAACAGCTAAATAATACAAACCAGAATAAACGAAGCACTGGTTTAGTATGTGTTTAAAAGTTCGTTAAAAATTAGTATTGCAACTAGATGTCCGGGGTCCTACATGTTTCAGTATATAGACTTCACTTCCATACTCATCGGTTTAAAACTGTTTTCAGATGTATATGCAGTTTATTCAAAAGAACAGCATCAGTTTGCCATTTAGAGCATGGGTATACTATCATCTTCTGTCCTAAAACCAAGCTCCATGTTCCGTTGATACAATGTATGCATGTTGAAGATTATAGTACACCGTAAATTGTAAGGCATCCACACATAAAACAAGACACGCATTTCAATATATATTTCAGATTTAATGGAGACACGGACTCGATCAGTATGGGTCTTCATTGCTTCAAACGAGCTTGCCTCAGTGAGCGAACATATTCTCACTTCCAAAAGAACAATACATGTATAGATGACGTTGACTAGAGGAGTCCAGTGACTAGGTATGGTTATCCTAGTCACTGAAGTTAAAATACTCATACAGCAACTAAAGAGATGCTACCATGCATATCCACCATGCACCTTTGAAGTTTGTATATCACAAGAAAAATATCACCAAACTCATTTTGCATGGAATGTTAGGTTCAAAGAGAGCCAGACGATACAAATTTACAGAGAGCAACTGCGATATATCGAGTTATCCCGCAATAATTAATTAATTACGTGACGTGATTAAGGCACGTGGTATGGCAACATATGATCGCACACACCTGTGCAAGTTCGCATCGGAAGTTCCGAACACAAGGAGTGAATAATTGTTTATACGTATCCGACGCACTTCAAAGTCCGTTTGCGAATAAGGATAAATTCTTCAGTTCGGCATTTGTTCTTGTGATAAACTGACATTTACAAATTGCAACGCTATTATGCATAGCAAAAGTGTGTTGAGAGTAGACGGAATAAACCCACGCATGTTACAATGTATATCCATAATGATGAGTTGACACCATCCTCCAAGTCGGCACCGAAAACAGGGGTGGTGGGAGGGGCTCAGTGGCAGCCCCCTCGCCATCGGCTGGTCGACCACCGGAGCCTGCAAAACGCCACATTGTCAAAACGCCACATTTTCATTTGGTCAGAACGCCACATTTTTGGACGAAACGCCACTTTTTTTTAGTCAAAACGCCACCTAATTTTGGTCAAAAAGCCACATTGGTTTTATCAGCTTTCATGTTTATTAAAATCTATATGCAAACAAATTTTGTTATAACTTTTTGGATGTTTATATCACGTAACACACATGCACGCGTTATATAGTACAAACATGGAATTGATGCACATGCGTTCAGTAATCATGCCACGGTAATATTATCATTGACACATGTGACCATTGGCGTAATTTATGTTTGGTGATAGGTGTTTGTTACGTGCATTATATATACGGATGCCACTTTATGTGAACGCTATAAGAAGAAATCAACATGCGGTAGTTTGCAAAACATGTGGATACAAAACACATCGTATACTTGTGAGACCGATATTTCTAGAACGTTGTATTTGCAAAAATCAACGATGAAAGGAAGAAGTTGACTATTTCTTGATGCCAGCATTCCATCTGTAGTTGCGCGCATGAACATTTCCAACGACAAAATAATAATAAAAAAACCTAATCCGAGCCACTAATAGAGCCAGAGAGTCTGAGAGAGAAGACTCTAGCCAAAGAATATCAAATTTCGGGTAAGTATCATAAAGCTTAGGCTAGTATGTACATATGAACAAAACTAACCGAAATCCGACACTATTCAAAATAATTAAGGACAGTCAGGTAATCTAATCCAACTTTGACCAGATTCACAGGTTGTGTGCGTGGCTCTTGTGTGAATAATTTATAAATATTCTCTCCCAAGAAGGAGGTAATACAGATTATCTGATAGATGCCGAGGCGTTTGTGTGTTGTGCAACAATCACTTTTATACATATTTGAACAGATATTACTTGTCTGATGTGATAACATAAAACCACCATTGGTACGAGTTTCAAAAGAGGATGTTTCAGTTCATTTAGAATTTGTCAGCCAAGCAAAAAAATGTGGCAGACAATAAAGAGCGTTCTCAAATATGATATTTTGTTTTCAACATTAAATGACGGATAAAACAATATCAAAAAAATAAAGTTAACGAGATAACTCAGATTAGTTGAACAATCTAACAAAATCTCACCATGTTCTGATCATCCTTAATCTTGCAGGTTGGCATCGACGATTAACAATAAATCAATGGAACAACTAAGGTTTTACGGGCTGTCCATCTTTCTTCACAAAGAAGCAAAGCTTGTGCCATTGCATGTGACGATGTTGCAAAAATCTAACCGTGCGACAATATGTCAGAAAGAAGCAGATGTGTCAAACAAGAAAATCTTTGACGCTTGGGCCGATTTCATATTTAAGAAGGAACAATCGACGCCAGAGAATTCACGCGACGAGCTGCAGAGGTGCACTGGGTGTAAAACTCATAATGTATGAGATCATGATGCATACCAGAATGTATAATGTGAAGTTGTTACGCTTATGTTCAACATGTTATATTGATGGTTTACGTTTCCATACAAATATCCGGAGCAAAAGTTACACGTGGGAACTCCGGATATATGTATATCTCCATTTACATTAAATTACTCGACCTCCCTCTTAATCCGATCAGCTTCAGTATAGCATGTGGCGTTACGACCAAATTTAGGTGGCGTTCTGACTAAATTTAGGTGGCGTTTTGACCATTGACTGTGACGTTCACACCAAATTAAAATGTGGCTTTTCGCCGGTGTGGCGTTATGACTAGTACCCATCCGATCGACCACCGGAGCCTGCATATCCTATATATACAAATACACTTTTTCATTTGGGAAACCTCGGAAAGTTGGGTCTATTATTGCCCCTGTCGAAAACTGCTAACATTAAGCTACGGTGTGATATATGTGTACACGCATTATGCAATCTGTTTAACTCCTTGGTCCGCTTTGGTACTTTCCTATAACGTTTTAATCTGGAATATATATATATATAGCTTCTGGTCGACTGAATGGTGTTTGAATTTTCGT
Organism: Siphonodentalium dalli; assembly: GCA_032622095.1. Classification (NCBI taxonomy): domain Eukaryota; kingdom Metazoa; phylum Mollusca; class Scaphopoda; order Gadilida; family Siphonodentaliidae; genus Siphonodentalium; species Siphonodentalium dalli. The sequence continues at coordinate 159,480,636 of CP136069.1, read as the reverse complement.
AATGGTGTTTATAGACCTCCATGAACGATGACGGTCAGAAATTTGGACACATATATGAATCTGTTGTCCTCGTTTGGTACTATTATATGTGTCACTAAAGTTGCATGTTAAAGCTGGAACACTCTTTTTTCAACGACAAGCTCATGTACCAGAACTGAAAGGTTGCATGATATCGTATATAGCAGCCATACAATTCGATCATTCAATACATGGGAGTTTTGATTTGACGAGTTTAAGTGAATTATTGTGTAAATAGGCTTGAATTAGTGTGTAAATAGGTTTGAATTAGTGTGTAAATAGGCTTGAATTAGTGTGGAAATAGGCTTGAATTAGTGTGGAAATAGGCTTGAATTAGTGTGGAAATAGGCTGCACAAACATCCACGGGTCTGGTCTATGCCACATCCACGTGACAAGTACTATAAATATGGTTGTTGAAATTGTGAGTGACAACACGTATTCTTATACGGTATATATATTTACATGACTGCATCGCGCGGTCACATAGAAGCATTTTTTTTATGCATGATGTTGATCTGACTGATATGGCTTTAAATAACCGACAGCGCTGATTATATGCACTTTTATAAAGAATATAGTGCTATAGTTTTAATAAGTTTTTCCAGTTGATTTGATTGGATTGAACGGAATGTTCAAAACGAATATACGTTCGGCCCTACTAAAAGCCGACAACACCCGTCCGTTTAAACCAGTGGTGGTTTAAACACAGTGTACGCATTCGTGAAGTGTTATATGCAAGAAATCGACCATGCACTATACAGCGATGCATATAATAATTTACGTCCATGCACTATATATCGTTGGGTCGTCTTTGGATTTTGGGATAGCTCACGCGGTAAATGGACCATTAGCCAGTCGACACACTTTCCGTGCATTATCTCGGTCATTAGCAAATCACGACTATTAATCGACCACACTTCACATGGAGATAACCGTTTCGAACACGCAGCTTATCTCTCCGATCTGATCTTCACAAATTCCTTCACAACGCGAACTGTTTACCACATAGCTATATCGCTTGTAAAATATATTTCACTCAGAGGTATCAAATTCGGAAATGGTACACGTGCACCTAATGCGCACGAGTGTAGACTATAAACGTTATCTGGTCCTACGGAGGATAACATAGGTTTTGATATGCGATCTTTATCTGTTTTAGTGATTTTATATGAAGGGTAATAACTCTACAAAGAACTTTTACTGAATAACGGAGATTTGTATGAGAAATTACAACACCACAATCGATCAACTCTGGTGAAATATAAGTCAAATTCTTCCCTTGGGTGGGTGGGCTTGGGGGAGTTTTGGGACACGCTCTTTAAAACACTTCTCCAAATATCTCCGTTATTTAGTTAATAAAAATATTTTCTTATTTTAGGATGATCCCCTTTCCATGGGATCACCATATCCTCTCATTTTGATATATGATCATGCCTTCATTGAGCCACGAGTGACTCCTGAGACGAGGATCACATATTATATGATACCATATCCTACGGAGGATTACATAGTGTTTCATATCTACACCCGTGCGCATGGCCTGACACGTGCGCATGCGTAAAATATCCAATTCATAAATCTACAATTTTCGTTAAATTGTTTTGATTTCTCACACCCGTAATTTACTCACTTTTTCACGAAATATACGTGTATGCAAATTCTATATATTTTCTGAAATGAGTCAAAATAATCACCGGAGCAGCAGACATGTATCAGCTGCATGTTTTCACGAACTTTCTGCAGAAGCGGTATTTATTTTACGATATCTGGAAACGAATAGCAACGATCTCTCTTTGCTTTTGCATGCTGTAGAACAAGAGCATCGCTAGGGTGTGGCAAAATATACGCCCGTGATTATTTCAACAAAGGGCCATAACTCTGGTGCAAATTGGCGGGCGGAACCCAAATTCGAACTTGACCTGTATAATATTTTTTGCTCGTAAACTCACATACCAAATTTCATTTAATTAAGTTCAGACTTAATAAAGTTATCATCCGGAAAAAAAAATTGGGTGCAAATTCGGACAAAAAGGGGCCGTAACTCTGGTGAAAATTGGCGGGTGGAACCCGAATTCGAACCTGACCTGTATTTTGTGCTGGTAAACTCACATACGAAATTCCATTCAGTTTATAGACTTACTAAAGTTATCATCCGGAAACGAAAAAAGCGGACGGCTCGACAGACGGACGTACTGGCCAAAGTATACGTGTGGGGTGACTGCACATACCCATGAATACTTGTGGGGTGCGATCTTTTGTTTGAGTAAATTGTGGGGTGCAACCCACAACTGACGATTTTTTAAAGAGCGTATTTTTAAAGAGCGGCCCCAAACCTCCCGCCAATGTGATGCATTATCTTATATATGCGAGACGACCATTCTCTTATATATGCGAGACAGTTTTTCTTACATTCTTTAACAATTTTCATCATTTTTTTTATAAATGTTTTTACATTCTTTAACAATTTTTATAATTTTTTTTATAATTTTGTCTTACATTCTATAACCATTTTTATCATTTTTTCTTACATTCTTTAAAGGTACGGTTGGCCTTGGCGGTGGTTATCCTGTAAAAATATTTCCACCCGTCAAAAACCGCCATAAACAGAAAGAACATCAAAATGTAGACAGACTTTGTCCGTATACAAATAAGAAGTATCGCATAAACAGTATGTTATTGTCATATATTTGACCATTGTTATGTAAACAAAAGCATAAAAAGTTACTTTTCTGGTGTTTGTTTATATTATGATGGTACACATAAAGAGCGTTCTTTGTTGGCGAATTCCTGATATGGAACTAATAAAGAGCGTTTATGCCATTTTTGTGTGATTAGCCAGTAGCATTGTGCTGTCTTCTGTAACACAATCAGGCTCTTGCTTAGGTAAACTATAGTAGGTCTTTATGATAACATGCTGTTTACGCGATAGTCATGGTATATATGAACGAAACTGTATGCATTCTAATGTTTTTTCTGTTTACGGTGATTGGAACAAATATGAATATTTTCGACAACTAAGGCCTCACGTGCCTTTAACAATTTAAAAAAAAAAAAATCTTACATTTTTAACAATTATAAAAAAATATATATAATTTGTTAGGCCAATGCATTATCTTATATATGCGAGGCGACCTATGGTCGACTCGCATATATAAGAGAATGCATTGGTACAGGGGTTTCCCAATAATTCAGGAAGCTCCCGTAATGAAAGGGTTAACTAGATCGAACATTTAACCGATTCATAGCCAATTAACATCGAATCAAACTGCATCATTAACTTTCTACGCGGACTACAATGGAATCACTGGAGATTCGGCACCAGTCGCAGAATGACGGGGCGTGTTTGCGATAGAATCTGATATTTTATTGGCCAATGAAAACTCGCTCTTGTTAATAAGTAACATACTGCTTGGAGAAGGTTTACAGACTTTCATGCATTCTATATCCCTTCATATTTCACGGTCTTAAAACTTTCCAAAGTTTCAGACTAACGATACTTTCAGACCAATTGACCAAGAATAATATCCTATACGATATGCGGTGACTCGTGAGGAATGTATGGGAGTTATTTGAAGTGAACTGTTTGTACAATAAACCAACTGATATTTTGAAACTCGTCAAGGAAACATTCATTGAATTATTCAAAGTGAATTAAGGTAAGAACTCTTTCTATGACTATGATTGACTCTATGATTATTTATTCAATATAACATTTTGTTTACATAATTAATATATACAAACAATGAGCTATTGGGGGACGCATTTATAACTGCAATAGGCTGTCTCCCCACCTGTCCCCAAAACCGGAGGATATAAAGAAATCACAGAATTATTTAAATTTTGTTTTTAAAGATATAGAATGTTTACATTTGTTTCGAAAAGAAGAAACATACTATTAATATTCGTCCATCGTCAGCCAATAACATAGAATGTATACTATTTCTGTGCAATATTTGGAGGAGATGAGGTCATAGATCGTTAATGATTGAAGTTCAAAATGAGATGAAAGGGAATAAAATTGTAGGAAATGGGGGGAGGTAATCATTTTATAGAATCATTATTCAATCATTACTAAATTGTTAAACTAAATTAAGAGGATTACTCACTGAGCACAGTGAGCAGTCAGGGCATCTAATGTATGTACATTTTGGTTTCAGATCCACCACATGTCAGGTATGTTTGTATTGAAATTTTCATCACCATACATCAATAACCTATGCCATGCAGGACAATGTTTCGACAAACCATAACAACTCGGAACCCATTGTATATATGTATATATCCATGTTCTGCATTAATTTGCAGCTTTGACAATTAAAGCATAGCATAGCATAGCAACGCAAGCGCCGCAAAAATAAAATATCCTGTATTTGGGTCCCATATCCCAAACTCCCATTTATCACTGAAACATGGAACACTGGTCTGTTGCTTGATTGTTGCGTATAATTTTATTTCCACAACCAAATAATTCAAATTATCACTGAAAATTGAAAAAGCATATAACAGCATACCTTAGGTATAGGCATATGCTATATAATATTAACTTATAGTTTTAAAATACCATGTTCGATTTGACACCATAAAACCACCATCTTTCTACACCAGAAAATAATTAGATCGGACCTATATAAACCCATTACATTGTATAGGGTAGTGTACACTAAATTATTTGTGACTGGAGTCATAAATTCATTTTCATTATAATTACCATGTTGTTTGCATCGTTCGTAGAGCATATGAGTGTATTTTGCACTAAATCCACGGCTCAAATTCATTAATTTAATTGTTGCATATATTCTGTTGAGTATAAAAGGAGAGGGTCCCTTAAATGACCGGATTTAGTGTACGTTCCCCTTTATTAATAAGATGTTTGGTGGCCAGATAACGAAGAGCGTTCTCAGTTCTGATTTTTGTACTAGTTTTCAGCGTTAAAAGTACTCAATTCGATCAGATGGTCCCCATATCATCAAGATACAGCAACAGCGATATTTCTTCAAAATAACATTTAGTTATCAGAATCGATTTATTTATCAACAAAATATGGCCGTATCATCGGCCCGTATGATCACTTAAGTATCCCGAAATTTGGCCGTATTACCACTTGATTTTTGAGTTATCCATCTTCATTCGCAATGTTGTCCGAGACCGTACGTTTGATCACATTTTTCTGGGCCACAAACAATTGCACATCTCGAGAAATAACAAACTTAAACAATCGATATCTGATCATTCTGAGCTTTGATGAGTGGGTTTCTCGACTCGAATCAAATAATTTTTACCCCCCGAAGCCAAAGAAATAGTAATTTAGGAGCGTTAATTCGGATAATATATCTTTAAACTGGTGAATGGAATTTGTGGGTTTTCACGATACCTGCACAAATTATTGTGATTGCAAATATTATACAATGTTTATTTTCCCGACAAATTAGACCATGCATTAAATACGTATTAGGTAAAGCGTTGTGTTATGGACCCCTTAAACAAAATTGCACCAATCACACACGACAATCATGGTGGAATGGGGGATTATATTTTTACATATTGAGAACCACACATGCCCATTAACTTTTAACGTACTAGATCTGGAAATATACTTCATGAAACAACCGTTGGCAATGTTGTGGGTCAGTTGTCCATATTACCCCGGCCGTGGGGTAATGTGGACAATTGCGTCCTCAAATTGTTTACCATCTAGCAGTTGCAAAAAGTGACTATTTCCATTTCATATATGTGAATAAATTAATTAAGTTTTTCTTCATTTTGGTTTTGTTTTAATACTGAAACATCCTGATGACAAACTGTTACCAACAGTATTTTGATGTGCAATTTAAGATATATACAACATAATATATCTTCCCATTGACACAGGGTGTCCATATTACCCCAAGTGCACATATATATAATATAATTAATCTTACCAGATTCTCATTGAGGTATGTTTGTGTTGAAATGTTCATCACCATGCATACATGTCCATTGAATCTAATGGAACATACTGATGCTTAAAATTCGGTTTCCTGAATTAGGATATGTGACTAAACATTTTTTGCGACCATAGAATAGTTTTATAAATGCACAAAAAATTCAATTTGCGGTAAAATTAAAAAAATTATTCCCCGTTTTACCCCTATAGTATGTATGCATAGGCCTCTGCAAAGGGCGCCATAATCATAAGCGTATAATCTTTCACCAAATTCAAACATGATAAAAAGTCTCTTCTGGAAGCCGATATCTAGCAATCAGAATCTCATATATGTAGGTTCGATATAATATCAAAGAATTTCTTGATATTTGTTTGGTACGTGGTTCACATTTGAGAAGATGCAGACCAAGTTCGAATTTGGTCAGATCCGATGATTTTAACAGAGTTTTCGGGCTGTCCGGATGTTTTCGGGATGTCCGGATGGCAACTTGACCAATATTCAACATAATTTCTTGATGTGTTTCATTATTTCGTATACGTGGTTAACAATGGAGAAGACGTACGCGGGCTAAGTTCGAATATGGTCACTGTCCAATGATTTTTGACGGAGTTATGTCCCCTTTTCTTGATATTTTGCACGTGGTTCACACTTGAGAGAATATGCATGCAGATCAAGTTCGAATTCTGTCACGGTCCGATGAACGCAGTTATGCCCCCTTTCTACTTAGAAATAGAAGTTTCGGGTTGTACGTGTGGTAACTTGAGCAAATACATTTATATTGACATAATTGTTTATTTAATTCTTACTCTTTTAACAACAATTTATGACGAGAATAATGAGTGTCCAGAAACAATATGATTTTAAGGAGGTTGAAGAATATTCCAAAAATTAAATATTACCAAAGTTATCAACACAAGTCCATTATCGGTTTTAAAAAATAGTTCCTGCTGAAAAAGCCGCCAACATAATAATGATAAACTGATGTAAACATGATCAAGACCTGTTTTATTCATGTATGACCGTCTGAAGAAAGTCTCATCGACGTTGACGCAATGCATTCGATAATGTCCAAAACCATTAAGATGATTCCAAGCAAAACTTCTATCAAGACGTACACTCTTAAATCTTATAATGGCACATAGTTATATAATCTTATAATGGCACATAGTTATATATATTCATGTGCGATTGTATGCTGTTGAAATGTCTGTCCACTTAGCCACCGTCTCCTGAAAAAGGTGGCACTTTTTTGGGTGCGCTTTTTTTTTAGAAGCGAAAGCTTCAATTATGGCAGCAATCATTGGATGAAACTTTGCCAAGTTCAAACTATCCATGTTGTTAATATGATCAGTAAATTCAAAGTCTATGGAATTCATCAGACACTATTCTCGAAAGTCCTCATCCAGTCAACGAAATAATAAGCAATTCTAAGTCGAAAAGGATCAATAACTGTCAGAAATGGTCGGATCAGACCTAAATTCGAAGACCATATATCAGGTCTATATATGCACTGTCCGATTTTATTTGACAAAATTGCTTATAGGCGGCCCTAAGCTCACCAGGCAAATCAAATCGGAAAAAAAAATACTTGCTATCGCCATCATGCAGTTGTATGGCACAGTCATCGAAAAAAATAAAGAAAAGCATCCATCAGATTTATGTTGAAAACGAGTAAAACGGTCATGACTAAGAACGCTCTTTAGTATATGCCATTTTTGGGTCGACTGCAGGATAGACGCTCTTTAATACTTATTAGAGACGAGCATTGGTATTTTTGCTAAGCTGACACGAATTCAATACCGGTATATATACGAGTTGAAACTTGCCATAAAACCATGCATAACACTTTACATTAGTGGGCTCGTGGGTCCGATCTAAGAACAATTATGGTATATAAAACATAGATGATGGTTTTATTATGTTTAATAGGACAGATAACCTTTAAGAGGGAGGTCAAGTGACCAATTTTGAATGGGGATTTCCATGCAAATCTGCGGAGCAAAAGTTACAGAGTTGCACATACTTCTGAGTGTGACTTGGTGCGGTATTGATGAAAACAACAGGTATTTATCTGGCGGGTCCGCTTGGAACTTGTTCCATTATAATGTTAGTGAATTTATTTTTTAATACTGATTTTTCAAATATTGATTTTTCAAATGTAGGTCAAGTGATGTAATTCCAATTTCCAGAAAAAAATTATCAAAAATATATTTATTGCAAAATTTTATAATTTACCAAGCGGACCCGCCAGATTAATACCTGTTGTTTTCAATACCACATCAAGTCACACTCAGAAGTATGTGCAACTCTGTAACTTTTGCTCCGCAGATTTGCATGTTCAATTGACCTCCCCCATAAAGGAACTTGGAAGGTTTGCGCTCCAAAATGCAACTAGTAATAATCGCTTTTGAATTTCCACCCTATTCAAATAGGTCGATAAACGCTTGAACTATTGGCGCCATACAAAAATGTGTTAGATCCCAAACACAAAACAGAAAAATAAAACACAAAACAGCACGGCATGGAACAGAAACGACGAGCGTTCCGTGTTAGTATATTCCTGATATGGTAAAAATAAAGAGCGTTTGTTTAACTTTTATGCGAAAAATTGAAAACAGCTTGAAAATGGTTGTGAACACAATTGGTGATTATGGCAAGAGCGCATGCAGTCGGTATATCAAAATTTCGTGTATTTGTCAACCAATTTACCTCCTTCCAAATTACGTAGACAATTTGTGTCTGTTTGAAAATACCGGTCATCTGTCAAATATTATTCAAATTATCATCCTGACAACAAAATAATCAGTAAATTCCCAATCGAAGAAAAGGGGCATAACTCCGTCAGAAATGGTCGAACCGAACCCTATAGACTGTCCCACGCGAAAGCCATATGCCAAGTTTCATAAACTTCTTAGACGGATATTGACGGACTCCGACCTGTATAGCAACAGTTCGTTGTTAATTTCCCCTGATATGGTAAAGATAAAGAGCGTTCATCATACTATATAGCGGCAATATGAAAGTAGTTGAACATGCAATATTTTCATATTTGAACTCCATATTCACATTAGTTTATATTGGACTTATTTGATTCCGAAATAAATAAGCCCATAGTGGACTTATATCTGTTATGTCGTGAGGATGGCCACAGTGAAAATACATTATAAAGAGGGTACATCTGCTATTCTGCTTGGTAAGGCGTGAGCAAATTACGGGCTTAGTTCATATTGAAATAGTCCCATAGAGGGCTATTTTATTAACCAGCGTTTAGGCCGATATAGGGTTATTTAACATCTAAATAATGCCAATATGAGCTTAATTATTTCAGTCCCATGAAATAAGTCCACTATATATATGAGCTTATATTTCCAAGAGAACAGGCTGATTTGGGAATTCCTGGGTATTTTGTGTTCACGTTTGGGAGATCATAGGTAGCTTTTTTACTCAAATTTAAACAATGCGAGAATGACCAATTCTGAGTTTTGGCACCATCTATATAACTATGCTATTTGTAAATGTTTAATACAAGATCATAACTGGGCGAACTGTATGTAGATCATGTCATGAATCTCTATACTCTTACACCCGCAGATATCACATTCCACAAGTACAAAAAATAGGAACTTTCTGATTTTGTGACAGGGAAGTGTATAACCATGTACTTTAAGACTAAGCATATATACGTGGTGTAACTGTGAAGCAGAAAAAAAACAGTGCAGGTAATCTATTTCTTATATAGTTATTACCTGTTCCTTAATAATGTAGTGTCTATACTTCACTCTATGTGAAGGCCAACTCGAAATTTCACGATTTAAGTGATTTTGTGTGCGAATTTGCTTTGGGTAGCTAACAATTATGGAATTTCTCCTGGGTAATTAATTCAATGTTGATTGCGATAACGGCTCACACACAAAAATGCAGTATGGAACTGGGACTACCCGCTATAATGTGAAGTATATTTATTGAGGATTAAGTATAAAGAGCGTAACTTGGAAATATATTCCTGATATGGTAACATATAAAGAGCGTTTATTTAACTTTGTAGTGACAAAACTAGAACAACAGCTGGAAAAGGGATATTATTGTGGCATTTTATATACAAGTATATATATATATAGTCTGTAGATCGCTATTTCGTTTAGGCTATATAGTATAACGATCTCTCTACATAGTTATATAGGCTAATATATATAAATTGGAGGTTCAATCAAACTGCTATGCAGTGTTCAGTCCCTTCTATACGCTGATCACTGCCATCACGTATACAAAATGTAATAAATCTAACAATTGTTTATTTAAGAGTTGTGCGGTTTACAATTCATTGTTATGTAATCTATATATAGCCAGTTTCAAATGAATATTGGCAGTTCAGTTTCTCAGAATAATGCAATATGAATTCTAGCCGATACGAATGTAAGGTTTTCTTACGTTTATATGTGTACGTGGAGGCAGTGTTCACATCACTTAGCAAGAGGACTGAACCCTCCCTTGCAGATTGGTTTCAAATGAGCCATGTTCGTTTAATGGAGTGGGAGCTGTATATAAAATATTTCGATTCGATTCACGTGTTCTCTTGAGAAAGTTCTCCTGCATTTGACCGAGTCAAATATATGTGTGTGTGTTCGAGATCATGCTAGCTCGTTATAACATGCTTAAGAACAATTTACAACACAAACACTGGTAGATTAATGACTTGTACATCGACCTGAACGAAAATGCCACTTCGTTTTGTAAACTCCAAGTTCTTATGTTTATAAACAAATCACCATTTCGGACGAGTTCTGATTATATCTATTTCTAAACGATAATCTCCCCAAAGACATAATGCCACGCTGCGTATATATAGAGTGTTCATGCACATGCGTATAATACAGGGGGAGGGAGTGATCTGGAGTGGGTAATGACTCGAGTCACATCCCAGGGGAGGGGTGCCCATCACCAGCAGCGACAAGAAACTCATGCATTTGAAACTCCAATTATGTCTACGAATTTGAAAGCAGGGACAAGATATGTTGATATATACACTAAATATAAGCCCCCCTAAACAATTTTTTTTAATTTTCCGATGTTTTCGGTGTTTCACACATGCATATACACGTTCTTTATTGTATTCCTTTGACCACGAAGAGGCTAAAAGGGAACGCTCATTATTGCTCCCTGTTGTATACGGTGATTTGTCGTTAATAATGCATGGCAGAAGTTATATTAATCCGATATTGAATGTTTGCAACTGCATGGCATTATATGCCAGATTGACTGGCAACAATGTCAGCGCGCGGACGTACCTTCAATATTGACTGAATGGGACGAAATATGGTATGCAGGTTTACAACCATAAAATACAGATCTAGTTCGATTGTGGGTTCCGTTCACCCATTTTTATCAGAGTTACGACCCTTTGTTGAAATTTGGGTTCAATTTTCGCTTCTGGATGATAAATTTAGTTAAAAAGTTAAAGTTGACTGATTGGAATGATTTTAGCATGCACGCTTATACAATCATAAAATATAGGTCGAGTTCGGGTTTTCTTGCTTTAATTCCGGACTTCAGTCAATGAAGACTTGATGGAATGATATTTGAAATGCTGGATTAAAACCATAAAATATACATGCAAGCCGAGTTCGATTTTATAGGTTCTGTCCGCCCAATGTTTTTTTTTTACCAGCGCTGCGGATCTTTTTCGACTTGGAAAATTCGTGTTGCTTGGTTTCAGTTAACTCTATAGTTAGGGTTTCTTGATCACCATCAAACTTGGTATATGCGGCTGAATTGGCTCAATATACCATTGAGCTATATATATATGTTTGAATCCGGGAATGTTAAATAATATTCGCCAGAAACTCAGAGTGGTTATGAGCCTTTTATACTTAGAAAATTTAGGTTTTTGTTTTTGTTTTGCTCAGGTGATCTCTTCAACTGTTATGGTATATTTTTTAAAATTAACTTTGAAACAGACCATCGGGCGAATTATATGCCACACCTGGTGCATGGTCCTCTTGTTGATCGATGTTCTTGAAAATCTAGAAAATTATAGATATCATATCTTTGCTTGTAACTTTTTTTTATTTTGTTTGGTTTATGTGTTACAAAATATTATTGCCATGGGAAATAAGCTATATACAATTGGGTATAAACATGTAATTTCGCAGGGGTGTCGGGGAGGGGCGGAGTTGGTGGGTGGTAGTTCGGTCCGAGTCGTCGGTATCAAGCTTTTCTTGAGTACACGTGTATTGAATTTGTTTATGTTCACAGTAATTACGCTGGTATACAGTTCCCCTCCTTTTGCATTTTCTCATTAAAAGCACGCGTGTGAAATAATAGCCGAGAAAAAGGATGCCGTGCCCATTACCGTGAAGCTTTAACTGTTTACTCTTAAGACGAGTTGTCAAAGCCTGGCATTAAATGGCATCTAAACCGATCACCGGGACCACACCGATTGTGAAATACCTTGATGCCGAGTATACGGCGATGGATATCAAAGATAAGAACATGCTTAGCCGACTCTTAACCCTTCCATGACTAGAGCTTCCTGAAATATGCGAGTCTCCCATATATGTTGTTGTTGCAGTTGTATTTTGATGGTATGGGGACCGTCTGATCCCTATAGGGGGCCTCGCATATATAAGAACACTAGCAGGGTTACCCGGCGTTGCCCAGGTTAATGTATGCTGGGGATATTTGTTGGGAATAGAGAATGCTCTTGCTTAAAGTGTTATACGTTTTCTCATAAATTGTATATTCAAATAGCATCACAAAACATGATTATTACAGTCATGGAATATAAGTAGTGGCTCACCTTGTCAATTGTCATTCTGTTTATCGCGATTAATCCGTTCCACCAATAATGAAGTATTTATGTATTTACAACTGCGTATACATTAGACGTTATAATATGATACATGAACATCATAAACACATTAGTTCGATAAAAGATGATAATTGGGTTTTACATATTGAGATGTATCAATCAATCTAGTGGGTTGGACTAAGATCTCGAGGACACCTGGCTATCATATCTCCACGAAGATACAGATGTTTCATAGAAATTTCCAGGTGCTCCTCTGTTCATGGTGCTATATATTGGCTAAATATTCTTAGTTTAAACGAAATGTTGCTGCGCACATATATCAGCTACATGTGCCAGGCACAGAGCGAGATTTTGAGTTGTTTAAATCAGTCGATGAGTCTGTTATAAAACCCTTGTCAGATGTCAGTATTGGTAGGATCCTGAAAGTCTTGTGCTACTAACTGCATTTTCTTGTATATCAGAAGAAACTATATTTGACTGCACACTGTGACCACTATTTTTGAACAGGCCTTCCATATCTCTTGAAAAATTGTAACTTTTTGTGGAAACTGTATTGAATGGAACAGACTAAATTTTGTTATTATATATATGCAATCCTCTGACGGTTCGAGGTCTCTCAGTTTGCACGAATATATGTATCTCTTCAATAGAATGATAAATATACGTTTAATGCTTCTTCTAGTTATCTCTTTTTGCTAGCTCATTGTGTGAATGCCTTGATTGCCATTCCCATATAAATATGACTGTTAAGAAGATATAATTGTTCAAGTGACTTATGTGGGTCACCATATGTCGGGATTGTGAAATGTGAACGCCCAACTACTTAAAATGATATGGAGATGGCCTTGTGACTGTATATAACTTATATGTGGATATCGGCGAATAGCAATATTATCAACGATAGTGCATATCCGCTAGCCATCCGTGACGCAAACGACACCAAATGTGATTTAATTCATAAAAATATTTTGTATCAGTTTTGGTGACCCTCCCGTCCCTATTTCGGACTCAAGCTGCACACACTAAGACTCATTAGAGATTAGAGATGCATATATATGAAATTGGTGAAAATTGGCGAGTATACAAATTCGTATCAAATTTAAGGTCCCCATATCTCTCACCCATAGTATAGGGCACCAAATTGGTGTATATAAACCACACGATAAGATTCCTCGTATCATGGAGAAGAATATGTATCAATCTGGTGGAAATCGGCACTAAACATATAGATATAATTTTTTGTGTCCCTCTCATCTCTATACACCACTGACTCGAATGGCCCCACTTGTGACATCCTTAAACCACACGATTACACTCCTGATATCATGGAGATGATTGTTTATAAGTTTGGTGATAATCGGCGACTAAACAATTTTTTTTTATCAAATTTGGTGCCAATCCCTCCCCTATCCATCTCTCACCCAAACAGCACCACTATGGCGTCTTTAAATCACGATTAGATTCCTCGTATCATGGATAAGAACGTGTATCAAATTGGTGGAAATTGGCGCTAAAAAAATTGTGCATCAATTTTGGTGCCCCTGTCCCTTTCAATGCAACCATGACTCGAATGAGGCCACATTTGACAGATAAAAGCCACACCATTGTACTCCTCATACCATGGGGATGATTTTGTATAAGTGTGGTGGCAATCGGCGACTTATTATAAAATTTAGTGCCCACCCCCTCCCAATCTCTCATCCAAAAACAACAATTTGGCGTTGTTAAATCGCACAATTAGATTCCTTGTATCATGAAGAAGAATATACATCAATTTGGTGGAAATCGGCGCTAAAATTAGTTTTATCAATTTTGGTGCCCCTCTCCCCTTCTGTTCATCCCTGACTCAAACGACGCCAATTTTGACATATTTAAACCACACCGTTGGATTCTTCATATCATGGGGATGATTATATGTCCCCCCCCCTTCCGGGCACCCCTGACGCGAACGGCGCGACTTTTGCCATATTTAAACCACGCCATTAGATTCCTCATATTATGGGGATGATTATATATAAGTTTGGTGGCAATCGGCGACAAATTTTTGTTCTGCCCCTCCCCCTTTTCTGCCCCTGACAACAACGGCGTCACTTTAGAAAATTCTAACCCCGACCATTATCTTTCTCGTAAAAAGCTACTCCTAGTAGACCCCTTTGGCATCATCTAGATGGTCCCCTGTGAATTTCTATAGAACACAGACAGACAGACAGACAGACAGACATTCGCAAATATAAATATAGATGCATTGGCCTAACAATATTTGCCTTGACCTTGTAAACCATGCACTGGCATTTTATATTTAATGCTGCACCAGCGTTGTTGCAGTCATCAAAGGGTTAAAGTGAAGTCCTGTTATATGGACCTATAGTTATGTGGTCTTCGTGGATGAGGGCGAACAACTTCAAATTTCAAACAACACCCCGCCCGAATTACTAATTCTGAGTAATTTCGTTTCTACCCCATTATCGCGTTGGTATTTATCAACTATATATATAGTACATCAAGCTTACCGAAATCATGTAAACAATATGTTGAAACGGGGCGTGATCTCAATCCATGCACTCACTGACAATACACAATTAAAATTAATGAGTATCTGGGACTATTATGCCTATAATATATATATAACATTTATTTGATACATTTGCCTGAAAACTGTACAAAAGTATCTCGGTGACGAACGTCCTATATTAGCATTCAGGCTTAGCTACCATGCATCGGTAACATATATATACTTCGTATTCAGAGGACAGTCAAGTAATGCAATGGAAATATGCATGGTTATCGTATTATAGGCAGCAGAGAATATATAAACCAAAACATTTGAGTATACAGTACATGCACCTTTAATTGATTTGTTTACACCTTTAATTAACGTACTATTAAAGCGACGCATGGACGTGACAAAATACATACAACATTAATATTCGTTATTGGCTGATTGGGGGAGAGGGTCCGATTAAAAATTCCCAACACACCATTCAATCACATAAAACATTCAAGTTTACCATGTAATTCTTGAAAATTGTCAATCTATAACACTTCCTGGAAATTTTCCGACTGATGGCCATTTCCGTACAAATTTTATCTGAAAGTAAGATATTAATCGACATTTGCTCATAATATTTTATACTAAATAGTGGTCGGAAAATTGGACTATCAGAACAATATCAAAGAACAGTCATACCATAGTTAAAGGTACTCAATCCGATCAGACGCTCCTAAATTAATATTTCTTTGGCTTCGGGGGTAAAAAATATTTGATTCGAGTCGAGGAACCCACCCATCAAAGATCAGAGTGATTAGATATCGATGTTTGAAATTTGCTTTTTCTATTATTTGTGGACCTGATATTTTCTAGGACCACGTGCTCAACCGGACAAATTGCGCTTGTAAGATGGATAACTCGAAAATCAAGGGGTTTCTATTAACAAAAATAACTACTTGATTTTAGAGTTATCCATCTTGCAACCGAAATTTTTACGTTTGAGTACGTGGTCCTGGAAAAGATCTGGTCCACAAACAATAGAGAAAGCAAATTTCAAACATCGATATCTAATCACTCTGATCTTTGATGGGTCGGTTCCTCGACTCGAATCAAATATTGTTTACCCCCGAAGCCAAAGAAATAGTAATTTAGGAGCGTCTGATCGGATTGAGTACCTCCAAAGGATATTACTTGGTTTGTTTGATATTAGGCCAGACATCAGCCCGATGTAAGCAAATATCAGCCTGGGACCGAAGGTCAAAGGCTGATATGAGGTTATCTCAGGTTGATATCAGGCCAATAATATCAAACCAACCAAGTAATCTCCTATATATTAATTAGATCGTCTCTTAGTACAACAGTGAAATATCGATAACTCTTTCACGTGCGTGACGTCTCAAAAACCTATGTCTGCACATTATTTAGCAGTGAGATAGAGTTACGACACGTTTTTATGTTCAAAAAAGTCATATCTATAATTAATAACATATGATATATATTAGATATATTGGAACTTCTGTCTGTCTGTATGTATGTATGTATGTATGTATGTATATGTATGTGTGTTATAGACTCGAAAACTGCTCGACCGATCCGACTCAAATTTTGTATGTAGGCACACTTTGACCCCGGGAACAATATGGGCGGGTCCAATTTCACGTGCGACCGTGTCCTTGACCTCGCTCATATACGCTCAAATAGGCATGTTCTGGACCTCGACCGATCCTACTCAAATTTGGTATGTAGGCAATATGGGCGAGTCCAATTTCACATGCGATCGTGTCCTTGACCTTGACCTCGCTCCTATGGGCGGAGGCGATCACAAAGAAATCCCTGAATACCCTAACGAAGTCGGCCACATCGGCTAGTATCACATATTTCACGGAACGAGTCTGACCGAGTGTTCCGCGGTGCTTAATCATTGGAAAACTACATAAACAGTAAAATGTCATGGGATGTCTGTCTCCCATATATGGAGCCTCGCATATATAAGAAAATACATGTACAGTCGCCTAACAATGTTAACCGTGACCTTGTAAGTCAGTGCATTCTCTTATATATGCGAGGGTCCCTATGGGAGACTCACATATATACGAGTCCCGCTTCAGAATGGAGAACAATTAAGTGCATGTGGGGTACCGTATGAGTGGATCCAAAGCTACCAAATCCTGCACGGGCGCCTGTGGCTAAGAATATGGTTCCAAAGGAAACGCATTAATTCTACAATAACATCCACTCTGACGACTGAACAAACGATACATTCTTGTCTGGTGTGGTGACGATAGGCTTTGTAAACTGTTTATATTATCAAGAACGTAAGCGACTTGGTTCCCGTGGAGGCTCGTGCCCCGAGAGAAGATAAATACACACAACTTCCACAGCAGTAATGGACCTCTTGGGAATCAAGAACAGGTCGATTGAGGGCGCGCTAGTGAAGCTGAGCAGGTCCATTGATGGCGCACTAGTGAAGCTGGTACTAAAATTTCACATGTAATGTTCTTGATAATGACAGGTGTAGGGGTTATTTGTAGTGCCCCCCCACTGCCCCTCCAACATATACACCCCTGATACACCATGGGATAAATATACAGTGTTGCTAAATATTTAACTTGTTACAACTGCGTATTATTTTTGAACAAGTCACGGGTATCCCCGCATACATGGAGTTTTGGTGAGGTTTATTAATTTTCCAAGGACCATAACTTCAAAAGAAATCAATGGACAAATCTTGCATGTTGCATGTGGATATTGTTACCCATGCTGCCTCACGAGTAGGCTATATAAACTAATTCTAACATGAGTTTTGATAATATAGCAACACAGAGACAACCAAGAGTATCGCTATATGGCGTGGCAAAATACGCCCTTTAGCCATTTCGAATAATACAATAACAATTTGAGCTTACAACGAATATCTGATTTACCCTTAATATCAATGCTAAAATGCGGTCAAATTCCGAGTCGAAAAGGGCCGTAACTCATGTTAAAATTATTGTATTTATAGCTGGGAAACACACATACCGGCTTTATTTCAGATCAATAATCCGAACAGGAGTTATCGGTCAGAAACCGAAATGCAATGCTGAAATGGTCAAATTATAAGTCGAAAAAGGGCCGTTACTCATGTAAAAAATTATTGGACGGAACATATATTCGAACTTGGTCTGTATTTTTAGCTGGGAAATACACATACCAACTATATGGTTCAGCTAAAATAATCCAAACTTGAGTAATCGGTCGGAAACCAAACATGTTAACGGACGGACGACTATATAAAGGGACGGACAGACTGATTACATAATACATATTTTTCAAAAGGGCGTATAAAGATTGTGGCACGGATACCTTTTTTTTTTTAACTGGAATGGCCAGAACTCAGCAAAAATTAATGAGCGAAACCCGTTCCTCGTGGATATCACTTCCCTCCTGGTGGTTCATATGCGTGCCAAAAATTCAAAGACGGCCTATATGGTGATAGAGAGCTACACAGCTTCGATTGCGGGGGATAAAATTAATTTTTCGACAAGAGCAAATTCTAGGTTTCCAATTTAGGCTGATTCAAACTTGGTCCGAAATTAGAGAATTCTTTAATTGTTACCATGACTGGTTCTCGTATAAACGCCTTTCGTTGTTTATTTCCTCTCCACCATTAAGGTGCCATATCTCACGATTAACAGCCATATAACTCCGCTCATTAAATTTAAAGAAAATAAAGAAATCACCCGATCTCTACTGTCGTTCTGAATGACTTATTGCAAAGTTAAAGCTGCGGGGGAGTGACATTCAGGTTTCCAATTTTAACTTCTATAGTATATATATCGATTTTGTCACGTCCCGGTTATCAAAAATACCCTCTTTTCTTGGACGACGAACATTAAAGATTGTCCCGCGTGTCAGCCCTTTAAATTCTTGATATGGTAACAACAAGGAACGTTTCAGTAAATTTCGCGCGGAAAGTTTAAACTATATATAGCAGCAACTGCTGATCAATCTCTATGCTAGCTTAATATATGCTAAGTCTTTTGGAAGTATATAAAGTCTGTATATTAGCATGCACATTTCATGACTTTCATCGACATATTTTACAAATCGGAACTTGACCCTAAAAAATTCACAATGTCAAATTTGAGGACCAAAGATTATATTATGAGTCACTGTATGAAGTAAATGCATGTTTTGATTTACACAATGTTTCCAATCTCCGTCGATGTCACACCTGTGTGGGGATTTCTCTCATATTAATTTGGACATAAATATTGCATCCAAAATTCAAATGTGAAACATTATATACTTAAACGTCCATGAGATGCAGAGCCTCGATCTACTTTGTATAGGTGCGAATTTGTTCACGCACGTGCATGCATACAAGCTCAGCGACAACTCATATATACTCTATATGAGCCAGTATATTTCTGTCTTTCCAAAATTATAAATCTAACGTTTCTTTTACCACAGGTTAAACATGCCACAACCATTGAAGGAAAACAGGCAGCATCGCAGTTGACCTTCTGACACTACAACAAAAACGTCCAAAACAGACATATTCAAATGTTTATGATGCCGCGGAAACGCAGAGACGGTTTATGCAGTGACGGAGAGAATGAATCGCCAAAATTAAAAACTGTTATAAAACCTTTACAGAGAAATGCAGCAAACGCACGGGAGAGATCCCGGATGAGGGTTTTAAGCAAGGCTTTCTCAAAACTGAAGACAACGTTACCATGGGTACCTCCGGATACCAAGTTGTCAAAATTGGACACTCTAAGACTAGCTTCCAGCTATATAGCACACCTCAGACAGATCTTGGATTATGACGACATTGATGATCAGAATGAGTTTGTCCATCCCTTGAATCTTGTACGTATAGTTATACATTATATTAAGGGTGTTAATAGCCAGGTTCAGCCACACGTACGTGTAACTTGTAACGTGTGTTGCCATTGCCAACGATAGTCATCCGACTCACGCGACCATTCCGGCTATAGTCCAGTGCATTTATGAGAAAAAAGTGCAAAACCTCAAACTAATTGCAACACAATATTTCTTAGCAGGATTATGTCTATTAACCAATTATAAACAACATACTAAAAATCAAAAAGGATCAAGAAAGGCGAAATTGGTAAATTTTGTGAAATAAATTTGTTAAAATTTGGTAAAAGACTCAATTTATAGCTTTTCAAGGATGTTTAAAGAAAACTTTATTTCACATATCCTTCCATTTATATATCCATTTTGTTTGTTGAGTACACAATCATGATTACAGAACAGGAAACATTTTCCAGATACGTTGAGTATTTTTCGAGTTTTGTGCCTCCAAAATTGGGAGTTTGTCTAATTTCGGAGCCTCAATTTCCAAGAATTAGCTAAAATCCTGTAAAATCCATATTTTATGGTCTAGTATTTTAAAAACTAGAGAATAATGAAGGGATATCTTGCTGTTGTATTGGTTTCCTCACTTTATTGCGTACAACAATTATACTTCATGCATCTATGATCGAGAAGACAAAAATAATCTTAAACAAAATGTGTGTCCCATTGTATGGACTTTGCCAAATTTGCGTTGTGACACACAACTGGTGTTATCAAATACCATATTTGAGGTCATACAATTCAATAAATTGATATACATATGCCCTGTATTTCTCATAGCCTCTTAAGTGTATTAGGTTAAATACACTGTGCTGGAATTGCTAAACACATATGCACCGAAATCAAATTATGGCCCTATGAATCCTTAGTATTGACTCTTTTAAAAAAAATGCCATTTTGGACTGTTTTGGGGTGTTTTGGGGTGTTTTTGTTGATTTTTAAATGTTTTTTTTTGTGCACAAATAGCAAACAACAATGAATATAGTCAGTGTTTAATATGTAAAATCAGTTTGAACGTTCCTCCTAGAACACTTAGTGTTGGAACAAATAGGATTACATTGGTTATGCCAATCAACAGTCACTGGATTTCACATATTTTTAAAGAAACTGACTCCAAATTTGAACATTGATAATGGGGTAGGAAATCACAAAAAGCTATGCTCTTGTCACCATATTCTAGTCATTGGAGACAAAGGGTTGTTTTATTCCAGTTTGTGTAGATTACTCTTGCATAATAAAAAGTTTAGTACTTTAGTGGAGGTTTATTTAGAACTTTATGAGCATGTTATATAGAACAACCCCGAAATAATGATTCTCCATTTCACCATCAAATTGCAACAAAAAGGATCGTAATCATGGATGCATATAGAAATCATATTTTGTACACAACCTAGAGAGGAAATGACTAAAACAACAAGAAATCCCTTCATTTTTCTTTAGTTTTTTAAATACAAGACCATAAAAAATGGATTTTAACTAATTTTGAGAAATTGAGGCTCCGAAATTAGATAAACTCCAAATTTTGGAGGCACATAACTCAAAAAATACTCAACGTATCTGGGAAAGGTTTTCTGTTCTGTAAATAGGGTTGTGTACCCTACAGAATGAATATATAAATGGAAGGCCTTGTGAAATAAAGTTTTTTATGAACATTCTTGAAAATCAATAAATTTAGCATTTTACCAAATTTTGACAAATTTATTTCACAAAATTCATCAATTTCGCCTTTCTTGATTCTTTTTTATTTTTACTATGTTGTTTGTGATGGGTTATAGTACTTATTCCCACTGAGAAACTTTGTGTTGCAGTTAGTTTGAGATGAAACCATAAATGCACTGGACTACTACTATACGAATACGGTCAAACCGTTCAGAAGTTCCAGATCAAGAAAATTAAATAAATGTATTTAATTAACTAAATGCATGTACTTAAAATTTATATGAATGGTACAAAGTATAAAACATTATCTACACAAAATATTTTGGTGCACAACAGTTACTGCACAAGTAAATTTTCAAAAGGTTATATTTACATGGTCATTTTTGAAAGGTTATTGGATGTGATTGAAAAACAAAGTATTTGTTTTTGCACGTATAGTTGTCCAAGTAATTAATTACATTCAATCACTAGTATGGGAGAAATGGTCTAATTGTATACAAATTACTCCCTGTTACTTGAGAACATGTAATTAGTTAGTCACTTACAATTATACCCCACCCCTGCCACCTCATTCAATGAAATGAAAAGCATCTTTATTTCTCTTGGAAATAACTTTGGTGGACTATAATTAAAATCGGTAACTCCATGGGAGAAGTTCCAGGCTGTGGGCTATTTCGTCTATGAAATCAGATCAAATCTGGGGAATCTTGTTTTCTCGCTGGTTAAGATATGTTTGGGTTATGCGTAATATAAGATCTGATCTTGGAGATAAACAAGGGTAGCTAGCCGGCAACGTTTGTTTAATCTTTCAATCATAATGGACTGCTTTCTTTAATTTCAGACGTGGCCTTTCACATTCAACGGAAAAGTTGCACCTGGTTACGAGAAGAACGAAGAGGATATTTTAAAACATGAACTAGAAGATGGAACGAAATTATGACGAAACTCGTCGTGCATTTTTCGACTGTTCCTTGAATAATTCGTCAATGTGCAATTGTGATATGCTGTCTTCAATATGAGGATCAAATAGTGGAACACAATGATGATTACTGTATAACATAATAATAATGTGGAACTTGAGCGTGAGCAGTCATCATTGACGGTATTTTAGAACAGTAATTTGTTAACCCTCTCACAAGACTCATTGTGTGACACAAAACTTACAGTTCCTATGCGCGAGTGTGTTTCATGTTCACCCCTGGTCAAGTGGTCCTGCTAATGTGCTATGATGCTGGTGGGTCCTGCTGAATTGCTATTGTGTTGCTGGGTCAAACTGATGTTAAGAAAAATACCGTTATTGTTTTTAATGTTCTAATTTTCGCCTGTGTTCAGATAATCTGAAGATATCTAGGAAAAGCCATTAAGGTATCAACCATACACAAACATATATATTGGGAAATATGTCAATACTGGTTGAATATTAGTTGTTGCAAATCGACTATAATCAAGATGGCTATACACGTCGTTTTGCAAATTATTGAATTTTTTCAAAAATAAACATGTCAATTTACGGTCCATGTGTCCCGCGTGAATATGGAACTTTGTTCCATGGCCGTACAGAACATATGGCCGTAATGAAATGGTACAACTCCATAACCTTTACGGCCGCACATAGTGCCGACAGCATTTTTCAGGAATTTCGTACCGTTTGAGAACGGATTTTTTTTTAGCAATGTACAGACTCTGGCTTATTTCTAAAAATCGCTCGGATTAGCCAAACATCGCGAAATAACAAAATTAGAAAAGAAAATAGTACTTTTTCGTAACGGCATCAGTTTTCCCTACCAGCACCATAGCAATTCAGCAGAATCTCCAACATGATTAAACTAGCAGGACCACTTAATCAGGGGTGATATTTATCTACTGGCAATTTGCCAGTGCTTGCGTTGCACATGTCTGTTATACTCATGTCCAGTGAGGTATACTTCTACTCTTACCACACACCACAAGTCTTCCAAATCGTTTGATGTCACGGCGGAGATGAGGGATTGAGTCATGGGTCAATTTCAAGTCTGTCGCGGGAGACAGGTTGAGACTCGCAGACTGTAACGTTGTTATCCAGTTATTTCAACCGAGCGCCGAATGCTTTCACTACAACAGCCAGTAGTTATCATGGATCCAACTCTATTCGTCTATTGCCAATTTCCATGGCACATTCAGCTAACGTTGTACATGTTCTGGACACGTTACTTACGTAAAGTTACGTTGTGTATACCTTCATTATTAATATTTTGATATTTTAAAATTGATAATATACTGTGTATATGATGTTTTAATTCACATGGTCATAGCCACTACACCAGTTGTTGGATATTGCGTTTGTAGAATTTTCCCCAAAAGGTTACCACCATTTATTGCCTTACCTATATCACTAAGATGTGGCCATACACTCTTAGAACAAATGTGTATAAATACTACACAATATGTGTTACATTTGATCTCAAACAAAATTGTGTAGAAATGCAACATGACATAAATGTGTCGGTGGAATTTTCTCAACATTGAATATGAGTGAATATGTGAGTATATTATATTTAATAGATGAGATATTTTCTATTTGAGACATAAACCTCGTAAAAGCTGCCATAATAAAACAAATTGGCAGCTGCTTTAAAACTTTGTGCTACACAATGATGTGTTGTTCAGTTTTTACACAAACATAGTGTATAACAAAGTTTAAAGCTGCTGCCAATTGTTTGTTATGTGGTAGCCTTTACGAGTTTTGTGTCTCCAATAGAACACATTTCATCTAATAAATATGATACACTCACATATTCAATCAAATTCAACGTTGATGATATTCCACAGACATATTTAATAATTATATATCATGTGTCATTTCTACACAATTTTGTTTAAGATCAAATGTAACACATTTTGTGTAGTATTTATACACATTTGTTCTAAGAGTGTATATCTCTCACTACAACGAGTGGCTATTTTCCACACTACACCACCCTCAACCACTGGGGGGGGGGGGGCTAAGGGCTTACAGTATTTGAGTTGTTTCCGGCCGCAAGCCGGGTAGGATGATCGTAGTGCAGTATGGAGTTCCATTCACCATTAAGGGCTTAAAGGTACTCAATCCGATAAACTCCTCTCAATTACTATTTCAATGGCTTTGGGGGTCAAAAATATTTGATTCGAGTCGAGGAAGTCACCCATCAAAGCTCAGATTTGTTAGATATCGATTTTAGAAATCTATTATTTTTCATTATCGGGAATTCTTTCTGGCCCAGAAGACAGTCAAAATTTCGTTATTATTACCACTTGATTATAGAGTTATCCATCCTTGTCTGTTTGAATAGAGTTTTGGCGTAAAATCTCGAGCAGGTTACCAAATTGACGGCAGTTATTAGTACTCATCTCGAGCAATTAATAAATTTCAAAAATCAATATCTAATAACTCTGAGCTTTGTTTGATGGGTTCCTCGACTCGAATCAAATATTTTTTACCCCCAAAGCCAAAGAAATAGTAATATAGGACCCTCTGATCGGATTGTTGTTGTTGGAATCTGTTGAGATGGGGAACCCCTTTACGGATTGAGTACCTTTAACTTTTATATATAAGAATTGATGTAATCCCGTTGTCACAGTTCAGACCCTAATTGGTGGGCCTAACATTTGAGCACACTTGTACCCCAGGAATCCACGTAAATGCATTAGAAAATTTTAGCCAATCAGATCTATTAGTTTTGGATAATAGGCCATTTGAACTCAAGAACTCTATTATGGAGACATCATGTGCGCTAATGAACCACACACATGTACATGAATATATGCGGTCTGTGTAATTGTTTTGCCTTACCTGTTTACACTCTGTCACTAAGATGATGCAACATGCCTCTTCATTGCCAACTAGTGGCTAGTTTCCACTCTACACCGCCCTCAACCACTGGAGAGGAAAAATAAGGGCTTATAGTCGATTCATCTATATGAATTACATGTAATCTCATTTTTCAGACCCTAATTGATGGACAACCATTTAAGCACACTTGAACCCCAGTAATGCACAGAACTTCATTAGAACATTTGAGCCTAAGAGACCATTTGAATTCAAGAACTATTATGGAGATAATACCATTTGGCCCCATAATGAGCCACACTTGGTATAACGTGCATATTTATTTGACTACAGCCCGTATTCCGTGATCAAATATTAGTCTCCCTTAACCCTTTCATGGCGGGAGCTGCGCTGGTGCACCATTACAGATCCTGTGCCAGTGCATTCTCTTATATATATGCGAGTCTCCCATATGGAGCATAGCATATATAAGATAATGTGCTGGCTTACAAGGTCAATGTAATTATTGTTAAGCCAATATATTCTCTTATATATGCGAGGCTCCCTATGGGCGACTCGCATATATAAGAGAATGCATTGGCACAGGGATTTCGTAAAATTTCAGGAGGCTTCAGTAGTCGTGGAAGGGTTAAATCAATGATGCGACATTCTGAGAAAATTAGAATATTGGCTGTACATTGGAATGAACGTCTGCTATAACAGAAGATCGTTAACACTTATGACAAGAAAATCAATGTCAGAAATGCTAACGCGCTCAAGATCATATATTATATACCCATGATTGTAATTAAAGAATATAAAATATATTGGTTTCACGAATGACCAACTCATAATTCCGTTAAAACTAATCCTTCAAATTATTACAACAACTATACGGCTTATCACTGATGGTTTCTCATGCATCTCACCAGAATTCCCAACTACACACCTTTTACCGGACTCGGCCTCCGGGTCGCAGTTCGACTTTTAATCCGTCCCAAAAATTTCCATTTCTATAAATAAAACGCCCATGGCCCATGTATACCAAGAATCAGCGAAACATTATACACGCGGAGCGCGAAATAATTAAATACTCGCTCAGTAGACAGCAGTGATATTTGCTATAGTTATAAAGTGAGTAGATGGGCGCGAAGCGCCCGGGATGGTCGAAAAGATCGAGTGATCTTCTCCTTCACCCCAACTTTTTTGCTATAGTTCAGCGCATACATCTCGTTTTATACAATGCATGTTACAAGCCATTGCCTCCAATCAGGGGCGTGGGCCGTGGGACGGATGGGGTAAGTTGTTGGTCGCGCGGCCTTATGCCAACTTTCGTCAAATTTTTCAAAAGTTGGAAGATTCATGCTTGAATCAACGGTAGTTGGAAATGGTTTGGACCAAGATCCGTATTTATTACATGATCCTATATACCCTTATTCCATCCAATAAACCCATTCTATAAATTGTGATATTAAATGTTCGTTTAATAATAGGAAATAGTGCCAGGTGACCTTTGACTGCGTCTGTCGGTTTTTTTTTTTTTTTCGTTTCAGGACAACTTTTGTAAGCCTAAACTGAATGGAATTAAATTTGGTTTGTGTGTTTACTAGCACAACATACAGGTCAAGTTCGAATTCGGGTTCTGTCCGCCAATTTTCACCAGTCATGGCCCTTTTTGTTGGAATTTGCACTTAATTTTCGTTTCCGGATAACTTTAGCAAGTCTGAACTGAATGGAATGAAATTTTGTTTGTGGGTTTACTAGCCCAATATACAGGTCATGTTCTAATGTGGGTTCCACCCGTCAATTTTCACATGAGTTATGGACCATTTTGAAATCACCACGGGTGTGTCTTTCCACGCCCTAGCGATGTTCTTGTTGCTATTCTAAGGTTGTTTGTTCTTGGCCTTTCTCCTACTAAAACAACGAACAGAAACACAAGAGAACCAAGGAACCTTATTCCAAATATAGATAGTTAAAATTTAGGTCACTTCTCCATATTTGTTTCATTAGGGAGAAATGGACTGTAACCATGGAGAAGTCATTAATGTTAAAATCATTTTCAACAAAATTAATATCACGTTATTTCACTTATTTTTTTTATGAAACTGAAAATTAAAGTTGGTAATGGGCACGTGAAATCACAAAGGAAATCTTTTCACCAAATTCTAGTCCAGTTTGTGCAGATTATTGTTGCATTTTACGTTATACCAAGGTGTTCGCTGGGCGATGTCACGGGTATTCGATAGAAACGTCACTAGTTAAGGCTGAAAAAAGTTTAGTTTTTTACCCAGCATTATATGGAAAAATAAGAATTACTGTGATTTATAGTACCATTATAACCATTAAGGACACCCCCTATAATCAGCAAATACACAATATTTGGACATGTACAGTAGTGCCCTAAATAATCGACTCCTTAACCACAGCACAATTATGGAAAACTTTTCAGGATTTAGTCGGAAATATGGCTTGTTGCCATTCATCGGAAAGCTCTCACTGGGAGCTTTTCGGTGAATGGCAACAAGCCATATTTCCGACTAAAACCTGAAAAATTACCAATAATTGTGCTGTGGTTAAGGAGTCGATTAGTTAGGGCATTACTGTATGCATGATCGGAAAGCAAAGAGGTCACATTCCCAAGCACAAAAAGATGGAGTCGTGACACAATTTAGGAAGAAAATATCTCCCATTTCTCCCTCTAAGCTGGTCCATGGCAACCAAGCATAATTGGGGAGTAACTTTCAGATAAATGAGAGGATCTCCAATGAGTCGATATTCTATATATATATATATGAAATATATAAACCGAGTGCATTAAATTAGATTGGTGTCGAGGTGGTGAATTTGGCGACGCTTATCCCGCCCTTGACATTATCCCGCTGTGCTGGGTAGTGTCACTAAATTCACCCTCTGGGGATCTCATTCTGCAAATGACAGACACACTATATACAGGCTTGCTCCTTGTGGAATTTAAACATGATCTATCTCTTCCTAACAGGTTTTATATAATTTCTGGGGTATAAAATAATAGATATGAATAAAAGACAACTGTTCTGAAAAGCTTCTATTTTTGGTTTTCTGGTACAATACATACAATCTTTCGGGGCACTTTTTTTGGCCAACTATTTTTAGAACAGAAACTTCAGGTGCATTCGGGGTATAGCAAGAGGGAGAACTCTATCTTGTTGGCACTCTCCATCAAGGCAAAATGCCATTTCGATTTAGATTCAGAATAAACCACTTTATTATATACTTGCCTATAACATAGCGAAAAATTACCAAAACGTAAATCATCGTATGTATCTCGTAGAAGCTATAGTAAAATTACGTCATGAACTCATCACTTGATAATGGTTTGCTACTTATGAGCTGATCGGTGTCAGACATTTGGAAAGCAGGTGTTGGCTTTCCGTGTTATGCTATTAAAAGTGAGAATGGTGCATAATTTAGCAACTTTAAGGATTAATAATGTGCATATAATAAAAAGAACACCTACAGTTTATGTTTGAACACCTAAAACATCTCATTCCTGTCTGGAAAGAAATATCTAATTTTCACTCACGTCTTGCAGCCGCTCATGAAAATTTGATATTTCTTTCCAGAAACTCATGAGATATTTTGGTATTCAAACAAAAACTGTAGGTATTCTGTAATTTATTATGCATTTGTAGAAAAACAATATACTCAATCTTCAGGGTTGTCTGTGTTTTATTTACAGAAAAATGTATTTGAGTCATAAAAATTATGTTGTTGTTGTAATTGTGGCCCAGAAGAGATAGACCATCTTTAATTACTAAACACTCCAACAAATGAAATGTTGGAAATCAAGTTAGTACTCAGGCCAAAGAGAATCAAATGTGTGGTTGTGGTTACATGTCAGAACAAATTAGGCTTAAAATGGTATTTTTTACATTTATTTTGACATATTCTTATGGCTTTTCATGTCTGCAAGATTTTGATAACATTGATTTTGACCGATAACAACCCATTCTCATTTCTGAGACATTGAAATATATTTGAAAACCATGAAACAAATTTAGGGTAAGAGGATTAAGGACATATTATGGACTTATATAAATATATTTAAAATTCACCATTTAATAATAGATTCTATATGCAATTAAGTTAATGCTTGATTTTTGACATATGAATGTGATATTCTCCAATGAAATAACTGGATACTTCCTAACGGGTAATTACTTGATTCCCAGTCATTCCTTGGGTGCTGGCATACCCTCATGGTGCCAAATTAAAACATTGGCAGGATGGAACCAAAATTTAAAATAAACAACGTCATTGGGAACTCTTTTGAAAGCAGTCATGAGTGAACAACCATACCAAATTTCAGAACGGATGAGTGATGGCTGAGATATCTGTGTGGATGGAATAAAAGATGCGAAAAACGTCGTTTGTTTTTCCCTTTTTTGAATGCAGTCATGATGGCAGGTGCAGTTTGTTTGGCACCTGCATGGATCCGCATCTGTTTGTCAGATGTTTCGGCACCTATGTTTTCGGCACTTAGTTGTTTCAGCCCAAGCACCTGTACATTTGGGCATTTCATCAAAGATGTTTTGGCTTATTCTTTAGTTGTGATGTGATTACAGTATATATATGCAATCAAACAGTTCTATAAAGATCTATAAATGTAGTCATGCAAGAATTCATTGTTCAACGGAGAAGGAAATCCCAATCGAGTCTGACAGACGGAATGACCACATGATACAGCTACTTGCTATGAAAATGTAGTCTATGCTATTATATACTTCACATACAATGTAGCTTCAGATAGGTTCAGAATATGCACAGGTGTATATGTGCATATATATTTATAGAACTGAAGCCTCAAGATGACTCTGATTTTACTACTTGTAGCACATTTTGTATATTATCTCAATGTTTCTTCGTTATGGGTTCTGAAAAGTGCTGCTAATTTCAGTACATTTGTCCTCTTATAGAAATATGGTTCAAGATAATTTTATCTCCCAGTTTTCTGACATTTGACACCAAAAAATATGAAAATTCGCAATTTTGATATGATTTATGCTGTAGATTTAAAAAAAATGTGTTTTGTAGCTTTGTCATGAGTAATACATTAAGTGACAAACATTTTATATCGGTAACAACATTTTGAGACTGACTGTTATTAGAACGATGTAAGTTAATACATATGTTATTGTAATAATGATTTATAAGACTATAATCTGACTAGGTGCTAATCTGTTGTGTCAGAAGTCACTGCTGGCCAATTTATTTTGTAAACATGCAGGTAATGTTATCTTTACTCTGGGCTTATTAAAACATTTAATAGGCTTGTATCTTGAAGAATAGATCTGGTAATTCCAAGAAAAACACAGATATATCAATAGAACTGTAAATAAAAGTTTGTTATTTTAATATGCGGAATGTCTATACCACAAGAAAGCTTAGAGATACAAATGTATCAGTATTTTCAACATTTCGTAAAAAGTGAGACAAACACTCATTATTGTCTCAGTTATCAGGTTTTAGATTAATAAGGAATGCTCTTTTTTCTTCCATGCGCAAAGTTATGGGTGAGGTGTTCAATGTTCTATGCCTATAGTGGGTACCTCGGAACCGACTGCAGATGATCATATCTTAGTGTGCATGACTCGTGATATTTAAATGTTCACCACCATCGTTATCATATGTTCCATCCTGTGTTCACCAGTTTACATGTTTTACAACATATTATTGAAATGAAAAATGGAATCAAAAGTCGTTTCTATTCATCACTGATAGTATCGTCGGTATGAAAATGACCAGGTGCCAAAACGTCCGAAGTGATGAAAAATCAGGTGCCGAACAGCAAACCCAAGTGCCGAAACGTCCAGGTGCCGAAACGTCCAGGTGCCAAAACGTCCAGGTGCCAAAATGTCCAGGTGCCAAAACGTCCATCATTCATGGCAAACCAAATTCATTCATATCTGATAACCCAAATCTGAGATAAAAATGCCCATGGAGAGACAGACAAAGTCAATCGAGTATTACCCCCATTTTTTCTTGAAAAGTGGGGTAAAAAACATCCTTTGTTTTGACATTATTAGCTGAAAATCCTAACAAATGAATGCTGGACATTAACAGCCCTCTAGTTTTTGTTGGACAGCACAGGACAGCATGTAAATTGTATGCTGATATCTAATTTCACTGGTCAGTTGATACACACAATCCTAGACCTAAACATGTTAATTTGGAACTAAATGATTCTGGGCATGGGCGTTGATTCTGAGAGTTTCCGCTATATGGGCAGCGGGTCTCTTTCCCCTCACCCAAATTTCCCCTCAGACATATTCCCTACCTGATCCACATATTAATGCCTACATCACCTGTGTATATGTCACTACTGAAACAAACAGTGAGTGATAAACGAAGATAATTTTAGTTGCCCACTAGTGAACCATTTTGCGGGAAAAGAATGCTGTTCAGTTCTACATACATATACAATTATTGCCTTATTCTGCATGATATTGAAGTGGACATCGCTAAATACCACGTGGTTGATTCTGCCTGGTTACATGCTGATTATATTCTGAAATAACACACTGTTCTGATTTATGAGTATGTAGACGGGATCCAAATATTAGCCACTGAAGGATGATCAGGAATATTTCATGGAATTAGCAATGGTATAATATGTTGTCATGAATGTAGTGAAGATGGACATAGTAATAAATTGCAAATTTTAACAATTTCCTCTACCAGTGTTGGTGGCGATGCGAAAAATTGTCATTATACTTATTTTATCCGAGAATTTAACTTGACTTTGTCGCAAAGTTTACAGTACCTATACAATATCAATATTTATATGCAGCTCCTAATGACAACAACATTAAATTACTTAACCCGTCAAATTGTTAAAAATAAAATACAATTATGATTCCTTGACTTTTCTTCTCATATTTCCGTAGACATTCAGAACTTGGCTTAAAGGCACGGATGGCGTTCGCGGTGGGTATTGCTGTTAAAATTATCACATGCGTTAAAGCCGCCATAAACAGAAAGAACATTAAAATATAGACAGCTTTTGTTCTTATACCAATCATAAATATCACATAAATAGTATGTTATTGTCAAGTTAGTACACTTTGTTATGTAAACAAAAGCCAAAAACATTACAGAACCTGGCATTTGTTTACATAACAAAGCGATTGGACTTGACAATAACATACTATTTATGCGATATCTATGATTGCTATAAGAACAAATTATGTCTATATTTTAATATTCTTTCTGTTTATGGCAGTTTTAATGGGTGTGACTCTTTTAACAGCATACCACCCACTAAGGCCATCCGTGCCTTTAAACGATTGACTGATTTACTTAATACTAATAGATATTTGCAGTTTGTTGATGGACTGAGATTTCCCCCAGTGGCTACAGAGTACCATTCCCCTAAGGCTAACCCCAAGTGGAAACCCTGTTAAATAGATTCATTAACATTGAAAGATATTTGATGATTTATTATATGAGTGTGACAACTGAAATATATATATATATATCTTCACTGTTACTAGGGAAAATGTTCTGCCTTGAAATTGGAAGATGCAGATAGTCTGAATTATGGATGTAATATGGATATATATATGGTAAATTGGCAACCACGACTGTTTGATATTGGTAAATGTATGTCTATTAAGTTATCATGTGCAAACAAAATACTTATCTGGAAGTTCTAAATCTAATCTGGAAGTTCTAAGTCAACACGGGTCATAACAAGCAGTAACAAGAGCTACGCTGGGCGTGCAATATACGCCCTCTCTTGGGTCGGCGGAAACTGATAAAAAAGGGGCATAACTCTGGTAAAAATTGGCGGACGGAACTCAAATTTGAACTTGACCTGTGTTTTGGTGGGAGAAAGTAATATACCAAATTATCATTGAATCCGATAAGCTCTAGTAAAGTTATCATGCGGACAACAAATTTCAGGGATTTTCTAAGTCAAATTACGTCAAATAAGGGGCATAACTCCGGTGAAAATTGGCGGACGGAACCCAAATTCGAACTTGAGCTGTCTTTTCTCCTAATAAACCCACATACCAAATTTGATTGAAATCGGTTCACTCTAACTAAAGTTATCATCCGGACAACAAATTTCAGGGATTTTCTAAGTCAAATTACGTCAAAAAAGGGGCCATAACTCTCACAAAAATTATCGGATTAAAACGAAATTCGGACTTGAGCTGTATTTCGATATATGTAATCCACAAAAATACGGGTTTTGCGTATAAACATTCCAAAATCGAGTTATCATCCGGAAACCAAAAAACATAAGAAAAACTGAATTTTCTGAGTCGAAAAAGGGGCATAACTCTGCCAAAAATGGTCGGACAGAACCCAAGTTCGAACTTAACCTGTGTTTTGGTGGGAGAAAGTAATATACCAAATTTGGATTCATTCCGATAAACTATACTAAAGTTATCATCCGGACAACAAATTTCAAGGATTTTCTAAGTCAAAAAACGTTAAATAAGGGGCATAACTCCGGTGAAAATTGGCGGGCGGAACCCAAATTTGAACTTGAACTTACTTTTCGGCTAATAAACCCACATACCAATTTTACTAATTTTGGTTCACTCTAACTAAAGTTATCATCCGGACAACAGGTTAACGGACGGACGGACGGACGGACGGACGCCCGGACGGACAGACCAATACTATAATACGGCCTTTTTTTCAAAAGGGCGTATAAAAATGAGTGGTCCGATACCAAATTTGTAAATGTATTTCATAACTAAATAAAACAATAAGTCGAAAAGGACCATGACTTCGGTAAAATGGGCAGACAGAATGTAAATTCAAACTTGACCTCTATTTTCAAGAGTCATCAATAACCAAATTTGAAAACATTTGTATAACTATTACTGAAGTTTTCATCCAGAAACAAAGATAATCAGTAAATCATAAGTCGACAAGGACCATAACTGCAGTAAAAATAGGCAGACCACACCCATATTGGAACTTGACCTGTATTAACAATCGAGTAATCCATATACCAAATTTGAAAACAATCAAATAACTAAAACATAGGTTATCATCCAGAAACCAAAATAATAAGCAAATTCTAAGTCGACAAGGACTATAACTCTGGTAAAAATGTTCGGACCTTACCCATGTTCAAACTTGATCTGTGCCCCTAACCAATAAGCTCACATACCATATATTGTTTAATTTCATTAATTATTACTGATGATATCCGGAAATGATCTGGGATGGATGGATGGACCCCAGTGATTTCTCCCACATTATTTTTCATTGGACAATGAGTATATACAATAGAAATACATCAAGAAAGACATAACTATCATAACCAATCTTGGTTCAGTATCTTTCTACACATTTTTCTGATTTGGTCATCGTCCATACATTCCGATGCTGATATTGCATTGCTTATGATGATAGTGTCTTTGATGGTCCTAGCTTTAATCCACACTCTGCCATTGACACCCACTGTTATCTCATAAGGAATGTTTTTGCTGAGCATTTTTAGTAGCACACTGTTCCCAGTCAGCAGCCTGCAACAGAGCAATTATAACCATATGTAAACAAGCCTGCAAATAGTGTGTCTGTTATTTGCAGAATGAGGTCCCCAGAGGGTGAATTTAGTAATGCTATCTGCACTGTGGGCTAGCATCACCAAATTAACCCTCTGGGACCTCATTCTGCTTAGGCCTCTTCTTCTGGGAAGTATCTATAGTCACAAATTAGCATTGTTTTTAGTTTGCAGAAGATAAAATGCATAATCGAGGAGATTGATGGGTGAACATTTATAACTTCAACTAGGGAACTTCAATCTGATCCAAGGTCCCCCATAGCAGTTGAGGCCAAAGCAGTGCAGGATAGCATCACTAAATTCACCCTCTGGGGATCTCATTGTGCAAATGACAGACACACTATATGCATGCTTGTTGAACAAGCTACAGTGTTACATAGTCTAAAGATTTTCACGATCATTCACATTACCTCTGCTATAAATAGCTTCTGCATGCAATCCCTGCAGTATGATGTCACAGCGCAAATAATTTTACGATTCACAGAATGATATCTATTTTCGGACGAATTTCATAACAAAACCGGGTGTTAACCCTTTACTCAACAGAACGGCCCTGTGCCAATGCATTCTCTTATATATGCGAGTCGACCATAGGTCGCCTCGCATATATAAGAGAATGCATTGGCTTAACACATTAAAAATTATAAAATTGTTAAAGAATGTAAGAAAAAATGGTAAAAAGTGTTAAAAAAAGATTTTTTTTAGGCCAATGCATTCTCTTATATATGCGAGGCGACCTATGGTCGACTCACATATATAAGAGAATGCATTGGCACAGGGCATAACTGTAACTATCACAATGTGGTCAAGGAGCCGGTTCCAATGATATCCATATTTGTATGGTTCTATTGAGACAGACCAAAGATATTTTAGGCTGTTGAAGCTTTATTTGGCCGGTTTTGGCCGTTTTGTTGGGTAAAGGGTTAACAGTTGAAATTTTTCTCTTCTCCATGCTAGGTATTATTGGTAAATTTTCGACGCATTTCAGCGTTTAATTTAGTTGTCGTAATTTCCAAATTTGTAGTAAACACTGTGCCAGGAAATTTATTATGCTATTATTAGCTGTGGCGAGAAACTGTGGAGTCACCGAATTCTGACAATTGCCTGATTGGCTTCATCGGTTTACTGTTAAAATGTTGTGATAGGCTGACAGTGACGTAAAGCTTCTTGGTAGTAATGAAATCCCCACTATTTTCTTTAAGCTCTTTAACATGTAGTTTGTTCGAGAGTCTAATTTTTATTCGAGGGTCCTGTTTATCATTGGTATCCTACATACTCTTTGATAGCTGAATACTAGCGACATGTTCTTACTTGGTTCCCATTGACTCATTTTCAGCCCTTTCATGATGAGAGCTATACTGGTGCAGCATTAGAGATCATGTGCCAGTGCAATCTCTTACATATGAGAGTCTCCCATAGGGAGCCTCGCATATATAATAGGATGCACTGGATTACAAAATCAAGGTAAATATTGTTAGGCCAATGTATTCTCTTATATATATGTGAGGCTTCCTATGGGATACACGCATATATTAGAAAACGCATTGGCACAGGGTTTTCGCAAAATTTCAGGAAGCTCCCGTCATGGAAGGGTTCAAGATGTTCAGCATAACAAATTGCAGTTGAAGAGTAATTAGGGAATTGTAATTCAAGTTCGGACGTGGATCGGTTAACAAATTTTGAATGGAGCACCACATCATGACAACAATCATAAAATACATCACTTCGTAGCCAGGATTAATACCTTTTATAGAATTAACATGTTATATTGATTTGCTTTTTGTGTTAAAGTCAGAACAAAATGCTGATACAACTTAAATACGGTCGCTAACCAATGCATAGCGTAGTGTATGTTAAGTCAGCAGAGCAGGCCTCTTAAATACAGTCGCTAACCAATGCATAGCGTGGTGTGTGTTAAGTCAGCAGAGCAGGCCTCTTAAATACGGTCGCTAACCAATGCATAGCGTAGTGTGTGTTAAGTCAGAAGAGCAGGCCTCTTAAATACGGTCGCTATTAACCAATGCATAGCGTGGTGTGTGTTAAGTCAGAAGAGCAGGCCTCTTAAATACGGTCGCTATTAACCAATGCATAGCGTAGTGTGTGTTAAGTCAGAAGAGCAGGCCTCAAAATATGGTGCCAGACATTTTCAGAATGCAAAGCAGGCTAGCATCACTAAATTCACACTGAGGACCTCATTCTGCTAAGCTGCTTAGACCTCATCTTCAATGGAAAGCATTTTCATTATCAAATTAACAAGTTTTTTGGTTTCTTTAGATACATTATTTTTGGTTTAGTTTCTTTATATACCCAAATTGGCAGATGACACACTGTATAATCGATGTACCCAATGGTTGCACATCACCATCTAGGAACTTAAATCTGAGTCTATGTCTCCCATAGAAGATGAGGCTATGCAGAATGACTTATATGCAGATGGTTTTATGTTACGTATTTATGTTAGATTACTACTGTGTAATATTTTATCGCACGTGTTGTGCCAGTATTAACTTTGTAAACTGTTTTAGAGCACACCTGTGGTTTTACGATTAAATAAAAAAAAATTGTATTATTATTATTATTACTGAGTATTAATGAGGTTCAGAGAAGGTGAATTTAGAGATGCTAACACACAGTCACTAAATTCACCTTCTGGGGACCTCATTTTGCAAATGTCCAGCACCATATTTTGGGCTTGACCTCAGTAACATTCTTATTCTAGGTATTCATTGCTATTACAGATACTTACTGCCTGGCGAGATTGAGGGAGCACCTGAAGAAAAATCCACCATCTCTGATAACACCCATTCCACTACTGTGGCCGAATTTATCAACGCATACGAGCTCTGCCTCCATGTACTTGTTTGCCGTAATAAAATTCCCAAAAACAATGTCTCCAACCTGAGAAAGAAATAAGACGTAGGTCCCACAAGTCAGCTTAATAAAGGTTATTTCGCAATGATTTTCAAGGCCTATTGAAGCCTTAAATTTTGAAATTCAAGGCCATTTCTTACAAATTTCAATGATGTGTTCAGTGAGCGGTGAATATAATGCCAAAAATCAAGACTATGATCGATTTATTTTATTGTATATTCAGCCATTGTTAAAGGGGGACTGTAGACTAAATCCAGCCATTTATGGGACCATCTCCTATTATACTCAACAGAATATATGCAACAAATGAATTAATTTAAGCCACGGATTAGTGCAAAATACACTCATGCATTGTGGTCTATGAACGATGCAAACAACATGGTAAAATATATTGACAATGAGTTTGTGACTTGAGTCATAAACTCATTTTCATTATAATTGCCATGTTGTTTGCATCGTTCATAGAGCACAAGAGTGTATTTTGCACTAATCCATGGCTCAAATACATTTATTTGTTGCATATATTCTCTTGAATATAAAAGGAATCGATTCCATAAATGGCCGGATTTAGTGTACAGTTTCCCTTTAACCTAAAAATTATACATGTGTATCTATAAAGGTTGAAGTAAAATGCAGAAATAATGATATTATTAAAGTTTTTAATTTTGTTTGAGTAATCTACCTTGACATCAGGGCGGTTTCTCTTGGTGGCTGCCTCGAATGACAGATAAGATAGCGTCACACGGTCATTACCACCAACATCAACTCTGAATATATCACCAGCTTTACTCATTACAACGCCGATAACATTATCATTCTTTGTAGGTAAATACTGAAATAAAGGGTGGAACAATGGAATCAGATACATGTATGTACAAGGCTTGAAATACTGTGTCTGTCATTTGCAGAATGAGGTCCACAGAGGGTGAATTTAGTGATGCTAGACCGCAATCACTAAATTCACCATCTGGGAACTTCATTCTGCTTAGGCCTCATCTTCTGGGAAGTATCTATAGTCTTAAATTAACATTTGTTTTAGTTACTTTTTCCCTTCTGTTCATTTCCTATATCCCCTATAAATCAAGGTTACTAATAGGCGAACATCACCAAATTCAACTGGAGAACTTCAATCTGATCCTAGGTTCCCCCATAGAAGTTGAGGCCTTAGCAGAATGAGGTTCCCAGAGGGCAAATTTTATGATGCTAGCATGCCATGTGGGATAACTTCACCAAATTCACCTTCTGGGGACCTCATTCTGTAAATGACAGACACACTATTTCAAGGTTTGGATAATGGTCGTTTGTTGAACTTATTATCTGAACATTTCCCACCAATAAATAAGAATCCTTCTGCCCTTTATTAATCTTTTTGTATATCTATCATCTGCTTTTAGTACCTAAATATCCCTCCAAATGAGCAATAGACCATTCCAATGTATACTTCTATAGCTATTGGTAGAATCCATTAAGTATAGAAAGGGTTAACACAACTTACACTCTTCTCATGGCTGTCCACCCAGTAGATATTAGGAGTCTTGAATCTTAAGATCCCCGGCTTACAAACACAGCTCTTCTGTTCCTCATTCTGTCTCAAACCAGGGCCGAGGATCACTTTCCCATGCTTATCTGTTGCATCCAGTTCCCCAGGGCAGTCACCGGGCAGAACAATCCTATTTGGCTCAAAAACAGCAGTCATGATTCTCAAGATTTCAGGGTTATTTTCACCCAAATGGATAAATCATAATTGTCTGCAATGTAAATAAATTCTAAAATAGTGGCGAGTCAATACGAAATAATTACATGCGCTTCATTTTCTATAATATTTTGCCATTGGCTTCCAAAATGCTAATGCATTTAACCCTTCCATGACTGGATTTTTTATTATAGAAGCTGAAATTATTTTCACGTCCCATTTGTTGATTTAAGTATGTTTTATCAAGGTTTTGGATCATGTAATACATAGAATCTACAACTCATCCCAGTTTTTATTACATATCTACATGTATCAACGTAAATCACATGATCGCACGAGTTTCCAGCCATTTGATAATTCTCAGAATCGCACTAGTGCAATCTGTCGACGGAACTATTTCATTCAGTGTTGTTAGACTGGTTCTCTCCGTTACGACAATAAAGAAACAATAAGCGATCAATCGATGAGATGATTCATTCAAGTAGTTTCATTTCAAGAATATGTTTGCCGAGGCACATAATTTAATTTCAAACGCATCATTAAAGATGGGTCAAGGTCACTCGCGGATAGACGGGCTCCCTGTCTGATTGTTGCGTTAACCCTAAAATGCCGTTAAAACTCAATTAAATTCACATTTTTTGTACCGGAGATGTCAACTTACTATGATATGGAGATATGTAATAAAAATAGAACCGCATGAGTGTCTGAATTTTGACGAATTATCGCACTGATTTGTTGGCGGAACGCGATACCTCTCGTGCGGGACTGTGTCCCACACTCAAGGTATCGCTCCGCCAACAAATCTCGTGCGATAATTTCGTCAAAATCCAGACACTCATGCGGTTATATAGTGGACTTTACAAAACTCGTCCAGTAAATTAGTTCTGGTCCTCACCAAAGGCCCGGTCGAGACTGAATTTACTGGACTTGTTTTGTAAATTCCGCTATAAACTGGGGACAGGTTGTAGATTCTCTATACACAGATTATTTATAACAAATGATAATATGTGTGTGGGCACAGGGGATCGGAGCACAAGTTGCTGAACTTATCGGAGCTCCTCTACCCTGGCACTCAATTGCTAATAAATATAAGTATAACAGATGGTTTTAATTCATATGTATTATAGATGTTACTATTTAAGTGTGGCTATTGGAGTGGCTATGGTCTCGCAGTTGGGGGTAAGAGATAAGTATAATATGAGAATTATGATAATTATGAGAACCGGTTAGTCAATGAGATAAATGATTGTACTGTCTCAAACAGGTGCAACAGGTCCATGACCGGAGCTTCCTGAAATTTTGCGAAAACCCTGTGCCAATACATTCTTATAGTATATATGCGAGTCTCCCATATGGAGCCTTGCATATATAAGAGAATACATTGGCCTAACAATATTTACCTGATGAGCCAGTGCATTCTCTTATAAATGTGGGAGACTCACATATGTAAGATAATGCACTGGCAAAGGATATTTAATGCTGCACCAGCGCAGCTCCCATTATGAAAGGATTAAATAGGATAACTACATTAGAGTCGAAGTGAACATTGAGTGTGGCAACACGTGACGACGTCACAATAAAGTTCCAAATATTTAATGATACTTCCAACTCCAAATGCATTGTCAGGTTGTATTTATTGTTCACTGAGATGTAATATATAAAGTAATAATCTCGATTTTCTGACAATTTTTTTTCCTGAACCAACGTAAGTAAAAATATTTTTTTTAAATCTCTATAAAGTTCACATTTTGTATTTCTAACATAATCCACCATCAATTATACTCTTAAAATGTTGCACCACCAATGGGCATTGTTGCTGTGATTACTGATATAAGTCTCAGTCCTTCCCAGGAGATGGGAGCAATTGCTCTCGCACCCGTACGCACTCGTAATTTTCAATTCACGGGTGCTAAAATTTGCACTCATCCCTCTTCTCAAAATACTTATGGAGATTGTAATTGTTGATTCAATATTAAACTAATTTAAGGTTTATTAGATCCTTTAGCATCTCAGTTCAATTATGGCATATTAAAGTGTAACTGGACATAGGTCTATTCCACAATGACATCTTGTTTGAGAAAAACTCAACTTACGATTATATTATGGGTGCAATATTACACCCGCCTTCTGAATTACACGAGCAAATAAATGCTCTCGCTGTGTTTTCCTCGTGGGAAGGACTGAAGTCTACTAATATAAGTCAACGGAATCATTTATTTTGGACTCAATAAAATTTTGGAATAATTGGGTCCACTTGACTCCACAATGACCTTAATAAACCCTACTGTGGTGAAGAAGTCATGGTTAAATGGCAAATTTACCTGGCTCATCGGACCACAATGGAAATAAGACGATATACTTATATGCTTTATTGTAGGGATATCGAATCGCCAATGGTAAATTAAAATGATCCAAAACAGATTAATTTTTACGGAAAGGCTATTCTACCATAAATGGTAGAATAGCCAATGAGGCTATTCTACCATATATGGCAGTATAGCCTCTTAGGCTATTCTGCTGTACAAAAATTAGCGTCTATTTTTACGTCAATGTATGTGATGTCCAAACATGGCGCTATCGTCTTTGCATGATTTTCATCAGGGATAGGCCTACTTTTATCTAGCCCTATATATATATATATACAAATGTATATACTACATGATTAGATGTTTTATTGGGGTGGGGGTTGGCCTACAGACATACATGCATATACAGAGACACCAAAACTGGTGTGATACCATGTGAGTTGATCAATGTGTTTCAAGTGTACCTGAAGGGCATACCGGTATGTCGTGCGTGAGTTGTCTTAAAAAATGAACGCCAGAATGTTTATGGCAGACTATAGCCATATCTCGGGTTATGGCTATTCTACCGTATATGTCAGAATAGCCAGCGAGGCTATTCTACCCCATACGGCAGAATAGCTATATGCTGGGTTAGAGCTATTCTGCTGTATATGGCAGAATAGCTTCTTTGCCTATTAAGAAGTATACAGCAGAATAGCCTCGGCCTAATTTTTAATCGCTCAAAAAGTATACATGTATAAGCGGTGAGAGCTTTCCGATGAATGGCAGCACTAAATTCTGAAAAATTTCACATAATTCTGCTGTGGTTAAAGGGTCATATACTTCGGGCATTACTGTATGATTCTATGTCGAGAAAGGGCAATAACTCCACCAAAATTATTCCAACTGAACTCAAAATCAAAGGTGCCCATACTGGTTGACATCTGTGTCAAGTTTAAAAATAATTGACTGCAAAATGACTGAATACAGGCTGGGACAAGAGATGCATCACAGGATGTACTATTCTATGTAAAAAAAAAAATGGCAATAACTCCGCCAAAATGAGTCTGACCGAACTCAAAATCGTAGGTGTGCATGTTCCTATACTGTTTGATATTATACATGTATTTTGTATGTGTCAAGTTTAAAAAAAAAATGACCAGAAAATGACAGAATATAGCCTACAGGCTCAGACAAAGTTCCGGACGGACGGATGAGGATCATTTCTATAGACACAATTAAGACTTTAAGTCACAGAAGTTGGAATCACTGATTTTTATGCCATTTTTTGGGAGTTATAGGCATGTTGCTCAACCCTAATGCGGCAGTAATGCCTATAACTCCCAAAAAATGGATTAAAAGTCAGTGATTCCAACTTCTGTGCTTTAACAGGTCTGGCAAATGTGAGAATACAGCTAACTAGCTGTATTCAGCTATATATTATACTCTCAAACCGGCTGTTTTTCGATAATAAACTAGAAGCGCTAATTTGCGCATCGAAATTAGGCCACCATATTCTGCGGCCACCCTCAACCAAATCAAAACCGTCGCTTGTTTTCTGACAAACTG
Organism: Siphonodentalium dalli; assembly: GCA_032622095.1. Classification (NCBI taxonomy): domain Eukaryota; kingdom Metazoa; phylum Mollusca; class Scaphopoda; order Gadilida; family Siphonodentaliidae; genus Siphonodentalium; species Siphonodentalium dalli. The sequence continues at coordinate 159,437,096 of CP136069.1, read as the reverse complement.
TTGCCTTTTGTCGACATGGCGATTATGTGTGAAAACTTACTACGGCGGTCGATGTCGGTCATAACTGTTTAATAACTCTCTTATGCAAAGCGGAATACCTTGAAAAATACATTAATAAATACAATATTTATCACCGAAGATGGAACAACTTAAACATTCCCGGAAGTATAAATAGGATGCTGCTAAAACGCAGTTTGGTTGGTGCGTTAAAACAGGTAAAAAGGGGAACATCTCTAGCCAGAGTTCAACCGAGCGAGTACCACTCACTGCTTGAGCTGACACTCTCCAAAAATACGGAAATGCATTCATGTACATGTATGTCGAATCGCGAAAATACAAATAACAATGTTATATGTTTAGTAAGTTTTTACACATTATATATTTTCCCGCCAAAACAGATTGAATAGTTCTGACACGCTAACGACCAGGACTTCATGTTAAAATACTTCAGAAATTATATGTCGCATTTTCATTTCAGTTGTCCCTATGTTGTGCCATACATTTGCAATATGCCGCACAATATCTGTATATACCGTTATGAATAGTTATCAGTATCGCTCACAAACCGCTAGTGGTAGGCCCTATGTAATTCTAAATGCTTGATATAGGTACACCATTCTAACGCCCCCTACTAGTACAGGTTTAGCATCGGGAAGAAGTAAACGAGTGTTTGCGATGAATTTGATCTTTATTTTATAAGTTAGCTAATGAATGCATTCGCAGAAAATAGTCCCCAGAATATTTACTGACATCGACCGCCGTAGTAAGTTTTCACACAAAATCAGAACTGCCGTGTCGACAAAAGGCAACACTTTGTCAGAAAACAAGTGACGGTTTTGATTTGGTTGAGGGTGGCCGGAGAATATGGTAGCCTAATTTCGATGCGCAAATTAGCGCTTCTAGTTTATTATCGAAAAACAGCCGGTTTGAGAGTATAATATATAGCTGAATACAGCTAGGTTAGCTGAATACAGCTATTGTAGCTGTATTCTCACATTTGCCAAACTTGTTTAAACAGTTCGAGGATTTTGTTAGTGATAACATCGTAGAAAAACGGACTGTAAACAACGAAAGTGCATTCGAACTGATCCCGACAAACACGGATCAATTTGGAAACTCCTTATTTCCAAGAACAGTGATTGACTGGAACCATCTGGACGATTCCACAGTCAACGCTGCCGACTTAGATACATTCAAGTCGGCCGTGGGAGAACATCAATAGCGCTCCTCCCACCGTCCTGCAAAAGCCACATTTGGTCACTAAGGACGTACCATATACAGTTTAAGCACAGTCCTAGGAATCACTGTCCATGTAATATTAAATTTGATTAAAATATAACAAATAGATCTAGATATATTACCTCTACTATATAGATATAAGCTACAGTTAGGCAACTTCAGATTTTGTTATTATGTAAATCATCACCTCATTGGCTGCAGACCACCCCCTGTGCTCTATCACTAAAACGAACAATTCGATTTTTCGTTCGAAAAAAATGCATTTATCTCCCCACATTTGACATGTGACAATTAAGTTAATTGTTCTTAATGTGCTCGTCGGGTCATATCAACTGTACCTTGTCTGAGTTGTACATAAATCGTAATTTTCCATCCAATATTCACATTGAATAACTGTCGGCTAAATTATCAAGTGACGTAATTCTGCAAAATTGTTTAAAACGGGAAGTTATCAATCCAGTTCCCTATTACACATTACTTTTGCAGCCAAACCCAGCACGAGTTATCTCCCATTGCCATTCTTGAGATGCGGAGTTAACTGGGAGCTTGGAATATAAAATTTGCTTTCACATCTCAAGATATCAACCACCCCCAGGGCCCTACTTGAAAATATATAGATATATTAGTTTGAGATGGTCATTTCTACATTTCTCTAGTAATGAGAATGAGTTAAAATGTGTACTTAGTAGTGTACAACAGAGCCAGTTTTAACACACCCGACGTCTGTTTACTCACATCCGTAATCCCTTTTATTCGGATTATCACCGGTTGGCTATACGCGAACGAACTATTTACAGATTGGGTGGTTTTCTCAGAAATGATTAGGAATCCCCGAGAGTTGGACTTGAATGAATATTCGAGGAACTAACAGACATTTTTCTGGTAAGTGGGTAAAGATAGAAACAATCTGAATACACCAGCGTTTCAAGAAAAAAATACGGAATATGATGATATAAACTCAGAAAGCGAGAATGTTTTTGTGGCATAAAAATTTGTACTCTTGTAATTTCGTTCAAATCATCTACCAATGAAAATGCAGAACACAAAATTTTTACTTGCCAAACTGGTATATATATTAATATAATAACTATATAACTATAATATATTGATTTAATATTATTAAATAATATTTTATTCAACTAACAGTGATTCCTAGGGACTGTGGTTTAACAGGTCTGGCAAATGTGAGAATACAGCTACAATAGCTGTATTCAGCTAACCTAGCTGTATTCAGCTATATATTATACTCTCAAACCGGCTGTTTTTCGATAATAAACTAGAAGCGCTAATTTGCGCATCAAAATTAGGCTACCATATTCTCCGGTCAACCTCAACCAAATCAAAATCGTCGCTTGTGTTCTGACAAAGTGTTGCCTTTTGTCGACACGGCAATTCTGATTTTGTGTGAAAACTTACTACGGTGGTCGATGTCAGTAAATATTCTGGGGACTATTTTCTGCAAATGCATTCATTAACTAACTTATAAAATAAAGATCAAATTCATCCCAAACACTCGTTTACTTCTTCCCGATGCTAAACCGGTAGGGGGCGTTAGAATGGTTTACCTATATCAAGCATTTAGAATTACAATATACCACTAGCGGTTTGTGAGCGATACTGGTAACTATTCATAACTGTATATACAGATATTGTGCGGCATATTGCAAATGTATGGCACAACATAGAGACAACTGAAATGAAAATGCGACTTATATAATTTCTGAAGTATTTCAAACATGAAGTCCTGGTCGTTAGCGAGTCAGAACTATTCAATCTGTTTTGGCGGGAAAATATATAATGTGTGAAAACTTACTAAACATAACATTGGTATTTGTATTTTCGCGATTCGACATACAAGTATGCGTTTCCGTATTTTTGGAGAGAATCAGCTCAAGCAGTGAGTGGAACTCGCTCGGTTAAACTCTGGCTAGAGATGTTCCCCTTTTTACCTGTTTTAACGCACCAACCAAACTGCGTTTTAGCAGCATCATATTGATACTTCCGGGAATGATTAAGATGTTCCATCTTCGGTGATAAATATTGTATTTAATGTATTTTTCAAGGTATTCCGCATTGCATAAGAGAGTTATTAACCGTTATGACCGACATCGACCGCCGTAGTAAGTTTTCACACATAATCACCATCGCCGTGCCGACAAAAGGCAACACTTTGTCAGAACACAAGCGACGATTTTGATTTGGTTGAGGTTGACCGGAGAATATGGTAGCCTAATTTTGATGCGCAAATTAGCGCTTCTAGTTTATTATCGAAAAACAGCCGGTTTGAGAGTATAATATATAGCTGAATACAGCTAGGTTAGCTGAATACAGCTATTGTAGCTGTATTCTCACATTTGCCAGACCTGTTTAAGTAATGGAATAGTTACAGTACACTGTTAAGTCTGTAATGCTAATGATAATATTGATATAGACTTATAGTATAGCCAACTCGTAGTCCAAAATTGACTATACGTGCATATACATTGAATGTATGGGATATCTTTAATTCTTTATTATCCCGTAGATTTTCGACTAAGCCAAAAATAGGAAATGTACATAAAATGATCAAAGTTCATGTTTCAGAAGCATACATATGAAAGGTAATGTTCCACTCCACGTCCAATTTCTGTCTTTAAAGACTGCGATTGTGAAGTGAAAAACAATACATATAATGATATATTCACAAAAATAACAACGTGATTGATTGAAAAATGTAGAGTTACCGTACTTGGGAGCGATGGTCACTAAAAAGTGTACTCCGACTCCGGATCGACTCCGACTCCGGCCCGACACCGACTCGGGGAAAATGTGTACTCGGAAGATATGTGTTGCATATCTTTTCCACTTTATGGAAAAAAATAATTGTTTTGCTAAATTATATGCTACTATGTCAATTTATTACTATATGTTCCTAAAGTGTGAGCTTGGAGTCAGGAATGCCCTGGTTAAGTTAAAGGTACTCAATCCGAACAGAGGGTCCCCATCTCAACAGATTCCAACAACAACAATCCGATCAGAGGGTCCTATATTACTATTTCTTTGGCTTTGGAGGTAAAAAATATTTGATTCGAGTCGAGGAACCCATCAAACAAAGCTCAGAGTTATTAGATATTGATTTTTGAAATTTGTTATGTTCTCGACTGAGATGAGTAATAATAATTGCCGTCAATTTCGTATCCTGCTCGAGATGTGTACACCAAAACACTATTCAAACAGACAAGGATGGATAACTCTCAAATCAAGTGGTAATAATAACGCAAATTTGACTCAGTTCTGGGCCAGAAAGTATTCCCGATAATGAAAAATAATAGATTTCTAAAATCGATATCTAACAAATCTGAGATTTGATGGGTGACTTCCTCGACTCGAATCAAATATTTTTGACCCCCGAAGCCATTGAAATAGTAATTGAGAGGAGTTTTATCGGATTGAGTACCTAATTTCTTGCTTCACTATCCACTTCACAAACACTAAATATTGTACAATTCTTTTAACAGGTTGTATAAATATATTGGTGATATGAATTAATTATTTTATTCAGTGAAACATAATCAGTTCTCACATTTGTCGTGGTGTCAAAAAATGTCATACTCCAGCCCCGACGCTGACTCGGGGTCATTGTGTACTCGGAACATGTATGGTACAATTGTATCACTATTATTCGAATATAATTTATTATTTCAACGAACTATAAGTCAGCGAAGTCATAGTTATACCAATGTTAAAGTGATGTGAAACACCCCGGTATGGTGATCAACTAGAAATTGGGAATAATCTTGTTAAAGTAGTAGTTTTTAGAATTATTATATCCAAATAGACAACAAACATCCCATTCTTATATATTAATTAAATGTAGTGACTCTCGATGGCAAAATCATTTTCATGAGTTTATCGCCGATAGATGCGTCCCGAATCAAGTAGTAAATATTTACAATTTAGCGTTGTTCAAACGGTGTTTTATATGGGGTGGGGTGGTCGATTTGCTTAAAATTTCCGGCGATGTTAGTAGAATGTTACATTCCTTCAGCTGGCATAGCTCCCGATTACTAACTTATCAGCTTTACGCACACGAACAAGTACATAATATGTCTTTAACTTCATTCAAACAATACTTTTAACACACGCTTTCTCATTAAGAGTACTATATAGAGTAATCCCTAAAATTTATCTTTATGTAATCTACCACTGACATAATGGACTAATAACCTAAAATTTATCTTTATGTAATGTAATCTACCACTGACATAATGGACAGTAGTTTCGATGTTTTAAAGTACCGGTAACACTTTACCCGTAGAATATATTTAAAGGTACTCAACCCGTAAAGAGGGTCCCCATCTCAACAGATTCCAACAACAACAATCCGATCAGAGGGTCCTATATTACTATTTCTTTGGCTTTGGGGGTAAAAAATATTTGATTCGAGTTGAGGAACCCATCAAACAAAGCTCAGAGTTATTAGATATTGATTTTTCAAATTTGTTATGTTCTCGAGATCAGTACTAATAACTGCCGTAATCTGCTCTGGATGTGTACTCCAAATCTATTCAAACAGACAAGGATGAATAACTCTAAAATCAAGTGGTAATTTTAACGCAATTTTGACTGAGTTCTGGGCCAGATAGTATTCCCGATAATGAAAAATAATAGATTTCTAAAATCGATATCTAACAAATCTGAGCTTTGATGGGTGACTTCCTCGACTCGAATCAAATATTTTTGACCCCCGAAGCCATTGAAATAGTAATTGAGAGGAGTTTTATCGGGTTGAGTACCTTTAAAGCTGTTGCTGTTATTATTGTCCTCCGATGTTCAGTAATGAGAACTCTAGCTGGTACTCCCAGCATAGTATAACTTATAACGTATAACTTTTTACATAATAACTCGATGATGTGTCTTTAAAAAAAAAATTTAATCCGCCCGACTTCCACCTGGAACTATATTAGTCCCAGCTTCCACGAAGTCGGCTGGTCCCACACCCATATACAGGATGAGGGGAGTTAAAATGAACCAAAAAGACACTGAATGAAAAACCCCGACGTCGGGGTACACTTTTTAATGTAATTTGGATGTAAACTTTATTATAATAGAAGAAGAATTTGCAATGTTTGAATGAAGTTAACATTGGTATAACTATGACTTCGCTGACTTATAGTTCGTTGAAATAATAAATTATATTCGAATAATAATGATACAATTATATCATATATCTTCCGGGTACACAATTTTCCCGAGTCGGCGTCGAGGCCCGAGTATAACATTTTTTGACACCACGACAAATATGAGAACTGATTATGTTTCACTGAATAAAATAATTCATATCACCAATATATTTCTACAACCTGTTAAAAGTATTGTACACCATTTAGTGTTTGTGAAGTGGATAGTGAAGCATTAAATTCAAGATTTAACTCGGGTACACTTTTTCTCATTCCGGCTTGGAGTACACTTTTTAGTATGTTTTCGAAGTAAAAATGCTATTAAAAAGTATGTTAGTAATTTTTTCGGTAAGTTTTTATCACATATGTAATAAATTGGCATAGAAGCATATAATTTAGCAAAAGAATTTGTTTTCCCCATAAAGTGGAAAAGATATGCAACATACATCTTCCGAGTACACATTTCCCCCCGAGTCGACGTCGGGGCCGGAGTCCACTTTTTAGTGACCATCCTTGGGAGCTTCTACTTTACGGTACCTTAAAGTCCCGGTTGACCGGATGTTCTTTGAAAGAGTAAATCAAGCTCCCACAACGTCGCCAACCTTTCATGCGTTATCATTAAGTCGAGCCGAGCACTGATTCTGGTGCGAAATGATGTTATAGGGAGGGGCTAACCCCGGGATGGTCGAAAGGGCCGACAGGAACCTCTCCTTCACCTCTCATGGAATTGCCTTTACCTGTTTACCTGTTTCTTGATTTTCTGCCTTTACTTCAAAGGCACACCCTTTCGGTAGTAGCCTATTCAGTTTAGTACATCTATATGTACAGGTTAAAAATCCTGTTAAAATATCAGTGATAATTAAGACCATCTATGGGTGTCACCCGACGACTTGGTTGACAATTTGAGACCATTGTATCGTTTTATGTGTAGGTTGTAGCATAATAGTCTACGTGAATGGAATTGGAGTAGACCAAGCTCTTCAGCTGGTGTGGTACCATTATTATTGGCTGCATTCGCATCAATCACTACCTGGAGCAGGCTGTGTTGTAGAATCTCGGGATGAGACCTGCTGGCACCCTGGATCAGTTGTATAATATATGTGGCATGATAGGCATCACCCCATTGCGAACATCATTCAGGTGATCACATTGCAATACAAAATGTTCAAAAGTCTCTGGATGTTGCTTGCAGAGTTGACAGGTAGGATCAACTTCGGCCTTATTAAAATTCAACCGAATAGTTTGCAGAATATACGTGCCAGTGGCTATTTTATAGATTTCACCGGGATGCGATTGTATACTCTACTGCTTATATGCTACTGGATGTAATTACTGGATGACATTTTCCAGGAGAATACTCTTTGGATAATAAGTTTAGTGATGGGTACATGTTGGAAGCTGAGTGGAACTGAGTTTTGGAAGACCGGCTATGACCTGTTTGGAAGTTGGGATCGCAGTAAATCCACATAAGCAAATCCACCATCGATTAGTGGTCACGTCTCTGGAACATGTTTCATTCTGTATCACTGTGAAACTTAGAGTATTCCCTCTTTGTGCGGTGATCGTGTTTTAACTATCGGGTATTGCACAACACCTTTGCTTTAATATATATTACCAATGAATGGGTATGTTTATCGGGTGAGCCGCAGCTGGTGGAAACCTGAGTACATCGGTGCCTGAGCACCACCACACTCACTTCATATGAGCCTGAAGCATCTGAACTTCTCGGCTCCGTCAGTCCTCGGGCTGGCAGGGGTCGGGGTCTACCCAGTCAACTCGACACTCACCTTTTCATATTTTGGCAGCGGTTGGAAACTTCACCGTAATAACTTCAAATTATGAAATTATCAGTATAATATACTATTATATATTGGTGAACGCAAAGCTCATTCAAAAATACATTTGCGTTAGTAAAACAAAGCAATGGTGTAAAAAAACCAAAAACAAACTATACTGTGCCGATTGCGATAAGGCCCCCCCCCCCCCCATACCATCGTTATTTTATAAAATAAATTATCTTTAAAAACTGTTCAAAGACTTAAGAATGTTTATCTGAATTTCATATATCTCATAATGGTTCATTCTGTCTCACTAATTAATTTAGCAATATCCTTTTTATGAGTGGAATGGTTTATTCCCATTTTTTCTTTTTCTAAAACATTGGACATAATGATACTAATTATTAACTTATTTATGTAATAAGTATATATTGATATGACTTGTTAGTTCAGTATATCTTTAAAATGGCCGCACAATCGTTATCCCATAGTATTATTCACAATGTGCGATCCACAGGTGTTGAAACTGAAATGCATTTTGTTATTGCGTGTAGTGAATACTCCGATCTAAGACAAATACTATATCGAGATATTGAAGATTATGACTATGAATTTTCGAAAATGAGTGACAGTGAAAAATTTCAAAATATTATGAGAAATGATGATGTAAAGATTATAAATACCATATGCAACATGATCCGGTTGTTGCTTTCTCAGAAGGGGGTTTTTGAAAACTGAGTAACTTTACAGAGAAAAACCTGACACGGTTTTCGAATGATGATGCTTCGCATATAACATTTATTAAACGCAATGTATATTTCATTTTGTGTTTTTACATGTTTAATCATTATGTAACTTTCAACTACCTATATAATTGGTGTATTGCAATACATATTCTATTCTATTCTATTGGAATCTTTGGAAAAGACTGTAGATCAGTAAACATTCATTATTGCAGGGTCCATGCATGCCTGTTTTGAGTCGGCAAGAAGCATAGCATTTGCGAGTCAGAAAAACTCGGGCTAAAGCAATGCCATTTTATATACCAAAACGTATAACTCCATTTTGATAATCGTACTCCTGTGTTAGTCACTCGGATGGGCCCCGTTGACTATCACCGTTCAGCCTCGTTGGCAAATCATCGCTACACCACCGATCCCGTTTATTCTGGGGAAATTTTGGGCTACAATTTCTGGGGCGGCTTTGTGTAATATTTGACTTCAGGTACATTTAATCGTAAATAGCAAGTATAGTGTATTTTTCAGTGCAAAATAATGGATGTTTTGTCAACAGTGCCGGTGTTTTAGTCATGGGTGGGCAATCCTAAAACAGATAATACATACCTCTCCGTTTGTGCGGAATCTTTGGTTTAGTGCGGAGTTCTAAATTCCTGTCTGCAGAAATTACTCAAAAACTCGAAGTGCCTCGTTGTCGGCTCGGAGCGGCTCCCGATTGCTGGGAGCGGCCTTCGATCGATTCCCCCGTGCATGTGTGGTTGACATTAACTTTTTTTCAAGTTTTCGCGCTAATGGTTATAAAAATAGAGGGCTAAGAAACTAAGGGCCGTATATACTGAGGTAAACACATCGGACGAATCTGGTTTTCGAACTTGTTCGAGCTATTGTTGTACAACTCCATATATACCAAATATGGATGAAATTGGTTGACGTTTGTTGTTCAAGTTATCGCGATAACGGACCAAAACTCTGGTAAAAGCCAGATTTACCAGGCTCTACTCTGGTAAAATGTGGTAAAGTCAGGTTTACAATAAAAACATACCCTTGTAGATTCCATGTAAAGGCATGGTAAACTCACTCTGGTAAAAGCCATGTAAAATGGACATACACTTATAAATTCAGGTAAATCATGGTAAAGTCAGGTTAACAATGATAATCTCTGGTAAAAGCCATTTACACCCATGTAAATGAAAGTGTCAATGACACTGTAGCTCAACATGGGAAGGCGTTAATAAGTTTATGCTGAGCAGTCAATAGAATGATAAAGAAAGTCAAAAGTTTCAGTAAATGGATTGTATTGTGTAAATGAAATTAATTTCATTTAAAACATTTCTCCACTAAGGTAGCAGTACACGATTTCCAGCAATTTTGCCAACCTGTGAGGGGGTACTGTACTTCAAATCAATGCTGAGCCATTATCTTTGGCATATAGGTCCCATCAAGCATGTTTTAATTTCGACAGAAATTTAAGGTGTAATCACTTGTCTGTACTTTAGCTTCTTCGTACAATTTGTTATTGAGTTATGCCCCTTGGTTTGCACACACAAAACGCTCAATTTTACCCATTTTTGGACTCAAATTGACCATTTTCAACCCAAAAACAGACCACGATAGAGCGAATATAAGTAAATAAGCTTCTTCCACCTGATAGAGCTATGTTAGAGCTGAGAAATATTTGAAATAGAAAAAAAGTTATCGTATCAATTTGAAACAAATGTCTTGCGAGCCCAGATGACAGAATTCAGGGGAGAGAAATCGGGCTATTTTCCTGTAACCAATAACACAGAGTTGGCCTCCACTGAATACGAAAACCCTGTTGCGTATCCAAATTTTTCACTTTTTTGAGAACTTTCCCAGTTTTGTAAAATAATTAAACCTTCAAACCAGTAAATACACATTTAACACAGGCTATACTGGCTGTTATGCCCCCCAGATACTTATTTTTCTATTTTTCAGACCCCCTACAACCCGTGAAATCGTGTACTGCTACCTAAATGTGGACTGCAGGGTGTGCCAATGGATTCAAATGTGAAATCCAAGATGGCTCCAGTCGCCCATGTTTTGTAACAAATTTCGGAGGAATTGGACAGCTTCCATCTAGAGGTCAAACCAACGAACCATATGCAGTTTGTGTGAAAGATGAGGGATGTGGCATGTAGGGTGTGCCAAATCATTTTAGTCATGAAAAGAGTAAAATCCAAGATGACCACTGCCACCATGTTTAAAAAAAAAACTAAATTCGGAAAATATCTTTGGCTCCCATTTAGAGGTCACCCTGAAGATCCTTATGAAGTTTTGTGTCAGATGATCGGATGACGCCTACAAGTTGTGCCGAAGGATTTAGTCATGCAAAGAGTAAAAATCAAAAATGGCCGTTGGTGGGCATGTTTTTAAACAAATTTCTGAAAACATCATTGGCTCCAATCGACAGATCACCATGGAGATCCTTATGAAGTTTGGTGACGACCAGATGAGGGATTTGGTCTGTAGGGTGTGCCAAAGCTAGGATTTAGTCATGCAAAAAGTAAAATACAAGATGGCTGCCGGTGGCCATGTATTTAATCGAAAATCGTTCAAATTTGACAGCTTTAATTTAATCCTAATCATGCCTATCATTCCTTACATATATGCGGACTGCAGGGTGTGCCGATGGATTCAATTTGAAATACAAGATGGCTGCTGGCAGCCATGTTTTTAAACGAATTTAAAAGGCAAGTAAAGACATGGTGTACGCCACTTTACTCTCATCAAATGCCGGTGATCGAAAAAGAACATACATGGGTAAAACCCATGTAAATCAGAACATACTGTAGTAAATAACTTCTTATGGAGAAACGCTCCCAAAAAACGCTGTTTAGATGTTTGCATTATTTTTTTCATTTCTGTACATCCATTATTTAGTCAATAGTCAATATACCTGTATATTTCTTCGAGGAAAAAAGCGCGATTAAAAACATTATTTACTTCAAAAGTCGTCAGTTACTTGGCGCTATACAACCATGGTGATTTTTTATCGGTTGGTTCCAGTCAGAGATGAATTTTGTGAATAACTGAGATCTACATTGTCTAGTTTAATTTTTTTTGTGGTAGCTAATAACACATATCCTTGATTTCGAATGAGATGAGGTTCGTTGGCGTTTGTCAAAGTTACCACGCTAACGGACATCAAATTTCTATAATTAGAAACAAGTGGCATAAAAAAGCTGTGTACCCAACTGAAAGAAAGTGGGTGACAGTGACCATTTTATTAAACTTCACCCGAATTGTTTGCAGAATATACGAGCCAGTGTCTATTTTAGATTTCACCTGGATGCGATTGTAGTCTCCACTGCTTATGGTACTGAATGTAATTACTGGATGACATTTTCCAGGAGAATACACTTTGGATAAGAAGTTTAGTGATGGGTACATGTTGACAGCTGAGTGGAACTCAGTTTTGGAAGACCGGCTATATATGGCCTGTTTGGAAGTTGGGATCGCAGTAAATCCACTTAAACAACTCCACCATCGATTTGTGGTCACGTCCCTGGTAAATGTTTCATTCTGTATCACTGTGAAACTTAGAGTATTCCCTCTTTGCCCGGTGATCGTGTTTTAACTATCGGGTATTGCACAACACCTTTGCTTTAATATATATTATCAAAGTATGGGAACGTTTATCGGGTGAGCCGCAGCTGGGTGGAAAACCTGAGTACATCGGTGCCTGAGCACCACCACACTCACTTCATATGAGCCTGAAGCATCTGAACTTCTCGGCTGCGTCAGTCCTCGGGCTGGCGGGGTCGGGGTCTACCAGCCAACTCGACACTCACCTTTTCATATTTCGGTAGCGGTTGGAAACTTCACCGTAATAACTTCAAATTATGAAATTATCAGTATTATATACTATTATATATTGGTGCACGGAAAGCTCATTCAAAAATACATTTGCGTTAGTAAAACAAAGCACTGGTGTAAAAAAAACAATACTGTGCCGATTGCGCCCCGCCCCGCCCCGCCCCGCCCCCCCTACCATCGTTATTTTATAAAATAAATGATCTTTAAAAACTGTTCAAAGACTTAAGGATGTTTATCTGAATTTCATATATCTCATATTGGTTCATTCTGTCTCACTAATTAATTTAGCAATATCCTTTTTATGAGTGGAATGGTTTATTCCCATTTTTTCTTTTTCTAAAACATTGGACATAATGATACTAATTATTAACTTATTTATGTAATAAGTAGATATTGATATGACTTGTTAGTTCAGTATATCTTTAAAATGGCCGCACAATCGTTATCCCATAGTATTATTCACAATGTGCGATCCACAGGTGTTGAAACTGAAATGCATTTTGTTATTGCGTGTAGTGAATACTCCGATCTAAGACAAATACTATATCGAGATATTGAAGATTATGACTATGAATTTTCGAAAATGAGTGACAGTGAAAAATTTCAAAATATTATGAGAAATGATGATGTAAAGATTATAAATACCCTATGTAACATGATCCGGTTGTTGCTTTCTCAGAAGGGGGTTTTTGAAAACTGAGTAACTTTGCAGAGAAAACCTGACACGGTTTTCGAATGATGATGCTTCGCATATAACATTTATTAAACGCAATGTATATTTCATTTTGTGTTTTTACATGTTTAATCATTATGTAACTTTCAACTACCTATATAATTGGTGTATTGCAATACATATTCTATTCTATTCTATTGGAATCTTTGGAAAAGACTGTAGATCAGTAAACATTCATTATTGCAGGGTCCATGCATGCCTGTTTTGAGTCGGCAAGAAGCATAGCATTTGCGAGTCAGAAAAACTCGGGCTAAAGCAATGCCATTTTATATACCAAAACGTATAACTCCATTTTGATAATCGTACTCCTGTGTTAGTCACTCGGAGGGGCCTCGTTGACTATCACCGTTCAGCCTCGTTGGCAAATCATCGCTACACCACCGATCCCGTTTATTCTGGGGAATTTTGGGCTACAATTTCTGGGGCGGCTTGGGGTAATATTTGACTTCAGGTACATTTAATCGTAAATAGCAAGTATAGTGTTTTTGTTCAGTGCAAAATAATTGATGTTTTGTCAACAGTGCCGGTGTTTTAGTCATGGGTGGGCAATCCTAAAACAGATAATACATACCTCTCCGTTTGTGCGGAATCTTTGGTTTAGTGCGGAGTTGTAAATTCCTGTCTGCAGAAATTACTCAAAAACTCGAAGTGCCTCGTTGGCGGCTCCCGATTGCTGGGAGCGGCCTTCGATCGATTCCGCCGTGCATGTGTGGTTGACATTAACTTTTTTTCAAGTTTTCGCGCTAATGGTTATAAAAATAGAGGGCTAAGAAACTAAGGGTCGTATATACTGAGGTAAACGGATCGGACGAATCTGGTTTTCGAACTTGTTCGAGCTATTGTTGTACAACTCCATATATACCAAATATGGATGAAATTGGTTGACGTTTGTTGTTCAAGTTATCGCGATAACGGACCAAAACTCTGGTAAAAGCCAGATTTATCAGGCTCTACTCTGGTAAAATGTGGTAAAGTCAGGTTTACAATAAAAACATACCCTTGTAGATTCCAAGTAAAGGCATGGTAAACTCACTCTGGTAAAAGCCATGTAAAATGGACATACACTTATAAATTCAAGTAAATCATGGTAAAGTCAGGTTAACAATGATAAACTCTGGTAAAAGCCATTTACACCCATGTAAATGAAAGTGTCAATGACACTGTAGCTCAACATGGGAAGGCGTTAATAAGTTTATGCTGAGCAGTCAATAGAATGATAAAGAAAGTCAAAAGTTTCAGTAAATGGATTGTATTGTGTAAATGAAATTAATTTCATTTCAAACATTTCTCCACTAAGGTAGCAGTACACGATTTCCAGCAATTTTGCCAACCTGGGAGGGGGTACTGTACTTCAAATCAATGCTGAGCCATTATCTTTGGCATATAGGTCCCATCAATCATGTTTTAATTTCGACAGAAATTTTAGGTGTAATCACTTGTCTGTACTTTAGCTTCTTCGTACAATTTGTTATTGAGTTATGCCCCTTGGTTTGCACACACAAAACGCTAAATTTTACCCATTTTTGGACTCAAATTGACCATTTTCAACCCAAAAACAGACCACGATAGAGCGAATATAAGTAAATAAGCTTCTTCCACCTGATAGAGCTATGTTAGAGCTGAGAAATATTTGAAATAGAAAAAAAGTTATCGTATCAATTTGAAAAAAATGTCTTGCGAGCCCAGATGACAGAATTCAGGGGAGAGAAATCGGGCTATTTTCCTGTAACCAATAACACAGAGTTGGCCTCCACTGAATACGAAAACCCTGTTGCGTATCCAAATTTTTCACTTTTTTGAGAACTTTCCCAGTTTTGTAAAATAATTAAACCTTCAAACCAGTAAATGCACATTTAACACAGGCTATACTGGCTGTTATGCCCCCCAGATACTTATTTTTCTATTTTTCAGACCCCCTAAAACCCGTGAAATCGTGTACTGCTACCTAAATGTGGACTGCAGGGTGTGCCAATGGATTCAAATGTGAAATCCAAGATGGCTCCAGTCGCCCATGTTTTGTAACAAATTTCGGAGGAATTGGACAGCTTCCATCTAGAGGTCAAACCAACGAACCATATGCAGTTTGTGTGAAAGAGGAGGGATGTGGCATGTAGGGTGTGCCAAATCATTTTAGTCATGAAAAGAGTAAAATCCAAGATGACCACTGCCACCATGTTTAAAAAAAAACTAAATTCGGAAAATATCTGTGGCTCCCATTTAGAGGTCACCCTGAAGATCCTTATGAAATTTTGTGTCAGATGATCGGATGACGCCTACAAGTTGTGGCGAAGGATTTAGTCATGCAAAGAGTAAAAATCAAAAATGGCCGTTGGTGGGCATGTTTTTTAACAAATTTCTGAAAACATCATTGGCTCCCATCGACAGATCACCATGGAGATCCTTATGAAGTTTGGTGACGACCAGATGAGGGATTTACTGTAGGGTGTGCCAAAGCTAGGATTTAGTCATGCAAAAAGTTAAATACAAGATGGCTGCCGTGGCCATGTATTTAATCGAAAATCGTTCAAATTTGACAGCTTTAATTTAATCCTAATCATGCCTATCATTCCTTACATATATGCGGACTGCAGGGTGTGCCGATGGATTCAATTTGAAATACAAGATGGCTGCTGGCAGCCATGTTTTTAAACGAATTTAAAAGGCAAGTAAAGACATGGTGTACGCCACTTTACTCTCATCAAATGCCGGTGATCGATAAAGAACATACATGGGTAAAACCCATGTAAATCAGAACATACTGTAGTAAGTAACTTCTTATGGAGAAACGCTCCCAAAAAACGCTGTTTAGATGTTTGCATTCTTTTTTTCATTTCTGTACATCCATTATTTAGTCAATAGTCAATATACCTGTATATTTCTTCGAGGAAAAAAGCGCGATTTAAAAAATTATTTACTTCAAAAGTCGTCAGTTACTTGGCGCTATACAACCATGGTGATTTTTTATCGGTTGGTTCCAGTCAGAGATGAATTTTGTGAATAACTGAGATCTACATTGTCTAGTTTAATTTTTTTTGTGGTAGCTAATAACACATATCCTTGATTTCGAATGAGGTGAGGTTCGTTGGCGTTTGTCAAAGTTACCACGCTAACGGACATCAAATTTCTATAATTAGAAACAAGTGGCATAAAAAAGCTGTGTACCCAACTGAAAGAAAGGGGGTGACAGTGACCATTTCAGCCTTATTAAACTTCACCCGAATTGTTTGCAGAATATACGAGCCAGTGACTATTTTAGAATTCACCGTGATGCGAGTGTAGTCTCCACTGCTTATGGTACTGAAGGTTACAGTGAAGTAATTATTTCCCATAGGCCTCAGTGTTAACATATAATGGCCTGCAGCCCTGACTATCCAAAAATTGTGATAAATGAGTACACGGTCACCGGAATTGGCATCTGCGCAAAGTTTCTGCATGAAAAAAGTTCATATCGTCGAGCATGGAATGTACCTTTAAATTTGGGATTTATAATCGAGAGTCAGAATTGCATGAAAAAAATATTGACATTTTTTACCTCACACCAAAATAATAAAATCTAGGAACCACGTGCTTTACAATGTGCCAATGTTTTGTTTGGAGTCTGAAATTTCAAGAGGAGTGATTGCATGTATTTTATATGTTTAAATATCGAAACTACTATTAACCAACCAGAGCCCAGAATTTTTTTTATTCTCTCCTGCATCTTGGTCCAAAATCCGTCGGAGGGCGCTACCAATCGAATTACTTCACTGTAACCTGAATGTAATTACTGGATGACATTTTCCAGGAGAATACACTTTGGATAAGAAGTTTAGTGATGGGTACATGTTGACAGCTGAGTGGAACTCAGTTTTGGAAGACCGGCTATATATGGCCTGTTTGGAAGTTGGGATCGCAGTAAATCCACTTAAACAACTCCACCATCGATTTGTGGTCACGTCTCTGGTAAATGTTTCATTCTGTATCACTGTGAAACTTAGAGTATTCCCTCTTTGCCCGGTGATCGTGTTTTAACTATCGGGTATTGCACAACACCTTTGCTTTAATATATATTACCAAAGAATGGGAACGTTTATCGGGTGAGCCGCAGCTGGGTGGAAAATCTGAGTACATCGGTGCCTGAGCACCACCACACTCACTTCATATGAGCCTGAAGCATCTGAACTTCTCGGCTGCGTCAGTCCTCGGGCTGGCGGGGTCGGGGTCTACCCAGTCAACTCGACACTCACCTTTTCATATTTTGGCAGCGGTTGGAAACTTCACCGTAATAACTTCAAATTATGAAATTATCAGTATAATATACTATTATATATTGGTGAACGCAAAGCTCATTCAAAAATACATTTGCGTTAGTAAAACAAAGCACTGGTGTAAAAAAAAACTAAAAAAAAAAAAAACTATACTGTGTCGATTGCGCCCCGCCCCCCCCCTACCATCGTTATGTTATAAAATAAATGATCTTTAAAAACTGTTCAAAAACTTAAGAATGTTTATCTGAATTTCATATATCTCATAATGGTTCATTCTGTCTCACTAATTAATTTAGCAATATCCTTTTTATGGGTGGAATGGTTTATTCCCATTTTTCTTTTTCTAAAACATTGGACATAATGATACTAATTATTAACTTATTTATGTAATAAGTAGATATTGATATGACTTGTTAGTTCAGTATATCTTTAAAATGGCCGCACAATCGTTATCCCATAGTATTATTCACAATGTGCGATCCACAGGTGTTGAAACTGAAATGCATTTTGTTATTGCGTGTAGTGAATACTCCGATCTAAGACAAATACTATATCGAGATATTGAAGATTATGACTATGAATTTTCGAAAATGAGTGACAGTGAAAAATTTCAAAATATTATGAGAAATGATGATGTAAAGATTATAAATACCCTATGTAACATGATCCGGTTGTTGCTTTCTCAGAAGGGGGTTTTTGAAAACTGAGTAACTTTGCAGAGAAAACCTGACACGGTTTTCGAATGATGATGCTTCGCATATAACATTTATTAAACGCAATGTATATTTCATTTTGTGTTTTTACATGTTTAATCATTATGTAACTTTCAACTACCTATATAATTGGTGTATTGCAATACATATTCTATTCTATTCTATTGGAATCTTTGGAAAAGACTGTAGATCAGTAAACATTCATTATTGCAGGGTCCATGCATGCCTGTTTTGAGTCGGCAAGAAGCATAGCATTTGCGAGTCAGAAAAACTCGGGCTAAAGCAATGCCATTTTATATACCAAAACGTATAACTCCATTTTGATAATCGTACTCCTGTGTTAGTCACTCGGAGGGGCCTCGTTGACTATCACCGTTCAGCCTCGTTGGCAAATCATCGCTACACCACCGATCCCGTTTATTCTGGGGAATTTTGGGCTACAATTTCTGGGGCGGCTTGGGGTAATATTTGACTTCAGGTACATTTAATCGTAAATAGCAAGTATAGTGTTTTTGTTCAGTGCAAAATAATTGATGTTTTGTCAACAGTGCCGGTGTTTTAGTCATGGGTGGGCAATCCTAAAACAGATAATACATACCTCTCCGTTTGTGCGGAATCTTTGGTTTAGTGCGGAGTTGTAAATTCCTGTCTGCAGAAATTACTCAAAAACTCGAAGTGCCTCGTTGGCGGCTCCCGATTGCTGGGAGCGGCCTTCGATCGATTCCGCCGTGCATGTGTGGTTGACATTAACTTTTTTTCAAGTTTTCGCGCTAATGGTTATAAAAATAGAGGGCTAAGAAACTAAGGGTCGTATATACTGAGGTAAACGGATCGGACGAATCTGGTTTTCGAACTTGTTCGAGCTATTGTTGTACAACTCCATATATACCAAATATGGATGAAATTGGTTGACGTTTGTTGTTCAAGTTATCGCGATAACGGACCAAAACTCTGGTAAAAGCCAGATTTATCAGGCTCTACTCTGGTAAAATGTGGTAAAGTCAGGTTTACAATAAAAACATACCCTTGTAGATTCCAAGTAAAGGCATGGTAAACTCACTCTGGTAAAAGCCATGTAAAATGGACATACACTTATAAATTCAAGTAAATCATGGTAAAGTCAGGTTAACAATGATAAACTCTGGTAAAAGCCATTTACACCCATGTAAATGAAAGTGTCAATGACACTGTAGCTCAACATGGGAAGGCGTTAATAAGTTTATGCTGAGCAGTCAATAGAATGATAAAGAAAGTCAAAAGTTTCAGTAAATGGATTGTATTGTGTAAATGAAATTAATTTCATTTCAAACATTTCTCCACTAAGGTAGCAGTACACGATTTCCAGCAATTTTGCCAACCTGGGAGGGGGTACTGTACTTCAAATCAATGCTGAGCCATTATCTTTGGCATATAGGTCCCATCAATCATGTTTTAATTTCGACAGAAATTTTAGGTGTAATCACTTGTCTGTACTTTAGCTTCTTCGTACAATTTGTTATTGAGTTATGCCCCTTGGTTTGCACACACAAAACGCTAAATTTTACCCATTTTTGGACTCAAATTGACCATTTTCAACCCAAAAACAGACCACGATAGAGCGAATATAAGTAAATAAGCTTCTTCCACCTGATAGAGCTATGTTAGAGCTGAGAAATATTTGAAATAGAAAAAAAGTTATCGTATCAATTTGAAAAAAATGTCTTGCGAGCCCAGATGACAGAATTCAGGGGAGAGAAATCGGGCTATTTTCCTGTAACCAATAACACAGAGTTGGCCTCCACTGAATACGAAAACCCTGTTGCGTATCCAAATTTTTCACTTTTTTGAGAACTTTCCCAGTTTTGTAAAATAATTAAACCTTCAAACCAGTAAATGCACATTTAACACAGGCTATACTGGCTGTTATGCCCCCCAGATACTTATTTTTCTATTTTTCAGACCCCCTAAAACCCGTGAAATCGTGTACTGCTACCTAAATGTGGACTGCAGGGTGTGCCAATGGATTCAAATGTGAAATCCAAGATGGCTCCAGTCGCCCATGTTTTGTAACAAATTTCGGAGGAATTGGACAGCTTCCATCTAGAGGTCAAACCAACGAACCATATGCAGTTTGTGTGAAAGAGGAGGGATGTGGCATGTAGGGTGTGCCAAATCATTTTAGTCATGAAAAGAGTAAAATCCAAGATGACCACTGCCACCATGTTTAAAAAAAAACTAAATTCGGAAAATATCTGTGGCTCCCATTTAGAGGTCACCCTGAAGATCCTTATGAAATTTTGTGTCAGATGATCGGATGACGCCTACAAGTTGTGGCGAAGGATTTAGTCATGCAAAGAGTAAAAATCAAAAATGGCCGTTGGTGGGCATGTTTTTTAACAAATTTCTGAAAACATCATTGGCTCCCATCGACAGATCACCATGGAGATCCTTATGAAGTTTGGTGACGACCAGATGAGGGATTTACTGTAGGGTGTGCCAAAGCTAGGATTTAGTCATGCAAAAAGTTAAATACAAGATGGCTGCCGTGGCCATGTATTTAATCGAAAATCGTTCAAATTTGACAGCTTTAATTTAATCCTAATCATGCCTATCATTCCTTACATATATGCGGACTGCAGGGTGTGCCGATGGATTCAATTTGAAATACAAGATGGCTGCTGGCAGCCATGTTTTTAAACGAATTTAAAAGGCAAGTAAAGACATGGTGTACGCCACTTTACTCTCATCAAATGCCGGTGATCGATAAAGAACATACATGGGTAAAACCCATGTAAATCAGAACATACTGTAGTAAGTAACTTCTTATGGAGAAACGCTCCCAAAAAACGCTGTTTAGATGTTTGCATTCTTTTTTTCATTTCTGTACATCCATTATTTAGTCAATAGTCAATATACCTGTATATTTCTTCGAGGAAAAAAGCGCGATTAAAAAAATTATTTACTTCAAAAGTCGTCAGTTACTTGGCGCTATACAACCATGGTGATTATTTATCGGTTGGTTCCAGTCAGAGATGAATTTTGTGAATAACTGAGATCTACATTGTCTAGTTTAATTTTTTTTGTGGTAGCTAATAACACATATCCTTGATTTCGAATGAGGTGAGGTTCGTTGGCGTTTGTCAAAGTTACCACGCTAACGGACATCAAATTTCTATAATTAGAAACAAGTGGCATAAAAAAGCTGTGTACCCAACTGAAAGAAAGGGGGTGACAGTGACCATTTCAGCCTTATTAAACTTCACCCGAATTGTTTGCAGAATATACGAGCCAGTGACTATTTTAGAATTCACCGTGATGCGAGTGTAGTCTCCACTGCTTATGGTACTGAAGGTTACAGTGAAGTAATTATTTCCCATAGGCCTCAGTGTTAACATATAATGGCCTGCAGCCCTGACTATCCAAAAATTGTGATAAATGAGTACACGGTCACCGGAATTGGCATCTGCGCAAAGTTTCTGCATGAAAAAAATCATATCGTCGAGCATGGAATGTACCTTTAAATTTGGGATTTATAATCGAGAGTCAGAATTGCATGAAAAAAATATTGACATTTTTTACCTCACACCAAAAAAATAAAATCTAGGAACCACGTGCTTTACAATGTGCCAATGTTTTGTTTGGAGTCTGAAATTTCAAGAGGAGTGATTGCATGTATTTTATATGTTTAAATATCGAAACTACTATTAACCAACCAGAGCCCAGAATTTTTTTTATTCTCTCCTGCATCTTGGTCCAAAATCCGTCGGAGGGCGCTACCAATCGAATTACTTCACTGTAACCTGAATGTAATTACTGGATGACATTTTCCAGGAGAATACACTTTGGATAAGAAGTTTAGTGATGGGTACATGTTGACAGCTGAGTGGAACTCAGTTTTGGAAGACCGGCTATATATGGCCTGTTTGGAAGTTGGGATCGCAGTAAATCCACTTAAACAACTCCACCATCGATTTGTGGTCACGTCTCTGGTAAATGTTTCATTCTGTATCACTGTGAAACTTAGAGTATTCCCTCTTTGCCCGGTGATCGTGTTTTAACTATCGGGTATTGCACAACACCTTTGCTTTAATATATATTACCAAAGAATGGGAACGTTTATCGGGTGAGCCGCAGCTGGGTGGAAAATCTGAGTACATCGGTGCCTGAGCACCACCACACTCACTTCATATGAGCCTGAAGCATCTGAACTTCTCGGCTGCGTCAGTCCTCGGGCTGGCGGGGTCGGGTACCCAGTCAACTCGACACTCACCTTTTCATATTTTGGCAGCGGTTGGAAACTTCACCGTAATAACTTCAAATTATGAAATTATCAGTATAATATACTATTATATATTGGTGAACGCAAAGCTCATTCAAAAATACATTTGCGTTAGTAAAACAAAGCACTGGTGTAAAAAAAAACTAAAAAAAAAAAAAACTATACTGTGTCGATTGCGCCCCGCCCCCCCCCCTACCATCGTTATGTTATAAAATAAATGATCTTTAAAAACTGTTCAAAAACTTAAGAATGTTTATCTGAATTTTCATATATCTCATAATGGTTCATTCTGTCTCACTAATTAATTTAGCAATATCCTTTTTATGGGTGGAATGGTTTATTCCCATTTTTCTTTTTCTAAAACATTGGACATAATGATACTAATTATTAACTTATTTATGTAATAAGTAGATATTGATATGACTTGTTAGTTCAGTATATCTTTAAAATGGGCCGCACAATCGTTATCCCATAGTATTATTCACAATGTGCGATCCACAGGTGTTGAAACTGAAATGCATTTTGTTATTGCGTGTAGTGAATACTCCGATCTAAGACAAATACTATATCGAGATATTGAAGATTATGACTATGAATTTTCGAAAATGAGTGACAGTGAAAAATTTCAAAATATTATGAGAAATGATGATGTAAAGATTATAAATACCCTATGTAACATGATCCGGTTGTTGCTTTCTCAGAAGGGGGTTTTTGAAAACTGAGTAACTTTGCAGAGAAAACCTGACACGGTTTTCGAATGATGATGCTTCGCATATAACATTTATTAAACGCAATGTATATTTCATTTTGTGTTTTTACATGTTTAATCATTATGTAACTTTCAACTACCTATATAATTGGTGTATTGCAATACATATTCTATTCTATTCTATTGGAATCTTTGGAAAAGACTGTAGATCAGTAAACATTCATTATTGCAGGGTCCCATGCATGCCTGTTTTGAGTCGGCAAGAAGCATAGCATTTGCGAGTCAGAAAAACTCGGGCTAAAGCAATGCCATTTTATATACCAAAACGTATAACTCCATTTTGATAATCGTACTCCTGTGTTAGTCACTCGGAGGGGCCTCGTTGACTATCACCGTTCAGCCTCGTTGGCAAATCATCGCTACACCACCGATCCCGTTTATTCTGGGGAATTTTGGGCTACAATTTCTGGGGCGGCTTGGGGTAATATTTGACTTCAGGTACATTTAATCGTAAATAGCAAGTATAGTGTTTTTGTTCAGTGCAAAATAATTGATGTTTTGTCAACAGTGCCGGTGTTTTAGTCATGGGTGGGCAATCCTAAAACAGATAATACATACCTCTCCGTTTGTGCGGAATCTTTGGTTTAGTGCGGAGTTGTAAATTCCTGTCTGCAGAAATTACTCAAAAACTCGAAGTGCCTCGTTGGCGGCTCCCGATTGCTGGGAGCGGCCTTTGATCGATTCCGCCGTGCATGTGTGGTTGACATTAACTTTTTTTCAAGTTTTCGCGCTAATGGTTATAAAAATAGAGGGCTAAGAAACTAAGGGTCGTATATACTGAGGTAAACGGATCGGACGAATCTGGTTTTCGAACTTGTTCGAGCTATTGTTGTACAACTCCATATATACCAAATATGGATGAAATTGGTTGACGTTTGTTGTTCAAGTTATCGCGATAACGGACCAAAACTCTGGTAAAAGCCAGATTTATCAGGCTCTACTCTGGTAAAATGTGGTAAAGTCAGGTTTACAATAAAAACATACCCTTGTAGATTCCAAGTAAAGGCATGGTAAACTCACTCTGGTAAAAGCCATGTAAAATGGACATACACTTATAAATTCAAGTAAATCATGGTAAAGTCAGGTTAACAATGATAAACTCTGGTAAAAGCCATTTACACCCATGTAAATGAAAGTGTCAATGACACTGTAGCTCAACATGGGAAGGCGTTAATAAGTTTATGCTGAGCAGTCAATAGAATGATAAAGAAAGTCAAAAGTTTCAGTAAATGGATTGTATTGTGTAAATGAAATTAATTTCATTTCAAACATTTCTCCACTAAGGTAGCAGTACACGATTTCCAGCAATTTTGCCAACCTGGGAGGGGGTACTGTACTTCAAATCAATGCTGAGCCATTATCTTTGGCATATAGGTCCCATCAATCATGTTTTAATTTCGACAGAAATTTTAGGTGTAATCACTTGTCTGTACTTTAGCTTCTTCGTACAATTTGTTATTGAGTTATGCCCCTTGGTTTGCACACACAAAACGCTAAATTTTACCCATTTTTGGACTCAAATTGACCATTTTCAACCCAAAAACAGACCACGATAGAGCGAATATAAGTAAATAAGCTTCTTCCACCTGATAGAGCTATGTTAGAGCTGAGAAATATTTGAAATAGAAAAAAAGTTATCGTATCAATTTGAAAAAAATGTCTTGCGAGCCCAGATGACAGAATTCAGGGGAGAGAAATCGGGCTATTTTCCTGTAACCAATAACACAGAGTTGGCCTCCACTGAATACGAAAACCCTGTTGCGTATCCAAATTTTTCACTTTTTTGAGAACTTTCCCAGTTTTGTAAAATAATTAAACCTTCAAACCAGTAAATGCACATTTAACACAGGCTATACTGGCTGTTATGCCCCCCAGATACTTATTTTTCTATTTTTCAGACCCCCTAAAACCCGTGAAATCGTGTACTGCTACCTAAATGTGGACTGCAGGGTGTGCCAATGGATTCAAATGTGAAATCCAAGATGGCTCCAGTCGCCCATGTTTTGTAACAAATTTCGGAGGAATTGGACAGCTTCCATCTAGAGGTCAAACCAACGAACCATATGCAGTTTGTGTGAAAGAGGAGGGATGTGGCATGTAGGGTGTGCCAAATCATTTTAGTCATGAAAAGAGTAAAATCCAAGATGACCACTGCCACCATGTTTAAAAAAAAAACTAAATTCGGAAAATATCTGTGGCTCCCATTTAGAGGTCACCCTGAAGATCCTTATGAAATTTTGTGTCAGATGATCGGATGACGCCTACAAGTTGTGGCGAAGGATTTAGTCATGCAAAGAGTAAAAATCAAAAATGGCCGTTGGTGGGCATGTTTTTTAACAAATTTCTGAAAACATCATTGGCTCCCATCGACAGATCACCATGGAGATCCTTATGAAGTTTGGTGACGACCAGATGAGGGATTTACTGTAGGGTGTGCCAAAGCTAGGATTTAGTCATGCAAAAAGTTAAATACAAGATGGCTGCCGTGGCCATGTATTTAATCGAAAATCGTTCAAATTTGACAGCTTTAATTTAATCCTAATCATGCCTATCATTCCTTACATATATGCGGACTGCAGGGTGTGCCGATGGATTCAATTTGAAATACAAGATGGCTGCTGGCAGCCATGTTTTTAAACGAATTTAAAAGGCAAGTAAAGACATGGTGTACGCCACTTTACTCTCATCAAATGCCGGTGATCGATAAAGAACATACATGGGTAAAACCCATGTAAATCAGAACATACTGTAGTAAGTAACTTCTTATGGAGAAACGCTCCCAAAAAACGCTGTTTAGATGTTTGCATTCTTTTTTTCATTTCTGTACATCCATTATTTAGTCAATAGTCAATATACCTGTATATTTCTTCGAGGAAAAAAGCGCGATTTAAAAAATTATTTACTTCAAAAGTCGTCAGTTACTTGGCGCTATACAACCATGGTGATTTTTTATCGGTTGGTTCCAGTCAGAGATGAATTTTGTGAATAACTGAGATCTACATTGTCTAGTTTAATTTTTTTTGTGGTAGCTAATAACACATATCCTTGATTTCGAATGAGGTGAGGTTCGTTGGCGTTTGTCAAAGTTACCACGCTAACGGACATCAAATTTCTATAATTAGAAACAAGTGGCATAAAAAAGCTGTGTACCCAACTGAAAGAAAGGGGGTGACAGTGACCATTTCAGCCTTATTAAACTTCACCCGAATTGTTTGCAGAATATACGAGCCAGTGACTATTTTAGAATTCACCGTGATGCGAGTGTAGTCTCCACTGCTTATGGTACTGAAGGTTACAGTGAAGTAATTATTTCCCATAGGCCTCAGTGTTAACATATAATGGCCTGCAGCCCTGACTATCCAAAAATTGTGATAAATGAGTACACGGTCACCGGAATTGGCATCTGCGCAAAGTTTCTGCATGAAAAAAATCATATCGTCGAGCATGGAATGTACCTTTAAATTTGGGATTTATAATCGAGAGTCAGAATTGCATGAAAAAAATATTGACATTTTTTACCTCACACCAAAAAAATAAAATCTAGGAACCACGTGCTTTACAATGTGCCAATGTTTTGTTTGGAGTCTGAAATTTCAAGAGGAGTGATTGCATGTATTTTATATGTTTAAATATCGAAACTACTATTAACCAACCAGAGCCCAGAATTTTTTTTATTCTCTCCTGCATCTTGGTCCAAAATCCGTCGGAGGGCGCTACCAATCGAATTACTTCACTGTAACCTGAATGTAATTACTGGATGACATTTTCCAGGAGAATACACTTTGGATAAGAAGTTTAGTGATGGGTACATGTTGACAGCTGAGTGGAACTCAGTTTTGGAAGACCGGCTATATATGGCCTGTTTGGAAGTTGGGATCGCAGTAAATCCACTTAAACAACTCCACCATCGATTTGTGGTCACGTCTCTGGTAAATGTTTCATTCTGTATCACTGTGAAACTTAGAGTATTCCCTCTTTGCCCGGTGATCGTGTTTTAACTATCGGGTATTGCACAACACCTTTGCTTTAATATATATTACCAAAGAATGGGAACGTTTATCGGGTGAGCCGCAGCTGGGTGGAAAATCTGAGTACATCGGTGCCTGAGCACCACCACACTCACTTCATATGAGCCTGAAGCATCTGAACTTCTCGGCTGCGTCAGTCCTCGGGCTGGCGGGGTCGGGGTCTACCCAGTCAACTCGACACTCACCTTTTCATATTTTGGCAGCGGTTGGAAACTTCACCGTAATAACTTCAAATTATGAAATTATCAGTATAATATACTATTATATATTGGTGAACGCAAAGCTCATTCAAAAATACATTTGCGTTAGTAAAACAAAGCACTGGTGTAAAAAAAAACTAAAAAAAAAAAAAACTATACTGTGTCGATTGCGCCCCGCCCCCCCCCCCTACCATCGTTATGTTATAAAATAAATGATCTTTAAAAACTGTTCAAAAACTTAAGAATGTTTATCTGAATTTCATATATCTCATAATGGTTCATTCTGTCTCACTAATTAATTTAGCAATATCCTTTTTATGGGTGGAATGGTTTATTCCCATTTTTTCTTTTTCTAAAACATTGGACATAATGATACTAATTATTAACTTATTTATGTAATAAGTAGATATTGATATGACTTGTTAGTTCAGTATATCTTTAAAATGGCCGCACAATCGTTATCCCATAGTATTATTCACAATGTGCGATCCACAGGTGTTGAAACTGAAATGCATTTTGTTATTGCGTGTAGTGAATACTCCGATCTAAGACAAATACTATATCGAGATATTGAAGATTATGACTATGAATTTTCGAAAATGAGTGACAGTGAAAAATTTCAAAATATTATGAGAAATGATGATGTAAAGATTATAAATACCCTATGTAACATGATCCGGTTGTTGCTTTCTCAGAAGGGGGTTTTTGAAAACTGAGTAACTTTGCAGAGAAAACCTGACACGGTTTTCGAATGATGATGCTTCGCATATAACATTTATTAAACGCAATGTATATTTCATTTTGTGTTTTTACATGTTTAATCATTATGTAACTTTCAACTACCTATATAATTGGTGTATTGCAATACATATTCTATTCTATTCTATTGGAATCTTTGGAAAAGACTGTAGATCAGTAAACATTCATTATTGCAGGGTCCATGCATGCCTGTTTTGAGTCGGCAAGAAGCATAGCATTTGCGAGTCAGAAAAACTCGGGCTAAAGCAATGCCATTTTATATACCAAAACGTATAACTCCATTTTGATAATCGTACTCCTGTGTTAGTCACTCGGAGGGGCCTCGTTGACTATCACCGTTCAGCCTCGTTGGCAAATCATCGCTACACCACCGATCCCGTTTATTCTGGGGAATTTTGGGCTACAATTTCTGGGGCGGCTTGGGGTAATATTTGACTTCAGGTACATTTAATCGTAAATAGCAAGTATAGTGTTTTTGTTCAGTGCAAAATAATTGATGTTTTGTCAACAGTGCCGGTGTTTTAGTCATGGGTGGGCAATCCTAAAACAGATAATACATACCTCTCCGTTTGTGCGGAATCTTTGGTTTAGTGCGGAGTTGTAAATTCCTGTCTGCAGAAATTACTCAAAAACTCGAAGTGCCTCGTTGGCGGCTCCCGATTGCTGGGAGCGGCCTTCGATCGATTCCGCCGTGCATGTGTGGTTGACATTAACTTTTTTTCAAGTTTTCGCGCTAATGGTTATAAAAATAGAGGGCTAAGAAACTAAGGGTCGTATATACTGAGGTAAACGGATCGGACGAATCTGGTTTTCGAACTTGTTCGAGCTATTGTTGTACAACTCCATATATACCAAATATGGATGAAATTGGTTGACGTTTGTTGTTCAAGTTATCGCGATAACGGACCAAAACTCTGGTAAAAGCCAGATTTATCAGGCTCTACTCTGGTAAAATGTGGTAAAGTCAGGTTTACAATAAAAACATACCCTTGTAGATTCCAAGTAAAGGCATGGTAAACTCACTCTGGTAAAAGCCATGTAAAATGGACATACACTTATAAATTCAAGTAAATCATGGTAAAGTCAGGTTAACAATGATAAACTCTGGTAAAAGCCATTTACACCCATGTAAATGAAAGTGTCAATGACACTGTAGCTCAACATGGGAAGGCGTTAATAAGTTTATGCTGAGCAGTCAATAGAATGATAAAGAAAGTCAAAAGTTTCAGTAAATGGATTGTATTGTGTAAATGAAATTAATTTCATTTCAAACATTTCTCCACTAAGGTAGCAGTACACGATTTCCAGCAATTTTGCCAACCTGGGAGGGGGTACTGTACTTCAAATCAATGCTGAGCCATTATCTTTGGCATATAGGTCCCATCAATCATGTTTTAATTTCGACAGAAATTTTAGGTGTAATCACTTGTCTGTACTTTAGCTTCTTCGTACAATTTGTTATTGAGTTATGCCCCTTGGTTTGCACACACAAAACGCTAAATTTTACCCATTTTTGGACTCAAATTGACCATTTTCAACCCAAAAACAGACCACGATAGAGCGAATATAAGTAAATAAGCTTCTTCCACCTGATAGAGCTATGTTAGAGCTGAGAAATATTTGAAATAGAAAAAAAGTTATCGTATCAATTTGAAAAAAATGTCTTGCGAGCCCAGATGACAGAATTCAGGGGAGAGAAATCGGGCTATTTTCCTGTAACCAATAACACAGAGTTGGCCTCCACTGAATACGAAAACCCTGTTGCGTATCCAAATTTTTCACTTTTTTGAGAACTTTCCCAGTTTTGTAAAATAATTAAACCTTCAAACCAGTAAATGCACATTTAACACAGGCTATACTGGCTGTTATGCCCCCCAGATACTTATTTTTCTATTTTTCAGACCCCCTAAAACCCGTGAAATCGTGTACTGCTACCTAAATGTGGACTGCAGGGTGTGCCAATGGATTCAAATGTGAAATCCAAGATGGCTCCAGTCGCCCATGTTTTGTAACAAATTTCGGAGGAATTGGACAGCTTCCATCTAGAGGTCAAACCAACGAACCATATGCAGTTTGTGTGAAAGAGGAGGGATGTGGCATGTAGGGTGTGCCAAATCATTTTAGTCATGAAAAGAGTAAAATCCAAGATGACCACTGCCACCATGTTTAAAAAAAAACTAAATTCGGAAA
This sequence comes from Siphonodentalium dalli, assembly GCA_032622095.1. NCBI lineage: Eukaryota > Metazoa > Mollusca > Scaphopoda > Gadilida > Siphonodentaliidae > Siphonodentalium > Siphonodentalium dalli. Next base: position 159,406,449 of record CP136069.1, on the reverse strand, counting down.
ATATCTGTGGCTCCCATTTAGAGGTCACCCTGAAGATCCTTATGAAATTTTGTGTCAGATGATCGGATGACGCCTACAAGTTGTGGCGAAGGATTTAGTCATGCAAAGAGTAAAAATCAAAAATGGCCGTTGGTGGGCATGTTTTTTAACAAATTTCTGAAAACATCATTGGCTCCCATCGACAGATCACCATGGAGATCCTTATGAAGTTTGGTGACGACCAGATGAGGGATTTACTGTAGGGTGTGCCAAAGCTAGGATTTAGTCATGCAAAAAGTTAAATACAAGATGGCTGCCGTGGCCATGTATTTAATCGAAAATCGTTCAAATTTGACAGCTTTAATTTAATCCTAATCATGCCTATCATTCCTTACATATATGCGGACTGCAGGGTGTGCCGATGGATTCAATTTGAAATACAAGATGGCTGCTGGCAGCCATGTTTTTAAACGAATTTAAAAGGCAAGTAAAGACATGGTGTACGCCACTTTACTCTCATCAAATGCCGGTGATCGATAAAGAACATACATGGGTAAAACCCATGTAAATCAGAACATACTGTAGTAAGTAACTTCTTATGGAGAAACGCTCCCAAAAAACGCTGTTTAGATGTTTGCATTCTTTTTTTCATTTCTGTACATCCATTATTTAGTCAATAGTCAATATACCTGTATATTTCTTCGAGGAAAAAAGCGCGATTTAAAAAATTATTTACTTCAAAAGTCGTCAGTTACTTGGCGCTATACAACCATGGTGATTTTTTATCGGTTGGTTCCAGTCAGAGATGAATTTTGTGAATAACTGAGATCTACATTGTCTAGTTTAATTTTTTTTGTGGTAGCTAATAACACATATCCTTGATTTCGAATGAGGTGAGGTTCGTTGGCGTTTGTCAAAGTTACCACGCTAACGGACATCAAATTTCTATAATTAGAAACAAGTGGCATAAAAAAGCTGTGTACCCAACTGAAAGAAAGGGGGTGACAGTGACCATTTCAGCCTTATTAAACTTCACCCGAATTGTTTGCAGAATATACGAGCCAGTGACTATTTTAGAATTCACCGTGATGCGAGTGTAGTCTCCACTGCTTATGGTACTGAAGGTTACGGTGAAGTAATTATTTCCCATAGGCCTCAGTGTTAACATATAATGGCCTGCAGCCCTGACTATCCAAAAATTGTGATAAATGAGTACACGGTCACCGGAATTGGCATCTGCGCAAAGTTTCTGCATGAAAAAAATCATATCGTCGAGCATGGAATGTACCTTTAAATTTGGGATTTATAATCGAGAGTCAGAATTGCATGAAAAAAATATTGACATTTTTTACCTCACACCAAAAAAATAAAATCTAGGAACCACGTGCTTTACAATGTGCCAATGTTTTGTTTGGAGTCTGAAATTTCAAGAGGAGTGATTGCATGTATTTTATATGTTTAAATATCGAAACTACTATTAACCAACCAGAGCCCAGAATTTTTTTTATTCTCTCCTGCATCTTGGTCCAAAATCCGTCGGAGGGCGCTACCAATCGAATTACTTCACTGTAACCTGAATGTAATTACTGGATGACATTTTCCAGGAGAATACACTTTGGATAAGAAGTTTAGTGATGGGTACATGTTGACAGCTGAGTGGAACTCAGTTTTGGAAGACCGGCTATATATGGCCTGTTTGGAAGTTGGGATCGCAGTAAATCCACTTAAACAACTCCACCATCGATTTGTGGTCACGTCTCTGGTAAATGTTTCATTCTGTATCACTGTGAAACTTAGAGTATTCCCTCTTTGCCCGGTGATCGTGTTTTAACTATCGGGTATTGCACAACACCTTTGCTTTAATATATATTACCAAAGAATGGGAACGTTTATCGGGTGAGCCGCAGCTGGGTGGAAAATCTGAGTACATCGGTGCCTGAGCACCACCACACTCACTTCATATGAGCCTGAAGCATCTGAACTTCTCGGCTGCGTCAGTCCTCGGGCTGGCGGGGTCGGGGTCTACCCAGTCAACTCGACACTCACCTTTTCATATTTTGGCAGCGGTTGGAAACTTCACCGTAATAACTTCAAATTATGAAATTATCAGTATAATATACTATTATATATTGGTGAACGCAAAGCTCATTCAAAAATACATTTGCGTTAGTAAAACAAAGCACTGGTGTAAAAAAAAACTAAAAAAAAAAAAAAACTATACTGTGTCGATTGCGCCCCGCCCCCCCCCCCTACCATCGTTATGTTATAAAATAAATGATCTTTAAAAACTGTTCAAAAACTTAAGAATGTTTATCTGAATTTCATATATCTCATAATGGTTCATTCTGTCTCACTAATTAATTTAGCAATATCCTTTTTATGGGTGGAATGGTTTATTCCCATTTTTTCTTTTTCTAAAACATTGGACATAATGATACTAATTATTAACTTATTTATGTAATAAGTAGATATTGATATGACTTGTTAGTTCAGTATATCTTTAAAATGGCCGCACAATCGTTATCCCATAGTATTATTCACAATGTGCGATCCACAGGTGTTGAAACTGAAATGCATTTTGTTATTGCGTGTAGTGAATACTCCGATCTAAGACAAATACTATATCGAGATATTGAAGATTATGACTATGAATTTTCGAAAATGAGTGACAGTGAAAAATTTCAAAATATTATGAGAAATGATGATGTAAAGATTATAAATACCCTATGTAACATGATCCGGTTGTTGCTTTCTCAGAAGGGGGTTTTTGAAAACTGAGTAACTTTGCAGAGAAAACCTGACACGGTTTTCGAATGATGATGCTTCGCATATAACATTTATTAAACGCAATGTATATTTCATTTTGTGTTTTTACATGTTTAATCATTATGTAACTTTCAACTACCTATATAATTGGTGTATTGCAATACATATTCTATTCTATTCTATTGGAATCTTTGGAAAAGACTGTAGATCAGTAAACATTCATTATTGCAGGGTCCATGCATGCCTGTTTTGAGTCGGCAAGAAGCATAGCATTTGCGAGTCAGAAAAACTCGGGCTAAAGCAGTGCCATTTTATATACCAAAACGTATAACTCCATTTTGATAATCGTACTCCTGTGTTAGTCACTCGGAGGGGCCTCGTTGACTATCACCGTTCAGCCTCGTTGGCAAATCATCGCTACACCACCGATCCCGTTTATTCTGGGGAATTTTGGGCTACAATTTCTGGGGCGGCTTGGGGTAATATTTGACTTCAGGTACATTTAATCGTAAATAGCAAGTATAGTGTATTTTTCAGTGCAAAATAATGGATGTTTTGTCAACAGTGCCGGTGTTTTAGTCATGGGTGGGCAATCCTAAAACAGATAATACATACCTCTCCGTTTGTGCGGAATCTTTGGTTTAGTGCGGTGTTCTAAATTCCTGTCTGCATAAATTACTCAAAAACTCGAAGTGCCTCGTTGGCGGCTCGGAGCAGCTCCCGATTGCTGGGAGCGGCCTTCGATCGATCCCCCCGTGCATGTGTGGTTGACATTAACTTTTTTTCAAGTTTTCGCGCTAATGGTTATAAAACTAGAGAGCTAAGAAACTAAGGGCCGTATATACTGAGGTAAACGGATCGGACGAATCTGGTTTTCGAACTTGTTCGAGCTATTGTTGTAACAACTCCATATATACCAAATATGGATGAAATTGGTTGACGTTTGTTGTTCAAGTTATCGCGATAACGGACCAAAACTCTGGTAAAAGCCAGATTTACCAGGCTCTATACTCTGGTAAAATGTGGTAAAGTCAGGTTTACAATAAAAACATACCCTTGTAGATTCCAAGTAAAGGCATGGTAAACTCACTCTGGTAAAAGCCATGTAAATACACTTATAAATTCAAGTAAATCATGGTAAAGTCAGGTTAACAATGATAAACTCTGGTAAAAGCCATTTACACCCATGTAAATGAAAGTGTCAATGACACTGTAGCTCAACGTGGGAAGGCGTTAATAAGTTTATGCTGAGCAGTCAATAGAATGATAAAGAAAGTCAAAAGTTTCAGTAAATGGATTGTATTGTGTAAATGAAATTAATTTCATTTCAAACATTTCTCCACTAAGGTAGCAGTACACGATTTCCAGCAATTTTGCCAACCTGGGAGGGGGTACTGTACTTCAAATCAATGCTGAACCATTATCTTTGGCATAGGTCCCATCAAGCATGTTTTAATTTCTACAGAAATTTTAGGTGTAATCACTTGTCTGTACTTTAGCTTCTTCGTACAATTTGTTATTGAGTTATGCCCCTTGGTTTGCACACACAAAACGCTCAATTTTACCCATTTTTGGACTCAAATTGACCATTTTCAACCCCAAAACAGACCACGATAGAGCGAATATAAGTAAATAAGCTTCTTCCACCTGATAGAGCTATGTTAGAGCTGAGAAATATTTGAAATAGAAAAAAAGTTATCGTATCAATTTGAAAAAAATGTCTTGCGAGCCCAGATGACAGAATTCAGGGGAGAGAAATCGGGCTATTTTCCTGTAACCAATAACACAGAGTTGGCCTCCACTGAATACGAAAACCCTGTTGCGTATCCAAATTTTTCACTTTTTTGAGAACTTTCCCAGTTTTGTAAAATAATTAAACCTTCAAACCAGTAAATACACATTTAACACAGGCTATACTGGCTGTTATGCCCCCCAGATACTTATTTTTCTATTTTTCAGACCCCCTACAACCCGTGAAATCGTGTACTGCTACCTAAATGTGGACTGCAGGGTGTGCCAATGGATTCAAATGTGAAATCCAAGATGGCTCCAGTCGCCCATGTTTTGTAACAAATTTCGGAGGAATTGGACAGCTTCCATCTAGAGGTCAAACCAACGAACCATATGCAGTTTGTGTGAAAGATGAGGGATGTGGCATGTAGGGTGTGCCAAATCATTTTAGTCATGAAAAGAGTAAAATCCAAGATGACCACTGCCACCATGTTTTTTTTTTTAAACTAAATTCGGAAAATATCTTTGGCTCCCATTTAGAGGTCACCCTGAAGATCCTTATGAAGTTTTGTGTCAGATGATCGGATGACGCCTACAAGTAGTGCCGAAGGATTTAGTCATGCAAAGAGTAAAAATCAAAAATGGCCGTTGGTGGGCATGTTTTTTAACAAATTTCTGAAAACATCATTGGCTCCCATCGACAGATCACCATGGAGATCCTTATGAAGTTTGGTGACGACCAGATGAGGGATTTGGTCTGTAGGGTGTGCCAAATCTAGGATTTAGTCATGCAAAAAGTAAAATACAAGATGGCTGCCGGTGGCCATGTATTTAATCGAAAATCGTTCAAATTTGACAGCTTTAATTTAATCCTAATCATGCCTATCATTCCTTACATATATGCGGACTGCAGGGTGTGCCGATGGATTCAATTTGAAATACAAGATGGCTGCTGGCAGCCATGTTTTTAAACGAATTTAAAAGGCAAGTAAAGACATGGTGTACGCCACTTTACTCTCATCAAATGCCGGTGATCGAAAAAGAACATACATGGGTAAAACCCATGTAAATCAGAACATACTGTAGTAAGTAACTTCTTATGGAGAAACGCTCCCAAAAAAACAATGTTTAGATGTTTGCATTATTTTTTTCATTTCTGTACATCCATTATTTAGTCAATAGTCAATATACCTGTATATTTCTTCGAGGAAAAAAGCGCGATTAAAAAAATTATTTACTTCAAAAGTCGTCAGTTACTTGGCGCAATACAACCATGGTGATTTTTTATCGATTGGTTCCAGTCAGAGGTGAATTTTGTGAATAACTGAGATCTACATTGTCTAGTTTAATTTTTTTTGTGGTAGCTAATAACACATATCCTTGATTTCGAATGAGGTGAGGTTCGTTGGCGTTTGTCAAAGTTACCACGCTAACGGACATCAAATTTCTATAATTAGAAACAAGTGGCATAAAAAAGCTGTGTACCCAACTGAAAGAAAGGGGTGACAGTGACCATTTCAGCCTTATTAAACTTCACCCGAATTGTTTGCAGAATATACGAGCCAGTGACTATTTTAGATTTCACCGTGATGCGAGTGTAGTCTCCACTGCTTATGGAATCACGGAACTAAATGGTTTCCCATAGGCGACAGTGTTAACGTTTCGGCCAAATTCGCTGAATTGAAGCCTACAGGCCATACCAGTGATGTTTACCCAGCTATATTGACACCAGTTGATCACGAAAATGCAAGAAAAATCATAGGTCATGTGTTTACTTTTAAAAATAAATCCCCAAGTGTACGACAGGGCTATCTCACAGCCAAATTTGATCTGGAAAAACCCAGATCTACAACAGCTAGTTAAATACATTTCCCGCTCACAAAAATCCGTTCCCCCATTCATTCACCAGTTTAAATTATTTAGATATTATGTACAAATCAAATAAACGCGATGTCATCCTTTAATAACGTGTCGCATGTATCAGGTGAAGGTCATTCTTCAGTTACCTTCACCTTTAGGGTTCCACGGTGTACTCGCTCCCCGACTCTAGAACACATTTAGCTCCCTGATTCTACTGCTTATGGTACTGAATGTAATTACTGGATGACATTTTCCAGGAGAATACACTTTGGATAAGAAGTTTAGTGATGGGTACATGTTGACAGCTGAGTGGAACTCAGTTTTGGAAGACCGGCTATATATGGCCTGTTTGGAAGTTGGGATCGCAGTAAATCCACTTAAACAACTCCACCATCGATTTGTGGTCACGTCTCTGGTAAATGTTTCATTCTGTATCACTGTGAAACTTAGAGTATTCCCTCTTTGCCCGGTGATCGTGTTTTAACTATCGGGTATTGCACAACACCTTTGCTTTAATATATATTACCAAAGAATGGGAACGTTTATCGGGTGAGCCGCAGCTGGGTGGAAAATCTGAGTACATCGGTGCCTGAGCACCACCACACTCACTTCATATGAGCCTGAAGCATCTGAACTTCTCGGCTGCGTCAGTCCTCGGGCTGGCGGGGTCGGGGTCTACCCAGTCAACTCGACACTCACCTTTTCATATTTTGGCAGCGGTTGGAAACTTCACCGTAATAACTTCAAATTATGAAATTATCAGTATAATATACTATTATATATTGGTGAACGCAAAGCTCATTCAAAAATACATTTGCGTTAGTAAAACAAAGCACTGGTGTAAAAAAAAAAAAAAAAAAAAAAAAAACTATACTGTGCCGATTGCGCCCCGCCCCCCCCCCCCTACCATCGTTATGTTATAAAATAAATGATCTTTAAAAACTGTTCAAAAACTTAAGAATGTTTATCTGAATTTCATATATCTCATAATGGTTCATTCTGTCTCACTAATTAATTTAGCAATATCCTTTTTATGGGTGGAATGGTTTATTCCCATTTTTTCTTTTTCTAAAACATTGGACATAATGATACTAATTATTAACTTATTTATGTAATAAGTAGATATTGATATGACTTGTTAGTTCAGTATATCTTTAAAATGGCCGCACAATCGTTATCCCATAGTATTATTCACAATGTGCGATCCACAGGTGTTGAAACTGAAATGCATTTTGTTATTGCGTGTAGTGAATACTCCGATCTAAGACAAATACTATATCGAGATATTGAAGATTATGACTATGAATTTTCGAAAATGAGTGACAGTGAAAAATTTCAAAATATTATGAGAAATGATGATGTAAAGATTATAAATACCCTATGTAACATGATCCGGTTGTTGCTTTCTCAGAAGGGGGTTTTTGAAAACTGAGTAACTTTGCAGAGAAAACCTGACACGGTTTTCGAATGATGATGCTTCGCATATAACATTTATTAAACGCAATGTATATTTCATTTTGTGTTTTTACATGTTTAATCATTATGTAACTTTCAACTACCTATATAATTGGTGTATTGCAATACATATTCTATTCTATTCTATTGGAATCTTTGGAAAAGACTGTAGATCAGTAAACATTCATTATTGCAGGGTCCATGCATGCCTGTTTTGAGTCGGCAAGAAGCATAGCATTTGCGAGTCAGAAAAACTCGGGCTAAAGCAGTGCCATTTTATATACCAAAACGTATAACTCCATTTTGATAATCGTACTCCTGTGTTAGTCACTCGGAGGGGCCTCGTTGACTATCACCGTTCAGCCTCGTTGGCAAATCATCGCTACACCACCGATCCCGTTTATTCTGGGGAATTTTGGGCTACAATTTCTGGGGCGGCTTGGGGTAATATTTGACTTCAGGTACATTTAATCGTAAATAGCAAGTATAGTGTATTTTTCAGTGCAAAATAATGGATGTTTTGTCAACAGTGCCGGTGTTTTAGTCATGGGTGGGCAATCCTAAAACAGATAATACATACCTCTCCGTTTGTGCGGAATCTTTGGTTTAGTGCGGTGTTCTAAATTCCTGTCTGCATAAATTACTCAAAAACTCGAAGTGCCTCGTTGGCGGCTCGGAGCAGCTCCCGATTGCTGGGAGCGGCCTTCGATCGATCCCCCCGTGCATGTGTGGTTGACATTAACTTTTTTTCAAGTTTTCGCGCTAATGGTTATAAAACTAGAGAGCTAAGAAACTAAGGGCCGTATATACTGAGGTAAACGGATCGGACGAATCTGGTTTTCGAACTTGTTCGAGCTATTGTTGTAACAACTCCATATATACCAAATATGGATGAAATTGGTTGACGTTTGTTGTTCAAGTTATCGCGATAACGGACCAAAACTCTGGTAAAAGCCAGATTTACCAGGCTCTATACTCTGGTAAAATGTGGTAAAGTCAGGTTTACAATAAAAACATACCCTTGTAGATTCCAAGTAAAGGCATGGTAAACTCACTCTGGTAAAAGCCATGTAAATACACTTATAAATTCAAGTAAATCATGGTAAAGTCAGGTTAACAATGATAAACTCTGGTAAAAGCCATTTACACCCATGTAAATGAAAGTGTCAATGACACTGTAGCTCAACGTGGGAAGGCGTTAATAAGTTTATGCTGAGCAGTCAATAGAATGATAAAGAAAGTCAAAAGTTTCAGTAAATGGATTGTATTGTGTAAATGAAATTAATTTCATTTCAAACATTTCTCCACTAAGGTAGCAGTACACGATTTCCAGCAATTTTGCCAACCTGGGAGGGGGTACTGTACTTCAAATCAATGCTGAACCATTATCTTTGGCATAGGTCCCATCAAGCATGTTTTAATTTCTACAGAAATTTTAGGTGTAATCACTTGTCTGTACTTTAGCTTCTTCGTACAATTTGTTATTGAGTTATGCCCCTTGGTTTGCACACACAAAACGCTCAATTTTACCCATTTTTGGACTCAAATTGACCATTTTCAACCCCAAAACAGACCACGATAGAGCGAATATAAGTAAATAAGCTTCTTCCACCTGATAGAGCTATGTTAGAGCTGAGAAATATTTGAAATAGAAAAAAAGTTATCGTATCAATTTGAAAAAAATGTCTTGCGAGCCCAGATGACAGAATTCAGGGGAGAGAAATCGGGCTATTTTCCTGTAACCAATAACACAGAGTTGGCCTCCACTGAATACGAAAACCCTGTTGCGTATCCAAATTTTTCACTTTTTTGAGAACTTTCCCAGTTTTGTAAAATAATTAAACCTTCAAACCAGTAAATACACATTTAACACAGGCTATACTGGCTGTTATGCCCCCCAGATACTTATTTTTCTATTTTTCAGACCCCCTACAACCCGTGAAATCGTGTACTGCTACCTAAATGTGGACTGCAGGGTGTGCCAATGGATTCAAATGTGAAATCCAAGATGGCTCCAGTCGCCCATGTTTTGTAACAAATTTCGGAGGAATTGGACAGCTTCCATCTAGAGGTCAAACCAACGAACCATATGCAGTTTGTGTGAAAGATGAGGGATGTGGCATGTAGGGTGTGCCAAATCATTTTAGTCATGAAAAGAGTAAAATCCAAGATGACCACTGCCACCATGTTTTTTTTTAAAACTAAATTCGGAAAATATCTTTGGCTCCCATTTAGAGGTCACCCTGAAGATCCTTATGAAGTTTTGTGTCAGATGATCGGATGACGCCTACAAGTAGTGCCGAAGGATTTAGTCATGCAAAGAGTAAAAATCAAAAATGGCCGTTGGTGGGCATGTTTTTTAACAAATTTCTGAAAACATCATTGGCTCCCATCGACAGATCACCATGGAGATCCTTATGAAGTTTGGTGACGACCAGATGAGGGATTTGGTCTGTAGGGTGTGCCAAATCTAGGATTTAGTCATGCAAAAAGTAAAATACAAGATGGCTGCCGGTGGCCATGTATTTAATCGAAAATCGTTCAAATTTGACAGCTTTAATTTAATCCTAATCATGCCTATCATTCCTTACATATATGCGGACTGCAGGTTGTGCCGATGGATTCAATTTGAAATACAAGATGGCTGCTGGCAGCCATGTTTTTAAACGAATTTAAAAGGCAAGTAAAGACATGGTGTACGCCACTTTACTCTCATCAAATGCCGGTGATCGAAAAAGAACATACATGGGTAAAACCCATGTAAATCAGAACATACTGTAGTAAGTAACTTCTTATGGAGAAACGCTCCCAAAAAAACAATGTTTAGATGTTTGCATTATTTTTTTCATTTCTGTACATCCATTATTTAGTCAATAGTCAATATACCTGTATATTTCTTCGAGGAAAAAAGCGCGATTAAAAAAATTATTTACTTCAAAAGTCGTCAGTTACTTGGCGCAATACAACCATGGTGATTTTTTATCGATTGGTTCCAGTCAGAGATGAATTTTGTGAATAACTGAGATCTACATTGTCTAGTTTAATTTTTTTTGTGGTAGCTAATAACACATATCCTTGATTTCGAATGAGGTGAGGTTCGTTGGCGTTTGTCAAAGTTACCACGCTAACGGACATCAAATTTCTATAATTAGAAACAAGTGGCATAAAAAAGCTGTGTACCCAACTGAAAGAAAGGGGTGACAGTGACCATTTCAGCCTTATTAAACTTCACCCGAATTGTTTGCAGAATATACGAGCCAGTGACTATTTTAGATTTCACCGTGATGCGAGTGTAGTCTCCACTGCTTATGGAATCACGGAACTAAATGGTTTCCCATAGGCGACAGTGTTAACGTTTCGGCCAAATTCGCTGAATTGAAGCCTACAGGCCATACCAGTGATGTTTACCCAGCTATATTGACACCAGTTGATCACGAAAATGCAAGAAAAATCATAGGTCATGTGTTTACTTTTAAAAATAAATCCCCAAGTGTACGACAGGGCTATCTCACAGCCAAATTTGATCTGGAAAAACCCAGATCTACAACAGCTAGTTAAATACATTTCCCGCTCACAAAAATCCGTTCCCCCATTCATTCACCAGTTTAAATTATTTAGATATTATGTACAAATCAAATAAACGCGATGTCATCCTTTAATAACGTGTCGCATGTATCAGGTGAAGGTCATTCTTCAGTTACCTTCACCTTTAGGGTTCCACGGTGTACTCGCTCCCCGACTCTAGAACACATTTAGCTCCCTGATTCTACTGCTTATGGTACTGAATGTAATTACTGGATGACATTTTCCAGGAGAATACACTTTGGATAAGAAGTTTAGTGATGGGTACATGTTGACAGCTGAGTGGAACTCAGTTTTGGAAGACCGGCTATATATGGCCTGTTTGGAAGTTGGGATCGCAGTAAATCCACTTAAACAACTCCACCATCGATTTGTGTCACGTCTCTGGTAAATGTTTCATTCTGTATCACTGTGAAACTTAGAGTATTCCCTCTTTGCCCGGTGATCGTGTTTTAACTATCGGGTATTGCACAACACCTTTGCTTTAATATATATTACCAAAGAATGGGAACGTTTATCGGGTGAGCCGCAGCTGGGTGGAAAATCTGAGTACATCGGTGCCTGAGCACCACCACACTCACTTCATATGAGCCTGAAGCATCTGAACTTCTCGGCTGCGTCAGTCCTCGGGCTGGCGGGGTCGGGGTCTACCCAGTCAACTCGACACTCACCTTTTCATATTTTGGCAGCGGTTGGAAACTTCACCGTAATAACTTCAAATTATGAAATTATCAGTATAATATACTATTATATATTGGTGAACGCAAAGCTCATTCAAAAATACATTTGCGTTAGTAAAACAAAGCACTGGTGTAAAAAAAAAAAAAAAAAAAAAAAAACTATACTGTGCCGATTGCGCCCCGCCCCCCCCCCTACCATCGTTATGTTATAAAATAAATGATCTTTAAAAACTGTTCAAAAACTTAAGAATGTTTATCTGAATTTCATATATCTCATAATGGTTCATTCTGTCTCACTAATTAATTTAGCAATATCCTTTTTATGGGTGGAATGGTTTATTCCCATTTTTTCTTTTTCTAAAACATTGGACATAATGATACTAATTATTAACTTATTTATGTAATAAGTAGATATTGATATGACTTGTTAGTTCAGTATATCTTTAAAATGGCCGCACAATCGTTATCCCATAGTATTATTCACAATGTGCGATCCACAGGTGTTGAAACTGAAATGCATTTTGTTATTGCGTGTAGTGAATACTCCGATCTAAGACAAATACTATATCGAGATATTGAAGATTATGACTATGAATTTTCGAAAATGAGTGACAGTGAAAAATTTCAAAATATTATGAGAAATGATGATGTAAAGATTATAAATACCCTATGTAACATGATCCGGTTGTTGCTTTCTCAGAAGGGGGTTTTTGAAAACTGAGTAACTTTGCAGAGAAAACCTGACACGGTTTTCGAATGATGATGCTTCGCATATAACATTTATTAAACGCAATGTATATTTCATTTTGTGTTTTTACATGTTTAATCATTATGTAACTTTCAACTACCTATATAATTGGTGTATTGCAATACATATTCTATTCTATTCTATTGGAATCTTTGGAAAAGACTGTAGATCAGTAAACATTCATTATTGCAGGGTCCATGCATGCCTGTTTTGAGTCGGCAAGAAGCATAGCATTTGCGAGTCAGAAAAACTCGGGCTAAAGCAGTGCCATTTTATATACCAAAACGTATAACTCCATTTTGATAATCGTACTCCTGTGTTAGTCACTCGGAGGGGCCTCGTTGACTATCACCGTTCAGCCTCGTTGGCAAATCATCGCTACACCACCGATCCCGTTTATTCTGGGGAATTTTGGGCTACAATTTCTGGGGCGGCTTGGGGTAATATTTGACTTCAGGTACATTTAATCGTAAATAGCAAGTATAGTGTATTTTTCAGTGCAAAATAATGGATGTTTTGTCAACAGTGCCGGTGTTTTAGTCATGGGTGGGCAATCCTAAAACAGATAATACATACCTCTCCGTTTGTGCGGAATCTTTGGTTTAGTGCGGTGTTCTAAATTCCTGTCTGCATAAATTACTCAAAAACTCGAAGTGCCTCGTTGGCGGCTCGGAGCAGCTCCCGATTGCTGGGAGCGGCCTTCGATCGATCCCCCCGTGCATGTGTGGTTGACATTAACTTTTTTTCAAGTTTTCGCGCTAATGGTTATAAAACTAGAGAGCTAAGAAACTAAGGGCCGTATATACTGAGGTAAACGGATCGGACGAATCTGGTTTTCGAACTTGTTCGAGCTATTGTTGTAACAACTCCATATATACCAAATATGGATGAAATTGGTTGACGTTTGTTGTTCAAGTTATCGCGATAACGGACCAAAACTCTGGTAAAAGCCAGATTTACCAGGCTCTATACTCTGGTAAAATGTGGTAAAGTCAGGTTTACAATAAAAACATACCCTTGTAGATTCCAAGTAAAGGCATGGTAAACTCACTCTGGTAAAAGCCATGTAAATACACTTATAAATTCAAGTAAATCATGGTAAAGTCAGGTTAACAATGATAAACTCTGGTAAAAGCCATTTACACCCATGTAAATGAAAGTGTCAATGACACTGTAGCTCAACGTGGGAAGGCGTTAATAAGTTTATGCTGAGCAGTCAATAGAATGATAAAGAAAGTCAAAAGTTTCAGTAAATGGATTGTATTGTGTAAATGAAATTAATTTCATTTCAAACATTTCTCCACTAAGGTAGCAGTACACGATTTCCAGCAATTTTGCCAACCTGGGAGGGGGTACTGTACTTCAAATCAATGCTGAACCATTATCTTTGGCATAGGTCCCATCAAGCATGTTTTAATTTCTACAGAAATTTTAGGTGTAATCACTTGTCTGTACTTTAGCTTCTTCGTACAATTTGTTATTGAGTTATGCCCCTTGGTTTGCACACACAAAACGCTCAATTTTACCCATTTTTGGACTCAAATTGACCATTTTCAACCCCAAAACAGACCACGATAGAGCGAATATAAGTAAATAAGCTTCTTCCACCTGATAGAGCTATGTTAGAGCTGAGAAATATTTGAAATAGAAAAAAAGTTATCGTATCAATTTGAAAAAAATGTCTTGCGAGCCCAGATGACAGAATTCAGGGGAGAGAAATCGGGCTATTTTCCTGTAACCAATAACACAGAGTTGGCCTCCACTGAATACGAAAACCCTGTTGCGTATCCAAATTTTTCACTTTTTTGAGAACTTTCCCAGTTTTGTAAAATAATTAAACCTTCAAACCAGTAAATACACATTTAACACAGGCTATACTGGCTGTTATGCCCCCCAGATACTTATTTTTCTATTTTTCAGACCCCCTACAACCCGTGAAATCGTGTACTGCTACCTAAATGTGGACTGCAGGGTGTGCCAATGGATTCAAATGTGAAATCCAAGATGGCTCCAGTCGCCCATGTTTTGTAACAAATTTCGGAGGAATTGGACAGCTTCCATCTAGAGGTCAAACCAACGAACCATATGCAGTTTGTGTGAAAGATGAGGGATGTGGCATGTAGGGTGTGCCAAATCATTTTAGTCATGAAAAGAGTAAAATCCAAGATGACCACTGCCACCATGTTTTTTTTTAAAACTAAATTCGGAAAATATCTTTGGCTCCCATTTAGAGGTCACCCTGAAGATCCTTATGAAGTTTTGTGTCAGATGATCGGATGACGCCTACAAGTAGTGCCGAAGGATTTAGTCATGCAAAGAGTAAAAATCAAAAATGGCCGTTGGTGGGCATGTTTTTTAACAAATTTCTGAAAACATCATTGGCTCCCATCGACAGATCACCATGGAGATCCTTATGAAGTTTGGTGACGACCAGATGAGGGATTTGGTCTGTAGGGTGTGCCAAATCTAGGATTTAGTCATGCAAAAAGTAAAATACAAGATGGCTGCCGGTGGCCATGTATTTAATCGAAAATCGTTCAAATTTGACAGCTTTAATTTAATCCTAATCATGCCTATCATTCCTTACATATATGCGGACTGCAGGGTGTGCCGATGGATTCAATTTGAAATACAAGATGGCTGCTGGCAGCCATGTTTTTAAACGAATTTAAAAGGCAAGTAAAGACATGGTGTACGCCACTTTACTCTCATCAAATGCCGGTGATCGAAAAAGAACATACATGGGTAAAACCCATGTAAATCAGAACATACTGTAGTAAGTAACTTCTTATGGAGAAACGCTCCCAAAAAAACAATGTTTAGATGTTTGCATTATTTTTTTCATTTCTGTACATCCATTATTTAGTCAATAGTCAATATACCTGTATATTTCTTCGAGGAAAAAAGCGCGATTAAAAAAATTATTTACTTCAAAAGTCGTCAGTTACTTGGCGCAATACAACCATGGTGATTTTTTATCGATTGGTTCCAGTCAGAGATGAATTTTGTGAATAACTGAGATCTACATTGTCTAGTTTAATTTTTTTTGTGGTAGCTAATAACACATATCCTTGATTTCGAATGAGGTGAGGTTCGTTGGCGTTTGTCAAAGTTACCACGCTAACGGACATCAAATTTCTATAATTAGAAACAAGTGGCATAAAAAAGCTGTGTACCCAACTGAAAGAAAGGGGTGACAGTGACCATTTCAGCCTTATTAAACTTCACCCGTATTGTTTGCAGAATATACGAGCCAGTGACTATTTTAGATTTCACCGTGATGCGAGTGTAGTCTCCACTGCTTATGGAATCACGGAACTAAATGGTTTCCCATAGGCGACAGTGTTAACGTTTCGGCCAAATTCGCTGAATTGAAGCCTACAGGCCATACCAGTGATGTTTACCCAGCTATATTGACACCAGTTGATCACGAAAATGCAAGAAAAATCATAGGTCATGTGTTTACTTTTAAAAATAAATCCCCAAGTGTACGACAGGGCTATCTCACAGCCAAATTTGATCTGGAAAAACCCAGATCTACAACAGCTAGTTAAATACATTTCCCGCTCACAAAAATCCGTTCCCCCATTCATTCACCAGTTTAAATTATTTAGATATTATGTACAAATCAAATAAACGCGATGTCATCCTTTAATAACGTGTCGCATGTATCAGGTGAAGGTCATTCTTCAGTTACCTTCACCTTTAGGGTTCCACGGTGTACTCGCTCCCCGACTCTAGAACACATTTAGCTCCCTGATTCTACTGCTTATGGTACTGAATGTAATTACTGGATGACATTTTCCAGGAGAATACACTTTGGATAAGAAGTTTAGTGATGGGTACATGTTGACAGCTGAGTGGAACTCAGTTTTGGAAGACCGGCTATATATGGCCTGTTTGGAAGTTGGGATCGCAGTAAATCCACTTAAACAACTCCACCATCGATTTGTGTCACGTCTCTGGTAAATGTTTCATTCTGTATCACTGTGAAACTTAGAGTATTCCCTCTTTGCCCGGTGATCGTGTTTTAACTATCGGGTATTGCACAACACCTTTGCTTTAATATATATTACCAAAGAATGGGAACGTTTATCGGGTGAGCCGCAGCTGGGTGGAAAATCTGAGTACATCGGTGCCTGAGCACCACCACACTCACTTCATATGAGCCTGAAGCATCTGAACTTCTCGGCTGCGTCAGTCCTCGGGCTGGCGGGGTCGGGGTCTACCCAGTCAACTCGACACTCACCTTTTCATATTTTGGCAGCGGTTGGAAACTTCACCGTAATAACTTCAAATTATGAAATTATCAGTATAATATACTATTATATATTGGTGAACGCAAAGCTCATTCAAAAATACATTTGCGTTAGTAAAACAAAGCACTGGTGTAAAAAAAAAAAAAAAAAAAAAAAAACTATACTGTGCCGATTGCGCCCCGCCCCCCCCCTACCATCGTTATGTTATAAAATAAATGATCTTTAAAAACTGTTCAAAAACTTAAGAATGTTTATCTGAATTTCATATATCTCATAATGGTTCATTCTGTCTCACTAATTAATTTAGCAATATCCTTTTTATGGGTGGAATGGTTTATTCCCATTTTTTCTTTTTCTAAAACATTGGACATAATGATACTAATTATTAACTTATTTATGTAATAAGTAGATATTGATATGACTTGTTAGTTCAGTATATCTTTAAAATGGCCGCACAATCGTTATCCCATAGTATTATTCACAATGTGCGATCCACAGGTGTTGAAACTGAAATGCATTTTGTTATTGCGTGTAGTGAATACTCCGATCTAAGACAAATACTATATCGAGATATTGAAGATTATGACTATGAATTTTCGAAAATGAGTGACAGTGAAAAATTTCAAAATATTATGAGAAATGATGATGTAAAGATTATAAATACCCTATGTAACATGATCCGGTTGTTGCTTTCTCAGAAGGGGGTTTTTGAAAACTGAGTAACTTTGCAGAGAAAACCTGACACGGTTTTCGAATGATGATGCTTCGCATATAACATTTATTAAACGCAATGTATATTTCATTTTGTGTTTTTACATGTTTAATCATTATGTAACTTTCAACTACCTATATAATTGGTGTATTGCAATACATATTCTATTCTATTCTATTGGAATCTTTGGAAAAGACTGTAGATCAGTAAACATTCATTATTGCAGGGTCCATGCATGCCTGTTTTGAGTCGGCAAGAAGCATAGCATTTGCGAGTCAGAAAAACTCGGGCTAAAGCAGTGCCATTTTATATACCAAAACGTATAACTCCATTTTGATAATCGTACTCCTGTGTTAGTCACTCGGAGGGGCCTCGTTGACTATCACCGTTCAGCCTCGTTGGCAAATCATCGCTACACCACCGATCCCGTTTATTCTGGGGAATTTTGGGCTACAATTTCTGGGGCGGCTTGGGGTAATATTTGACTTCAGGTACATTTAATCGTAAATAGCAAGTATAGTGTATTTTTCAGTGCAAAATAATGGATGTTTTGTCAACAGTGCCGGTGTTTTAGTCATGGGTGGGCAATCCTAAAACAGATAATACATACCTCTCCGTTTGTGCGGAATCTTTGGTTTAGTGCGGTGTTCTAAATTCCTGTCTGCATAAATTACTCAAAAACTCGAAGTGCCTCGTTGGCGGCTCGGAGCAGCTCCCGATTGCTGGGAGCGGCCTTCGATCGATCCCCCCGTGCATGTGTGGTTGACATTAACTTTTTTTCAAGTTTTCGCGCTAATGGTTATAAAACTAGAGAGCTAAGAAACTAAGGGCCGTATATACTGAGGTAAACGGATCGGACGAATCTGGTTTTCGAACTTGTTCGAGCTATTGTTGTAACAACTCCATATATACCAAATATGGATGAAATTGGTTGACGTTTGTTGTTCAAGTTATCGCGATAACGGACCAAAACTCTGGTAAAAGCCAGATTTACCAGGCTCTATACTCTGGTAAAATGTGGTAAAGTCAGGTTTACAATAAAAACATACCCTTGTAGATTCCAAGTAAAGGCATGGTAAACTCACTCTGGTAAAAGCCATGTAAATACACTTATAAATTCAAGTAAATCATGGTAAAGTCAGGTTAACAATGATAAACTCTGGTAAAAGCCATTTACACCCATGTAAATGAAAGTGTCAATGACACTGTAGCTCAACGTGGGAAGGCGTTAATAAGTTTATGCTGAGCAGTCAATAGAATGATAAAGAAAGTCAAAAGTTTCAGTAAATGGATTGTATTGTGTAAATGAAATTAATTTCATTTCAAACATTTCTCCACTAAGGTAGCAGTACACGATTTCCAGCAATTTTGCCAACCTGGGAGGGGGTACTGTACTTCAAATCAATGCTGAACCATTATCTTTGGCATAGGTCCCATCAAGCATGTTTTAATTTCTACAGAAATTTTAGGTGTAATCACTTGTCTGTACTTTAGCTTCTTCGTACAATTTGTTATTGAGTTATGCCCCTTGGTTTGCACACACAAAACGCTCAATTTTACCCATTTTTGGACTCAAATTGACCATTTTCAACCCCAAAACAGACCACGATAGAGCGAATATAAGTAAATAAGCTTCTTCCACCTGATAGAGCTATGTTAGAGCTGAGAAATATTTGAAATAGAAAAAAAGTTATCGTATCAATTTGAAAAAAATGTCTTGCGAGCCCAGATGACAGAATTCAGGGGAGAGAAATCGGGCTATTTTCCTGTAACCAATAACACAGAGTTGGCCTCCACTGAATACGAAAACCCTGTTGCGTATCCAAATTTTTCACTTTTTTGAGAACTTTCCCAGTTTTGTAAAATAATTAAACCTTCAAACCAGTAAATACACATTTAACACAGGCTATACTGGCTGTTATGCCCCCCAGATACTTATTTTTCTATTTTTCAGACCCCCTACAACCCGTGAAATCGTGTACTGCTACCTAAATGTGGACTGCAGGGTGTGCCAATGGATTCAAATGTGAAATCCAAGATGGCTCCAGTCGCCCATGTTTTGTAACAAATTTCGGAGGAATTGGACAGCTTCCATCTAGAGGTCAAACCAACGAACCATATGCAGTTTGTGTGAAAGATGAGGGATGTGGCATGTAGGGTGTGCCAAATCATTTTAGTCATGAAAAGAGTAAAATCCAAGATGACCACTGCCACCATGTTTTTTTTTAAAACTAAATTCGGAAAATATCTTTGGCTCCCATTTAGAGGTCACCCTGAAGATCCTTATGAAGTTTTGTGTCAGATGATCGGATGACGCCTACAAGTAGTGCCGAAGGATTTAGTCATGCAAAGAGTAAAAATCAAAAATGGCCGTTGGTGGGCATGTTTTTTAACAAATTTCTGAAAACATCATTGGCTCCCATCGACAGATCACCATGGAGATCCTTATGAAGTTTGGTGACGACCAGATGAGGGATTTGGTCTGTAGGGTGTGCCAAATCTAGGATTTAGTCATGCAAAAAGTAAAATACAAGATGGCTGCCGGTGGCCATGTATTTAATCGAAAATCGTTCAAATTTGACAGCTTTAATTTAATCCTAATCATGCCTATCATTCCTTACATATATGCGGACTGCAGGGTGTGCCGATGGATTCAATTTGAAATACAAGATGGCTGCTGGCAGCCATGTTTTTAAACGAATTTAAAAGGCAAGTAAAGACATGGTGTACGCCACTTTACTCTCATCAAATGCCGGTGATCGAAAAAGAACATACATGGGTAAAACCCATGTAAATCAGAACATACTGTAGTAAGTAACTTCTTATGGAGAAACGCTCCCAAAAAAACAATGTTTAGATGTTTGCATTATTTTTTTCATTTCTGTACATCCATTATTTAGTCAATAGTCAATATACCTGTATATTTCTTCGAGGAAAAAAGCGCGATTAAAAAAATTATTTACTTCAAAAGTCGTCAGTTACTTGGCGCAATACAACCATGGTGATTTTTTATCGATTGGTTCCAGTCAGAGATGAATTTTGTGAATAACTGAGATCTACATTGTCTAGTTTAATTTTTTTTGTGGTAGCTAATAACACATATCCTTGATTTCGAATGAGGTGAGGTTCGTTGGCGTTTGTCAAAGTTACCACGCTAACGGACATCAAATTTCTATAATTAGAAACAAGTGGCATAAAAAAGCTGTGTACCCAACTGAAAGAAAGGGGTGACAGTGACCATTTCAGCCTTATTAAACTTCACCCGAATTGTTTGCAGAATATACGAGCCAGTGACTATTTTAGATTTCACCGTGATGCGAGTGTAGTCTCCACTGCTTGTGGAATCACGGAACTAAATGGTTTCCCATAGGCGACAGTGTTAACGTTTCGGCCAAATTCGCTGAATTGAAGCCTACAGGCCATACCAGTGATGTTTACCCAGCTATATTGACACCAGTTGATCACGAAAATGCAAGAAAAATCATAGGTCATGTGTTTACTTTTAAAAATAAATCCCCAAGTGTACGACAGGGCTATCTCACAGCCAAATTTGATCTGGAAAAACCCAGATCTACAACAGCTAGTTAAATACATTTCCCGCTCACAAAAATCCGTTCCCCCATTCATTCACCAGTTTAAATTATTTAGATATTATGTACAAATCAAATAAACGCGATGTCATCCTTTAATAACGTGTCGCATGTATCAGGTGAAGGTCATTCTTCAGTTACCTTCACCTTTAGGGTTCCACGGTGTACTCGCTCCCCGACTCTAGAACACATTTAGCTCCCTGATTCTACTGCTTATGGTACTGAATGTAATTACTGGATGACATTTTCCAGGAGAATACACTTTGGATAAGAAGTTTAGTGATGGGTACATGTTGACAGCTGAGTGGAACTCAGTTTTGGAAGACCGGCTATATATGGCCTGTTTGGAAGTTGGGATCGCAGTAAATCCACTTAAACAACTCCACCATCGATTTGTGGTCACGTCTCTGGTAAATGTTTCATTCTGTATCACTGTGAAACTTAGAGTATTCCCTCTTTGCCCGGTGATCGTGTTTTAACTATCGGGTATTGCACAACACCTTTGCTTTAATATATATTACCAAAGAATGGGAACGTTTATCGGGTGAGCCGCAGCTGGGTGGAAAATCTGAGTACATCGGTGCCTGAGCACCACCACACTCACTTCATATGAGCCTGAAGCATCTGAACTTCTCGGCTGCGTCAGTCCTCGGGCTGGCGGGGTCGGGGTCTACCCAGTCAACTCGACACTCACCTTTTCATATTTTGGCAGCGGTTGGAAACTTCACCGTAATAACTTCAAATTATGAAATTATCAGTATAATATACTATTATATATTGGTGAACGCAAAGCTCATTCAAAAATACATTTGCGTTAGTAAAACAAAGCACTGGTGTAAAAAAAAAAAAAAAAAAAAAAAAACTATACTGTGCCGATTGCGCCCCGCCCCCCCCCTACCATCGTTATGTTATAAAATAAATGATCTTTAAAAACTGTTCAAAAACTTAAGAATGTTTATCTGAATTTCATATATCTCATAATGGTTCATTCTGTCTCACTAATTAATTTAGCAATATCCTTTTTATGGGTGGAATGGTTTATTCCCATTTTTTCTTTTTCTAAAACATTGGACATAATGATACTAATTATTAACTTATTTATGTAATAAGTAGATATTGATATGACTTGTTAGTTCAGTATATCTTTAAAATGGCCGCACAATCGTTATCCCATAGTATTATTCACAATGTGCGATCCACAGGTGTTGAAACTGAAATGCATTTTGTTATTGCGTGTAGTGAATACTCCGATCTAAGACAAATACTATATCGAGATATTGAAGATTATGACTATGAATTTTCGAAAATGAGTGACAGTGAAAAATTTCAAAATATTATGAGAAATGATGATGTAAAGATTATAAATACCCTATGTAACATGATCCGGTTGTTGCTTTCTCAGAAGGGGGTTTTTGAAAACTGAGTAACTTTGCAGAGAAAACCTGACACGGTTTTCGAATGATGATGCTTCGCATATAACATTTATTAAACGCAATGTATATTTCATTTTGTGTTTTTACATGTTTAATCATTATGTAACTTTCAACTACCTATATAATTGGTGTATTGCAATACATATTCTATTCTATTCTATTGGAATCTTTGGAAAAGACTGTAGATCAGTAAACATTCATTATTGCAGGGTCCATGCATGCCTGTTTTGAGTCGGCAAGAAGCATAGCATTTGCGAGTCAGAAAAACTCGGGCTAAAGCAGTGCCATTTTATATACCAAAACGTATAACTCCATTTTGATAATCGTACTCCTGTGTTAGTCACTCGGAGGGGCCTCGTTGACTATCACCGTTCAGCCTCGTTGGCAAATCATCGCTACACCACCGATCCCGTTTATTCTGGGGAATTTTGGGCTACAATTTCTGGGGCGGCTTGGGGTAATATTTGACTTCAGGTACATTTAATCGTAAATAGCAAGTATAGTGTATTTTTCAGTGCAAAATAATGGATGTTTTGTCAACAGTGCCGGTGTTTTAGTCATGGGTGGGCAATCCTAAAACAGATAATACATACCTCTCCGTTTGTGCGGAATCTTTGGTTTAGTGCGGTGTTCTAAATTCCTGTCTGCATAAATTACTCAAAAACTCGAAGTGCCTCGTTGGCGGCTCGGAGCAGCTCCCGATTGCTGGGAGCGGCCTTCGATCGATCCCCCCGTGCATGTGTGGTTGACATTAACTTTTTTTCAAGTTTTCGCGCTAATGGTTATAAAACTAGAGAGCTAAGAAACTAAGGGCCGTATATACTGAGGTAAACGGATCGGACGAATCTGGTTTTCGAACTTGTTCGAGCTATTGTTGTAACAACTCCATATATACCAAATATGGATGAAATTGGTTGACGTTTGTTGTTCAAGTTATCGCGATAACGGACCAAAACTCTGGTAAAAGCCAGATTTACCAGGCTCTATACTCTGGTAAAATGTGGTAAAGTCAGGTTTACAATAAAAACATACCCTTGTAGATTCCAAGTAAAGGCATGGTAAACTCACTCTGGTAAAAGCCATGTAAATACACTTATAAATTCAAGTAAATCATGGTAAAGTCAGGTTAACAATGATAAACTCTGGTAAAAGCCATTTACACCCATGTAAATGAAAGTGTCAATGACACTGTAGCTCAACGTGGGAAGGCGTTAATAAGTTTATGCTGAGCAGTCAATAGAATGATAAAGAAAGTCAAAAGTTTCAGTAAATGGATTGTATTGTGTAAATGAAATTAATTTCATTTCAAACATTTCTCCACTAAGGTAGCAGTACACGATTTCCAGCAATTTTGCCAACCTGGGAGGGGGTACTGTACTTCAAATCAATGCTGAACCATTATCTTTGGCATAGGTCCCATCAAGCATGTTTTAATTTCTACAGAAATTTTAGGTGTAATCACTTGTCTGTACTTTAGCTTCTTCGTACAATTTGTTATTGAGTTATGCCCCTTGGTTTGCACACACAAAACGCTCACTTTTACCCATTTTTGGACTCAAATTGACCATTTTCAACCCCAAAACAGACCACGATAGAGCGAATATAAGTAAATAAGCTTCTTCCACCTGATAGAGCTATGTTAGAGCTGAGAAATATTTGAAATAGAAAAAAAGTTATCGTATCAATTTGAAAAAAATGTCTTGCGAGCCCAGATGACAGAATTCAGGGGAGAGAAATCGGGCTATTTTCCTGTAACCAATAACACAGAGTTGGCCTCCACTGAATACGAAAACCCTGTTGCGTATCCAAATTTTTCACTTTTTTGAGAACTTTCCCAGTTTTGTAAAATAATTAAACCT
Organism: Siphonodentalium dalli; assembly: GCA_032622095.1. Lineage (NCBI taxonomy): Eukaryota > Metazoa > Mollusca > Scaphopoda > Gadilida > Siphonodentaliidae > Siphonodentalium > Siphonodentalium dalli. The sequence continues at coordinate 159,381,795 of CP136069.1, read as the reverse complement.
TCAAACCAGTAAATACACATTTAACACAGGCTATACTGGCTGTTATGCCCCCCAGATACTTATTTTTCTATTTTTCAGACCCCCTACAACCCGTGAAATCGTGTACTGCTACCTAAATGTGGACTGCAGGGTGTGCCAATGGATTCAAATGTGAAATCCAAGATGGCTCCAGTCGCCCATGTTTTGTAACAAATTTCGGAGGAATTGGACAGCTTCCATCTAGAGGTCAAACCAACGAACCATATGCAGTTTGTGTGAAAGATGAGGGATGTGGCATGTAGGGTGTGCCAAATCATTTTAGTCATGAAAAGAGTAAAATCCAAGATGACCACTGCCACCATGATTTTTTTAAAAACTAAATTCGGAAAATATCTTTGGCTCCCATTTAGAGGTCACCCTGAAGATCCTTATGAAGTTTTGTGTCAGATGATCGGATGACGCCTACAAGTAGTGCCGAAGGATTTAGTCATGCAAAGAGTAAAAATCAAAAATGGCCGTTGGTGGGCATGTTTTTTAACAAATTTCTGAAAACATCATTGGCTCCCATCGACAGATCACCATGGAGATCCTTATGAAGTTTGGTGACGACCAGATGAGGGATTTGGTCTGTAGGGTGTGCCAAATCTAGGATTTAGTCATGCAAAAAGTAAAATACAAGATGGCTGCCGGTGGCCATGTATTTAATCGAAAATCGTTCAAATTTGACAGCTTTAATTTAATCCTAATCATGCCTATCATTCCTTACATATATGCGGACTGCAGGGTGTGCCGATGGATTCAATTTGAAATACAAGATGGCTGCTGGCAGCCATGTTTTTAAACGAATTTAAAAGGCAAGTAAAGACATGGTGTACGCCACTTTACTCTCATCAAATGCCGGTGATCGAAAAAGAACATACATGGGTAAAACCCATGTAAATCAGAACATACTGTAGTAAGTAACTTCTTATGGAGAAACGCTCCCAAAAAAACAATGTTTAGATGTTTGCATTATTTTTTTCATTTCTGTACATCCATTATTTAGTCAATAGTCAATATACCTGTATATTTCTTCGAGGAAAAAAGCGCGATTAAAAAAATTATTTACTTCAAAAGTCGTCAGTTACTTGGCGCAATACAACCATGGTGATTTTTTATCGATTGGTTCCAGTCAGAGATGAATTTTGTGAATAACTGAGATCTACATTGTCTAGTTTAATTTTTTTTGTGGTAGCTAATAACACATATCCTTGATTTCGAATGAGGTGAGGTTCGTTGGCGTTTGTCAAAGTTACCACGCTAACGGACATCAAATTTCTATAATTAGAAACAAGTGGCATAAAAAAGCTGTGTACCCAACTGAAAGAAAGGGGTGACAGTGACCATTTCAGCCTTATTAAACTTCACCCGAATTGTTTGCAGAATATACGAGCCAGTGACTATTTTAGATTTCACCGTGATGCGAGTGTAGTCTCCACTGCTTGTGGAATCACGGAACTAAATGGTTTCCCATAGGCGACAGTGTTAACGTTTCGGCCAAATTCGCTGAATTGAAGCCTACAGGCCATACCAGTGATGTTTACCCAGCTATATTGACACCAGTTGATCACGAAAATGCAAGAAAAATCATAGGTCATGTGTTTACTTTTAAAAATAAATCCCCAAGTGTACGACAGGGCTATCTCACAGCCAAATTTGATCTGGAAAAACCCAGATCTACAACAGCTAATTAAATACATTTCCCGCTCACAAAAATCCGTTCCCCCATTCATTCACCAGTTTAAATTATTTAGATATTATGTACAAATCAAATAAACGCGATGTCATCCTTTAATAACGTGTCGCATGTATCAGGTGAAGGTCATTCTTCAGTTACCTTCACCTTTAGGGTTCCACGGTGTACTCGCTCCCCGACTCTAGAACACATTTAGCTCCCTGATTCTACTGCTTATGGTACTGAATGTAATTACTGGATGACATTTTCCAGGAGAATACACTTTGGATAAGAAGTTTAGTGATGGGTACATGTTGACAGCTGAGTGGAACTCAGTTTTGGAAGACCGGCTATATATGGCCTGTTTGGAAGTTGGGATCGCAGTAAATCCACTTAAACAACTCCACCATCGATTTGTGGTCACGTCTCTGGTAAATGTTTCATTCTGTATCACTGTGAAACTTAGAGTATTCCCTCTTTGCCCGGTGATCGTGTTTTAACTATCGGGTATTGCACAACACCTTTGCTTTAATATATATTACCAAAGAATGGGAACGTTTATCGGGTGAGCCGCAGCTGGGTGGAAAATCTGAGTACATCGGTGCCTGAGCACCACCACACTCACTTCATATGAGCCTGAAGCATCTGAACTTCTCGGCTGCGTCAGTCCTCGGGCTGGCGGGGTCGGGGTCTACCCAGTCAACTCGACACTCACCTTTTCATATTTTGGCAGCGGTTGGAAACTTCACCGTAATAACTTCAAATTATGAAATTATCAGTATAATATACTATTATATATTGGTGAACGCAAAGCTCATTCAAAAATACATTTGCGTTAGTAAAACAAAGCACTGGTGTAAAAAAAAAAAAAATAAAAAAAAAAAATATACTGTGCCGATTGCGCCCCGCCCCCCCCCTACCATCGTTATGTTATAAAATAAATGATCTTTAAAAACTGTTCAAAAACTTAAGAATGTTTATCTGAATTTCATATATCTCATAATGGTTCATTCTGTCTCACTAATTAATTTAGCAATATCCTTTTTATGGGTGGAATGGTTTATTCCCATTTTTTCTTTTTCTAAAACATTGGACATAATGATACTAATTATTAACTTATTTATGTAATAAGTAGATATTGATATGACTTGTTAGTTCAGTATATCTTTAAAATGGCCGCACAATCGTTATCCCATAGTATTATTCACAATGTGCGATCCACAGGTGTTGAAACTGAAATGCATTTTGTTATTGCGTGTAGTGAATACTCCGATCTAAGACAAATACTATATCGAGATATTGAAGATTATGACTATGAATTTTCGAAAATGAGTGACAGTGAAAAATTTCAAAATATTATGAGAAATGATGATGTAAAGATTATAAATACCCTATGTAACATGATCCGGTTGTTGCTTTCTCAGAAGGGGGTTTTTGAAAACTGAGTAACTTTGCAGAGAAAACCTGACACGGTTTTCGAATGATGATGCTTCGCATATAACATTTATTAAACGCAATGTATATTTCATTTTGTGTTTTTACATGTTTAATCATTATGTAACTTTCAACTACCTATATAATTGGTGTATTGCAATACATATTCTATTCTATTCTATTGGAATCTTTGGAAAAGACTGTAGATCAGTAAACATTCATTATTGCAGGGTCCATGCATGCCTGTTTTGAGTCGGCAAGAAGCATAGCATTTGCGAGTCAGAAAAACTCGGGCTAAAGCAGTGCCATTTTATATACCAAAACGTATAACTCCATTTTGATAATCGTACTCCTGTGTTAGTCACTCGGAGGGGCCTCGTTGACTATCACCGTTCAGCCTCGTTGGCAAATCATCGCTACACCACCGATCCCGTTTATTCTGGGGAATTTTGGGCTACAATTTCTGGGGCGGCTTGGGGTAATATTTGACTTCAGGTACATTTAATCGTAAATAGCAAGTATAGTGTATTTTTCAGTGCAAAATAATGGATGTTTTGTCAACAGTGCCGGTGTTTTAGTCATGGGTGGGCAATCCTAAAACAGATAATACATACCTCTCCGTTTGTGCGGAATCTTTGGTTTAGTGCGGTGTTCTAAATTCCTGTCTGCATAAATTACTCAAAAACTCGAAGTGCCTCGTTGGCGGCTCGGAGCAGCTCCCGATTGCTGGGAGCGGCCTTCGATCGATCCCCCCGTGCATGTGTGGTTGACATTAACTTTTTTTCAAGTTTTCGCGCTAATGGTTATAAAACTAGAGAGCTAAGAAACTAAGGGCCGTATATACTGAGGTAAACGGATCGGACGAATCTGGTTTTCGAACTTGTTCGAGCTATTGTTGTAACAACTCCATATATACCAAATATGGATGAAATTGGTTGACGTTTGTTGTTCAAGTTATCGCGATAACGGACCAAAACTCTGGTAAAAGCCAGATTTACCAGGCTCTATACTCTGGTAAAATGTGGTAAAGTCAGGTTTACAATAAAAACATACCCTTGTAGATTCCAAGTAAAGGCATGGTAAACTCACTCTGGTAAAAGCCATGTAAATACACTTATAAATTCAAGTAAATCATGGTAAAGTCAGGTTAACAATGATAAACTCTGGTAAAAGCCATTTACACCCATGTAAATGAAAGTGTCAATGACACTGTAGCTCAACGTGGGAAGGCGTTAATAAGTTTATGCTGAGCAGTCAATAGAATGATAAAGAAAGTCAAAAGTTTCAGTAAATGGATTGTATTGTGTAAATGAAATTAATTTCATTTCAAACATTTCTCCACTAAGGTAGCAGTACACGATTTCCAGCAATTTTGCCAACCTGGGAGGGGGTACTGTACTTCAAATCAATGCTGAACCATTATCTTTGGCATAGGTCCCATCAAGCATGTTTTAATTTCTACAGAAATTTTAGGTGTAATCACTTGTCTGTACTTTAGCTTCTTCGTACAATTTGTTATTGAGTTATGCCCCTTGGTTTGCACACACAAAACGCTCAATTTTACCCATTTTTGGACTCAAATTGACCATTTTCAACCCCAAAACAGACCACGATAGAGCGAATATAAGTAAATAAGCTTCTTCCACCTGATAGAGCTATGTTAGAGCTGAGAAATATTTGAAATAGAAAAAAAGTTATCGTATCAATTTGAAAAAAATGTCTTGCGAGCCCAGATGACAGAATTCAGGGGAGAGAAATCGGGCTATTTTCCTGTAACCAATAACACAGAGTTGGCCTCCACTGAATACGAAAACCCTGTTGCGTATCCAAATTTTTCACTTTTTTGAGAACTTTCCCAGTTTTGTAAAATAATTAAACCTTCAAACCAGTAAATACACATTTAACACAGGCTATACTGGCTGTTATGCCCCCCAGATACTTATTTTTCTATTTTTCAGACCCCCTACAACCCGTGAAATCGTGTACTGCTACCTAAATGTGGACTGCAGGGTGTGCCAATGGATTCAAATGTGAAATCCAAGATGGCTCCAGTCGCCCATGTTTTGTAACAAATTTCGGAGGAATTGGACAGCTTCCATCTAGAGGTCAAACCAACGAACCATATGCAGTTTGTGTGAAAGATGAGGGATGTGGCATGTAGGGTGTGCCAAATCATTTTAGTCATGAAAAGAGTAAAATCCAAGATGACCACTGCCACCATGTTTTTTTTTAAAACTAAATTCGGAAAATATCTTTGGCTCCCATTTAGAGGTCACCCTGAAGATCCTTATGAAGTTTTGTGTCAGATGATCGGATGACGCCTACAAGTAGTGCCGAAGGATTTAGTCATGCAAAGAGTAAAAATCAAAAATGGCCGTTGGTGGGCATGTTTTTTAACAAATTTACTGAAAACAGCATTGGCTCCCATCGACAGATCACCATGGAGATCCTTATGAAGTTTGGTGACGACCAGATGAGGGATTTGGTCTGTAGGGTGTGCCAAATCTAGGATTTAGTCATGCAAAAAGTAAAATACAAGATGGCTGCCGGTGGCCATGTATTTAATCGAAAATCGTTCAAATTTGACAGCTTTAATTTAATCCTAATCATGCCTATCATTCCTTACATATATGCGGACTGCAGGGTGTGCCGATGGATTCAATTTGAAATACAAGATGGCTGCTGGCAGCCATGTTTTTAAACGAATTTAAAAGGCAAGTAAAGACATGGTGTACGCCACTTTACTCTCATCAAATGCCGGTGATCGAAAAAGAACATACATGGGTAAAACCCATGTAAATCAGAACATACTGTAGTAAGTAACTTCTTATGGAGAAACGCTCCCAAAAAAACAATGTTTAGATGTTTGCATTATTTTTTTCATTTCTGTACATCCATTATTTAGTCAATAGTCAATATACCTGTATATTTCTTCGAGGAAAAAAGCGCGATTAAAAAAATTATTTACTTCAAAAGTCGTCAGTTACTTGGCGCAATACAACCATGGTGATTTTTTATCGATTGGTTCCAGTCAGAGATGAATTTTGTGAATAACTGAGATCTACATTGTCTAGTTTAATTTTTTTTGTGGTAGCTAATAATACATATCCTTGATTTCGAATGAGGTGAGGTTCGTTGGCGTTTGTCAAAGTTACCACGCTAACGGACATCAAATTTCTATAATTAGAAACAAGTGGCATAAAAAAGCTGTGTACCCAACTGAAAGAAAGGGGTGACAGTGACCATTTCAGCCTTATTAAACTTCACCCGAATTGTTTGCAGAATATACGAGCCAGTGACTATTTTAGATTTCACCGTGATGCGAGTGTAGTCTCCACTGCTTGTGGAATCACGGAACTAAATGGTTTCCCATAGGCGACAGTGTTAACGTTTCGGCCAAATTCGCTGAATTGAAGCCTACAGGCCATACCAGTGATGTTTACCCAGCTATATTGACACCAGTTGATCACGAAAATGCAAGAAAAATCATAGGTCATGTGTTTACTTTTAAAAATAAATCCCCAAGTGTACGACAGGGCTATCTCACAGCCAAATTTGATCTGGAAAAACCCAGATCTACAACAGCTAGTTAAATACATTTCCCGCTCACAAAAATCCGTTCCCCCATTCATTCACCAGTTTAAATTATTTAGATATTATGTACAAATCAAATAAACGCGATGTCATCCTTTAATAACGTGTCGCATGTATCAGGTGAAGGTCATTCTTCAGTTACCTTCACCTTTAGGGTTCCACGGTGTACTCGCTCCCCGACTCTAGAACACATTTAGCTCCCTGATTCTACTGCTTATGGTACTGAATGTAATTACTGGATGACATTTTCCAGGAGAATACACTTTGGATAAGAAGTTTAGTGATGGGTACATGTTGACAGCTGAGTGGAACTCAGTTTTGGAAGACCGGCTATATATGGCCTGTTTGGAAGTTGGGATCGCAGTAAATCCACTTAAACAACTCCACCATCGATTTGTGGTCACGTCTCTGGTAAATGTTTCATTCTGTATCACTGTGAAACTTAGAGTATTCCCTCTTTGCCCGGTGATCGTGTTTTAACTATCGGGTATTGCACAACACCTTTGCTTTAATATATATTACCAAAGAATGGGAACGTTTATCGGGTGAGCCGCAGCTGGGTGGAAAATCTGAGTACATCGGTGCCTGAGCACCACCACACTCACTTCATATGAGCCTGAAGCATCTGAACTTCTCGGCTGCGTCAGTCCTCGGGCTGGCGGGGTCGGGGTCTACCCAGTCAACTCGACACTCACCTTTTCATATTTTGGCAGCGGTTGGAAACTTCACCGTAATAACTTCAAATTATGAAATTATCAGTATAATATACTATTATATATTGGTGAACGCAAAGCTCATTCAAAAATACATTTGCGTTAGTAAAACAAAGCACTGGTGTAAAAAAAAAAAAAAAAAAAAAAAAAAATATACTGTGCCGATTGCGCCCCGCCCCCCCCCCCTACCATCGTTATGTTATAAAATAAATGATCTTTAAAAACTGTTCAAAAACTTAAGAATGTTTATCTGAATTTCATATATCTCATAATGGTTCATTCTGTCTCACTAATTAATTTAGCAATATCCTTTTTATGGGTGGAATGGTTTATTCCCATTTTTTCTTTTTCTAAAACATTGGACATAATGATACTAATTATTAACTTATTTATGTAATAAGTAGATATTGATATGACTTGTTAGTTCAGTATATCTTTAAAATGGCCGCACAATCGTTATCCCATAGTATTATTCACAATGTGCGATCCACAGGTGTTGAAACTGAAATGCATTTTGTTATTGCGTGTAGTGAATACTCCGATCTAAGACAAATACTATATCGAGATATTGAAGATTATGACTATGAATTTTCGAAAATGAGTGACAGTGAAAAATTTCAAAATATTATGAGAAATGATGATGTAAAGATTATAAATACCCTATGTAACATGATCCGGTTGTTGCTTTCTCAGAAGGGGGTTTTTGAAAACTGAGTAACTTTGCAGAGAAAACCTGACACGGTTTTCGAATGATGATGCTTCGCATATAACATTTATTAAACGCAATGTATATTTCATTTTGTGTTTTTACATGTTTAATCATTATGTAACTTTCAACTACCTATATAATTGGTGTATTGCAATACATATTCTATTCTATTCTATTGGAATCTTTGGAAAAGACTGTAGATCAGTAAACATTCATTATTGCAGGGTCCATGCATGCCTGTTTTGAGTCGGCAAGAAGCATAGCATTTGCGAGTCAGAAAAACTCGGGCTAAAGCAGTGCCATTTTATATACCAAAACGTATAACTCCATTTTGATAATCGTACTCCTGTGTTAGTCACTCGGAGGGGCCTCGTTGACTATCACCGTTCAGCCTCGTTGGCAAATCATCGCTACACCACCGATCCCGTTTATTCTGGGGAATTTTGGGCTACAATTTCTGGGGCGGCTTGGGGTAATATTTGACTTCAGGTACATTTAATCGTAAATAGCAAGTATAGTGTATTTTTCAGTGCAAAATAATGGATGTTTTGTCAACAGTGCCGGTGTTTTAGTCATGGGTGGGCAATCCTAAAACAGATAATACATACCTCTCCGTTTGTGCGGAATCTTTGGTTTAGTGCGGTGTTCTAAATTCCTGTCTGCATAAATTACTCAAAAACTCGAAGTGCCTCGTTGGCGGCTCGGAGCAGCTCCCGATTGCTGGGAGCGGCCTTCGATCGATCCCCCCGTGCATGTGTGGTTGACATTAACTTTTTTTCAAGTTTTCGCGCTAATGGTTATAAAACTAGAGAGCTAAGAAACTAAGGGCCGTATATACTGAGGTAAACGGATCGGACGAATCTGGTTTTCGAACTTGTTCGAGCTATTGTTGTAACAACTCCATATATACCAAATATGGATGAAATTGGTTGACGTTTGTTGTTCAAGTTATCGCGATAACGGACCAAAACTCTGGTAAAAGCCAGATTTACCAGGCTCTATACTCTGGTAAAATGTGGTAAAGTCAGGTTTACAATAAAAACATACCCTTGTAGATTCCAAGTAAAGGCATGGTAAACTCACTCTGGTAAAAGCCATGTAAATACACTTATAAATTCAAGTAAATCATGGTAAAGTCAGGTTAAAACAATGATAAACTCTGGTAAAAGCCATTTACACCCATGTAAATGAAAGTGTCAATGACACTGTAGCTCAACGTGGGAAGGCGTTAATAAGTTTATGCTGAGCAGTCAATAGAATGATAAAGAAAGTCAAAAGTTTCAGTAAATGGATTGTATTGTGTAAATGAAATTAATTTCATTTCAAACATTTCTCCACTAAGGTAGCAGTACACGATTTCCAGCAATTTTGCCAACCTGGGAGGGGGTACTGTACTTCAAATCAATGCTGAACCATTATCTTTGGCATAGGTCCCATCAAGCATGTTTTAATTTCTACAGAAATTTTAGGTGTAATCACTTGTCTGTACTTTAGCTTCTTCGTACAATTTGTTATTGAGTTATGCCCCTTGGTTTGCACACACAAAACGCTCAATTTTACCCCATTTTTGGACTCAAATTGACCATTTTCAACCCCAAAACAGACCACGATAGAGCGAATATAAGTAAATAAGCTTCTTCCACCTGATAGAGCTATGTTAGAGCTGAGAAATATTTGAAATAGAAAAAAAGTTATCGTATCAATTTGAAAAAAATGTCTTGCGAGCCCAGATGACAGAATTCAGGGGAGAGAAATCGGGCTATTTTCCTGTAACCAATAACACAGAGTTGGCCTCCACTGAATACGAAAACCCTGTTGCGTATCCAAATTTTTCACTTTTTTGAGAACTTTCCCAGTTTTGTAAATAATTAAACCTTCAAACCAGTAAATACACATTTAACACAGGCTATACTGGCTGTTATGCCCCCCAGATACTTATTTTTCTATTTTTTCAGACCCCCTACAACCCGTGAAATCGTGTACTGCTACCTAAATGTGGACTGCAGGGTGTGCCAATGGATTCAAATGTGAAATCCAGATGCTCCAGTCGCCCATGTTTTGTAACAAATTTCGGAGGAATTGGACAGCTTCCATCTAGAGGTCAAACCAACGAACCATATGCAGTTTGTGTGAAAGATGAGGGATGTGGCATGTAGGGTGTGCCAAATCATTTTAGTCATGAAAAGAGTAAAATCCAAGATGACCACTGCCACCATGTTTTTTTTTAAACTAAATTCGGAAAATATCTTTGGCTCCCATTTAGAGGTCACCCTGAAGATCCTTATGAAGTTTTGTGTCAGATGATCGGATGACGCCTACAAGTAGTGCCGAAGGATTTAGTCATGCAAAGAGTAAAAATCAAAAATGGCCGTTGGTGGGCATGTTTTTTAACAAATTTCTGAAAACATCATTGGCTCCCATCGACAGATCACCATGGAGATCCTTATGAAGTTTGGTGACGACCAGATGAGGGATTTGGTCTGTAGGGTGTGCCAAATCTAGGATTTAGTCATGCAAAAAGTAAAATACAAGATGGCTGCCGGTGGCCATGTATTTAATCGAAAATCGTTCAAATTTGACAGCTTTAATTTAATCCTAATCATGCCTATCATTCCTTACATATATGCGGACTGCAGGGTGTGCCGATGGATTCAATTTGAAATACAAGATGGCTGCTGGCAGCCATGTTTTTAAACGAATTTAAAAGGCAAGTAAAGACATGGTGTACGCCACTTTACTCTCATCAAATGCCGGTGATCGAAAAGAACATACATGGGTAAAACCCATGTAAATCAGAACATACTGTAGTAAGTAACTTCTTATGGAGAAACGCTCCCAAAAAAACAATGTTTAGATGTTTGCATTATTTTTTTCATTTCTGTACATCCATTATTTAGTCAATAGTCAATATACCTGTATATTTCTTCGAGGAAAAAAGCGCGATTAAAAAAATTATTTACTTCAAAAAGTCGTCAGTTACTTGGCGCAATACAACCATGGTGATTTTTTATCGATTGGTTCCAGTCAGAGATGAATTTTGTGAATAACTGAGATCTACATTGTCTAGTTTAATTTTTTTTGTGGTAGCTAATAACACATATCCTTGATTTCGAATGAGGTGAGGTTCGTTGGCGTTTGTCAAAGTTACCACGCTAACGGACATCAAATTTCTATAATTAGAAACAAGTGGCATAAAAAAGCTGTGTACCCAACTGAAAGAAAGGGGTGACAGTGACCATTTCAGCCTTATTAAACTTCACCCGAATTGTTTGCAGAATATACGAGCCAGTGACTATTTTAGATTTCACCGTGATGCGAGTGTAGTCTCCACTGCTTGTGGAATCACGGAACTAAATGGTTTCCCATAGGCGACAGTGTTAACGTTTCGGCCAAATTCGCTGAATTGAAGCCTACAGGCCATACCAGTGATGTTTACCCAGCTATATTGACACCAGTTGATCACGAAAATGCAAGAAAAATCATAGGTCATGTGTTTACTTTTAAAAATAAATCCCCAAGTGTACGACAGGGCTATCTCACAGCCAAATTTGATCTGGAAAAACCCAGATCTACAACAGCTAGTTAAATACATTTCCCGCTCACAAAAATCCGTTCCCCCATTCATTCACCAGTTTAAATTATTTAGATATTATGTACAAATCAAATAAACGCGATGTCATCCTTTAATAACGTGTCGCATGTATCAGGTGAAGGTCATTCTTCAGTTACCTTCACCTTTAGGGTTCCACGGTGTACTCGCTCCCCGACTCTAGAACACATTTAGCTCCCTGATTCTACTGCTTATGGTACTGAATGTAATTACTGGATGACATTTTCCAGGAGAATACACTTTGGATAAGAAGTTTAGTGATGGGTACATGTTGACAGCTGAGTGGAACTCAGTTTTGGAAGACCGGCTATATATGGCCTGTTTGGAAGTTGGGATCGCAGTAAATCCACTTAAACAACTCCACCATCGATTTGTGGTCACGTCTCTGGTAAATGTTTCATTCTGTATCACTGTGAAACTTAGAGTATTCCCTCTTTGCCCGGTGATCGTGTTTTAACTATCGGGTATTGCACAACACCTTTGCTTTAATATATATTACCAAAGAATGGGAACGTTTATCGGGTGAGCCGCAGCTGGGTGGAAAATCTGAGTACATCGGTGCCTGAGCACCACCACACTCACTTCATATGAGCCTGAAGCATCTGAACTTCTCGGCTGCGTCAGTCCTCGGGCTGGCGGGGTCGGGGTCTACCCAGTCAACTCGACACTCACCTTTTCATATTTTGGCAGCGGTTGGAAACTTCACCGTAATAACTTCAAATTATGAAATTATCAGTATAATATACTATTATATATTGGTGAACGCAAAGCTCATTCAAAAATACATTTGCGTTAGTAAAACAAAGCACTGGTGTAAAAAAAAAAAAAAAAAAAAAAAAAATATACTGTGCCGATTGCGCCCCGCCCCCCCCCCCCCTACCATCGTTATGTTATAAAATAAATGATCTTTAAAAACTGTTCAAAAACTTAAGAATGTTTATCTGAATTTCATATATCTCATAATGGTTCATTCTGTCTCACTAATTAATTTAGCAATATCCTTTTTATGGGTGGAATGGTTTATTCCCATTTTTTCTTTTTCTAAAACATTGGACATAATGATACTAATTATTAACTTATTTATGTAATAAGTAGATATTGATATGACTTGTTAGTTCAGTATATCTTTAAAATGGCCGCACAATCGTTATCCCATAGTATTATTCACAATGTGCGATCCACAGGTGTTGAAACTGAAATGCATTTTGTTATTGCGTGTAGTGAATACTCCGATCTAAGACAAATACTATATCGAGATATTGAAGATTATGACTATGAATTTTCGAAAATGAGTGACAGTGAAAAATTTCAAAATATTATGAGAAATGATGATGTAAAGATTATAAATACCCTATGTAACATGATCCGGTTGTTGCTTTCTCAGAAGGGGGTTTTTGAAAACTGAGTAACTTTGCAGAGAAAACCTGACACGGTTTTCGAATGATGATGCTTCGCATATAACATTTATTAAACGCAATGTATATTTCATTTTGTGTTTTTACATGTTTAATCATTATGTAACTTTCAACTACCTATATAATTGGTGTATTGCAATACATATTCTATTCTATTCTATTGGAATCTTTGGAAAAGACTGTAGATCAGTAAACATTCATTATTGCAGGGTCCATGCATGCCTGTTTTGAGTCGGCAAGAAGCATAGCATTTGCGAGTCAGAAAAACTCGGGCTAAAGCAGTGCCATTTTATATACCAAAACGTATAACTCCATTTTGATAATCGTACTCCTGTGTTAGTCACTCGGAGGGGCCTCGTTGACTATCACCGTTCAGCCTCGTTGGCAAATCATCGCTACACCACCGATCCCGTTTATTCTGGGGAATTTTGGGCTACAATTTCTGGGGCGGCTTGGGGTAATATTTGACTTCAGGTACATTTAATCGTAAATAGCAAGTATAGTGTATTTTTCAGTGCAAAATAATGGATGTTTTGTCAACAGTGCCGGTGTTTTAGTCATGGGTGGGCAATCCTAAAACAGATAATACATACCTCTCCGTTTGTGCGGAATCTTTGGTTTAGTGCGGTGTTCTAAATTCCTGTCTGCATAAATTACTCAAAAACTCGAAGTGCCTCGTTGGCGGCTCGGAGCAGCTCCCGATTGCTGGGAGCGGCCTTCGATCGATCCCCCCGTGCATGTGTGGTTGACATTAACTTTTTTTCAAGTTTTCGCGCTAATGGTTATAAAACTAGAGAGCTAAGAAACTAAGGGCCGTATATACTGAGGTAAACGGATCGGACGAATCTGGTTTTCGAACTTGTTCGAGCTATTGTTGTAACAACTCCATATATACCAAATATGGATGAAATTGGTTGACGTTTGTTGTTCAAGTTATCGCGATAACGGACCAAAACTCTGGTAAAAGCCAGATTTACCAGGCTCTATACTCTGGTAAAATGTGGTAAAGTCAGGTTTACAATAAAAACATACCCTTGTAGATTCCAAGTAAAGGCATGGTAAACTCACTCTGGTAAAAGCCATGTAAATACACTTATAAATTCAAGTAAATCATGGTAAAGTCAGGTTAACAATGATAAACTCTGGTAAAAGCCATTTACACCCATGTAAATGAAAGTGTCAATGACACTGTAGCTCAACGTGGGAAGGCGTTAATAAGTTTATGCTGAGCAGTCAATAGAATGATAAAGAAAGTCAAAAGTTTCAGTAAATGGATTGTATTGTGTAAATGAAATTAATTTCATTTCAAACATTTCTCCACTAAGGTAGCAGTACACGATTTCCAGCAATTTTGCCAACCTGGGAGGGGGTACTGTACTTCAAATCAATGCTGAACCATTATCTTTGGCATAGGTCCCATCAAGCATGTTTTAATTTCTACAGAAATTTTAGGTGTAATCACTTGTCTGTACTTTAGCTTCTTCGTACAATTTGTTATTGAGTTATGCCCCTTGGTTTGCACACACAAAACGCTCAATTTTACCCATTTTTGGACTCAAATTGACCATTTTCAACCCCAAAACAGACCACGATAGAGCGAATATAAGTAAATAAGCTTCTTCCACCTGATAGAGCTATGTTAGAGCTGAGAAATATTTGAAATAGAAAAAAAGTTATCGTATCAATTTGAAAAAAATGTCTTGCGAGCCCAGATGACAGAATTCAGGGGAGAGAAATCGGGCTATTTTCCTGTAACCAATAACACAGAGTTGGCCTCCACTGAATACGAAAACCCTGTTGCGTATCCAAATTTTTCACTTTTTTGAGAACTTTCCCAGTTTTGTAAAATAATTAAACCTTCAAACCAGTAAATACACATTTAACACAGGCTATACTGGCTGTTATGCCCCCCAGATACTTATTTTTCTATTTTTCAGACCCCCTACAACCCGTGAAATCGTGTACTGCTACCTAAATGTGGACTGCAGGGTGTGCCAATGGATTCAAATGTGAAATCCAAGATGGCTCCAGTCGCCCATGTTTTGTAACAAATTTCGGAGGAATTGGACAGCTTCCATCTAGAGGTCAAACCAACGAACCATATGCAGTTTGTGTGAAAGATGAGGGATGTGGCATGTAGGGTGTGCCAAATCATTTTAGTCATGAAAAGAGTAAAATCCAAGATGACCACTGCCACCATGTTTTTTTTTAAAACTAAATTCGGAAAATATCTTTGGCTCCCATTTAGAGGTCACCCTGAAGATCCTTATGAAGTTTTGTGTCAGATGATCGGATGACGCCTACAAGTAGTGCCGAAGGATTTAGTCATGCAAAGAGTAAAAATCAAAAATGGCCGTTGGTGGGCATGTTTTTTAACAAATTTCTGAAAACATCATTGGCTCCCATCGACAGATCACCATGGAGATCCTTATGAAGTTTGGTGACGACCAGATGAGGGATTTGGTCTGTAGGGTGTGCCAAATCTAGGATTTAGTCATGCAAAAAGTAAAATACAAGATGGCTGCCGGTGGCCATGTATTTAATCGAAAATCGTTCAAATTTGACAGCTTTAATTTAATCCTAATCATGCCTATCATTCCTTACATATATGCGGACTGCAGGGTGTGCCGATGGATTCAATTTGAAATACAAGATGGCTGCTGGCAGCCATGTTTTTAAACGAATTTAAAAGGCAAGTAAAGACATGGTGTACGCCACTTTACTCTCATCAAATGCCGGTGATCGAAAAAGAACATACATGGGTAAAACCCATGTAAATCAGAACATACTGTAGTAAGTAACTTCTTATGGAGAAACGCTCCCAAAAAAACAATGTTTAGATGTTTGCATTATTTTTTTCATTTCTGTACATCCATTATTTAGTCAATAGTCAATATACCTGTATATTTCTTCGAGGAAAAAAGCGCGATTAAAAAAATTATTTACTTCAAAAGTCGTCAGTTACTTGGCGCAATACAACCATGGTGATTTTTTATCGATTGGTTCCAGTCAGAGATGAATTTTGTGAATAACTGAGATCTACATTGTCTAGTTTAATTTTTTTTGTGGTAGCTAATAACACATATCCTTGATTTCGAATGAGGTGAGGTTCGTTGGCGTTTGTCAAAGTTACCACGCTAACGGACATCAAATTTCTATAATTAGAAACAAGTGGCATAAAAAAGCTGTGTACCCAACTGAAAGAAAGGGGTGACAGTGACCATTTCAGCCTTATTAAACTTCACCCGAATTGTTTGCAGAATATACGAGCCAGTGACTATTTTAGATTTCACCGTGATGCGAGTGTAGTCTCCACTGCTTGTGGAATCACGGAACTAAATGGTTTCCCATAGGCGACAGTGTTAACGTTTCGGCCAAATTCGCTGAATTGAAGCCTACAGGCCATACCAGTGATGTTTACCCAGCTATATTGACACCAGTTGATCACGAAAATGCAAGAAAAATCATAGGTCATGTGTTTACTTTTAAAAATAAATCCCCAAGTGTACGACAGGGCTATCTCACAGCCAAATTTGATCTGGAAAAACCCAGATCTACAACAGCTAGTTAAATACATTTCCCGCTCACAAAAATCCGTTCCCCCATTCATTCACCAGTTTAAATTATTTAGATATTATGTACAAATCAAATAAACGCGATGTCATCCTTTAATAACGTGTCGCATGTATCAGGTGAAGGTCATTCTTCAGTTACCTTCACCTTTAGGGTTCCACGGTGTACTCGCTCCCCGACTCTGAACACATTTAGCTCCCTGATTCTACTGCTTATGGTACTGAATGTAATTACTGGATGACATTTTCCAGGAGAATACACTTTGGATAAGAAGTTTAGTGATGGGTACATGTTGACAGCTGAGTGGAACTCAGTTTTGGAAGACCGGCTATATATGGCCTGTTTGGAAGTTGGGATCGCAGTAAATCCACTTAAACAACTCCACCATCGATTTGTGGTCACGTCTCTGGTAAATGTTTCATTCTGTATCACTGTGAAACTTAGAGTATTCCCTCTTTGCCCGGTGATCGTGTTTTAACTATCGGGTATTGCACAACACCTTTGCTTTAATATATATTACCAAAGAATGGGAACGTTTATCGGGTGAGCCGCAGCTGGGTGGAAAATCTGAGTACATCGGTGCCTGAGCACCACCACACTCACTTCATATGAGCCTGAAGCATCTGAACTTCTCGGCTGCGTCAGTCCTCGGGCTGGCGGGGTCGGGGTCTACCCAGTCAACTCGACACTCACCTTTTCATATTTTGGCAGCGGTTGGAAACTTCACCGTAATAACTTCAAATTATGAAATTATCAGTATAATATACTATTATATATTGGTGAACGCAAAGCTCATTCAAAAATACATTTGCGTTAGTAAAACAAAGCACTGGTGTAAAAAAAAAAAAAAAAAAAAAAAAAACTATACTGTGCCGATTGCGCCCCGCCCCCCCCCTACCATCGTTATGTTATAAAATAAATGATCTTTAAAAACTGTTCAAAAACTTAAGAATGTTTATCTGAATTTCATATATCTCATAATGGTTCATTCTGTCTCACTAATTAATTTAGCAATATCCTTTTTATGGGTGGAATGGTTTATTCCCATTTTTTCTTTTTCTAAAACATTGGACATAATGATACTAATTATTAACTTATTTATGTAATAAGTAGATATTGATATGACTTGTTAGTTCAGTATATCTTTAAAATGGCCGCACAATCGTTATCCCATAGTATTATTCACAATGTGCGATCCACAGGTGTTGAAACTGAAATGCATTTTGTTATTGCGTGTAGTGAATACTCCGATCTAAGACAAATACTATATCGAGATATTGAAGATTATGACTATGAATTTTCGAAAATGAGTGACAGTGAAAAATTTCAAAATATTATGAGAAATGATGATGTAAAGATTATAAATACCCTATGTAACATGATCCGGTTGTTGCTTTCTCAGAAGGGGGTTTTTGAAAACTGAGTAACTTTGCAGAGAAAACCTGACACGGTTTTCGAATGATGATGCTTCGCATATAACATTTATTAAACGCAATGTATATTTCATTTTGTGTTTTTACATGTTTAATCATTATGTAACTTTCAACTACCTATATAATTGGTGTATTGCAATACATATTCTATTCTATTCTATTGGAATCTTTGGAAAAGACTGTAGATCAGTAAACATTCATTATTGCAGGGTCCATGCATGCCTGTTTTGAGTCGGCAAGAAGCATAGCATTTGCGAGTCAGAAAAACTCGGGCTAAAGCAGTGCCATTTTATATACCAAAACGTATAACTCCATTTTGATAATCGTACTCCTGTGTTAGTCACTCGGAGGGGCCTCGTTGACTATCACCGTTCAGCCTCGTTGGCAAATCATCGCTACACCACCGATCCCGTTTATTCTGGGGAATTTTGGGCTACAATTTCTGGGGCGGCTTGGGGTAATATTTGACTTCAGGTACATTTAATCGTAAATAGCAAGTATAGTGTATTTTTCAGTGCAAAATAATGGATGTTTTGTCAACAGTGCCGGTGTTTTAGTCATGGGTGGGCAATCCTAAAACAGATAATACATACCTCTCCGTTTGTGCGGAATCTTTGGTTTAGTGCGGTGTTCTAAATTCCTGTCTGCATAAATTACTCAAAAACTCGAAGTGCCTCGTTGGCGGCTCGGAGCAGCTCCCGATTGCTGGGAGCGGCCTTCGATCGATCCCCCCGTGCATGTGTGGTTGACATTAACTTTTTTTCAAGTTTTCGCGCTAATGGTTATAAAACTAGAGAGCTAAGAAACTAAGGGCCGTATATACTGAGGTAAACGGATCGGACGAATCTGGTTTTCGAACTTGTTCGAGCTATTGTTGTAACAACTCCATATATACCAAATATGGATGAAATTGGTTGACGTTTGTTGTTCAAGTTATCGCGATAACGGACCAAAACTCTGGTAAAAGCCAGATTTACCAGGCTCTATACTCTGGTAAAATGTGGTAAAGTCAGGTTTACAATAAAAACATACCCTTGTAGATTCCAAGTAAAGGCATGGTAAACTCACTCTGGTAAAAGCCATGTAAATACACTTATAAATTCAAGTAAATCATGGTAAAGTCAGGTTAACAATGATAAACTCTGGTAAAAGCCATTTACACCCATGTAAATGAAAGTGTCAATGACACTGTAGCTCAACGTGGGAAGGCGTTAATAAGTTTATGCTGAGCAGTCAATAGAATGATAAAGAAAGTCAAAAGTTTCAGTAAATGGATTGTATTGTGTAAATGAAATTAATTTCATTTCAAACATTTCTCCACTAAGGTAGCAGTACACGATTTCCAGCAATTTTGCCAACCTGGGAGGGGGTACTGTACTTCAAATCAATGCTGAACCATTATCTTTGGCATAGGTCCCATCAAGCATGTTTTAATTTCTACAGAAATTTTAGGTGTAATCACTTGTCTGTACTTTAGCTTCTTCGTACAATTTGTTATTGAGTTATGCCCCTTGGTTTGCACACACAAAACGCTCAATTTTACCCATTTTTGGACTCAAATTGACCATTTTCAACCCCAAAACAGACCACGATAGAGCGAATATAAGTAAATAAGCTTCTTCCACCTGATAGAGCTATGTTAGAGCTGAGAAATATTTGAAATAGAAAAAAAGTTATCGTATCAATTTGAAAAAAATGTCTTGCGAGCCCAGATGACAGAATTCAGGGGAGAGAAATCGGGCTATTTTCCTGTAACCAATAACACAGAGTTGGCCTCCACTGAATACGAAAACCCTGTTGCGTATCCAAATTTTTCACTTTTTTGAGAACTTTCCCAGTTTTGTAAAATAATTAAACCTTCAAACCAGTAAATACACATTTAACACAGGCCATACTGGCTGTTATGCCCCCCAGATACTTATTTTTCTATTTTTCAGACCCCCTACAACCCGTGAAATCGTGTACTGCTACCTAAATGTGGACTGCAGGGTGTGCCAATGGATTCAAATGTGAAATCCAAGATGGCTCCAGTCGCCCATGTTTTGTAACAAATTTCGGAGGAATTGGACAGCTTCCATCTAGAGGTCAAACCAACGAACCATATGCAGTTTGTGTGAAAGATGAGGGATGTGGCATGTAGGGTGTGCCAAATCATTTTAGTCATGAAAAGAGTAAAATCCAAGATGACCACTGCCACCATGTTTTTTTTTTAAAACTAAATTCGGAAAATATCTTTGGCTCCCATTTAGAGGTCACCCTGAAGATCCTTATGAAGTTTTGTGTCAGATGATCGGATGACGCCTACAAGTAGTGCCGAAGGATTTAGTCATGCAAAGAGTAAAAATCAAAAATGGCCGTTGGTGGGCATGTTTTTTAACAAATTTCTGAAAACATCATTGGCTCCCATCGACAGATCACCATGGAGATCCTTATGAAGTTTGGTGACGACCAGATGAGGGATTTGGTCTGTAGGGTGTGCCAAATCTAGGATTTAGTCATGCAAAAAGTAAAATACAAGATGGCTGCCGGTGGCCATGTATTTAATCGAAAATCGTTCAAATTTGACAGCTTTAATTTAATCCTAATCATGCCTATCATTCCTTACATATATGCGGACTGCAGGGTGTGCCGATGGATTCAATTTGAAATACAAGATGGCTGCTGGCAGCCATGTTTTTAAACGAATTTAAAAGGCAAGTAAAGACATGGTGTACGCCACTTTACTCTCATCAAATGCCGGTGATCGAAAAAGAACATACATGGGTAAAACCCATGTAAATCAGAACATACTGTAGTAAGTAACTTCTTATGGAGAAACGCTCCCAAAAAAACAATGTTTAGATGTTTGCATTATTTTTTTCATTTCTGTACATCCATTATTTAGTCAATAGTCAATATACCTGTATATTTCTTCGAGGAAAAAAGCGCGATTAAAAAAATTATTTACTTCAAAAGTCGTCAGTTACTTGGCGCAATACAACCATGGTGATTTTTTATCGATTGGTTCCAGTCAGAGATGAATTTTGTGAATAACTGAGATCTACATTGTCTAGTTTAATTTTTTTTGTGGTAGCTAATAACACATATCCTTGATTTCGATTGAGGTGAGGTTCGTTGGCGTTTGTCAAAGTTACACGCTAACGGACATCAAATTTCTATAATTAGAAACAAGTGGCATAAAAAAGCTGTGTACCCAACTGAAAGAAAGGGGTGACAGTGACCATTTCAGCCTTATTAAACTTCACCCGAATTGTTTGCAGAATATACGAGCCAGTGACTATTTTAGATTTCACCGTGAATCGAGTGTAGTCTCCACTGCTTATGGAATCACGGAACTAAATGGTTTCCCATAGGCGACAGTGTTAACGTTTCGGCCAAATTCGCTGAATTGAAGCCTACAGGCCATACCAGTGATGTTTACCCAGCTATATTGACACCAGTTGATCACGAAAATGCAAGAAAAATCATAGGTCATGTGTTTTACTTTTAAAAATAAATCCCCAAGTGTACGACAGGGCTATCTCACAGCCAAATTTGATCTGGAAAAACCCAGATCTACAACAGCTAGTTAAATACATTTCCCGCTCACTAAAATCCGTTCCCCCATTCATTTCACCAGTTTAAATTATTTAGATATTATGTACAAATCAAATAAACGCGATGTCATCCTTTAATAACGTGTCGCATGTATCAGGTGAAGGTCATTCTTCAGTTACCTTCACGTGAAGGTCATTCTTCAGTTACCTTCACCTTTAGGGTTCCACGGTGTACTCGCTCCCCGACTCTAGAACACATTTAGCTCCCTGATTCTACTGCTTATGGTACTGAATGTAATTACTGGATGACATTTTCCAGGAGAATACACTTTGGATAAGAAGTTTAGTGATGGGTACATGTTGACAGCTGAGTGGAACTCAGTTTTGGAAGACCGGCTATATATGGCCTGTTTGGAAGTTGGGATCGCAGTAAATCCACTTAAACAACTCCACCATCGATTTGTGGTCACGTCTCTGGTAAATGTTTCATTCTGTATCACTGTGAAACTTAGAGTATTCCCTCTTTGCCCGGTGATCGTGTTTTAACTATCGGGTATTGCACAACACCTTTGCTTTAATATATATTACCAAAGAATGGGAACGTTTATCGGGTGAGCCGCAGCTGGGTGGAAAATCTGAGTACATCGGTGCCTGAGCACCACCACACTCACTTCATATGAGCCTGAAGCATCTGAACTTCTCGGCTGCGTCAGTCCTCGGGCTGGCGGGGGTCGGGGTCTACCCAGTCAACTCGACACTCACCTTTTCATATTTTGGCAGCGGTTGGAAACTTCACCGTAATAACTTCAAATTATGAAATTATCAGTATAATATACTATTATATATTGGTGAACGCAAAGCTCATTCAAAAATACATTTGCGTTAGTAAAACAAAGCACTGGTGTAAAAAAAAAAAAAAAAAAAAAAAAACTATACTGTGCCGATTGCGCCCCGCCCCCCCCCCTACCATCGTTATGTTATAAAATAAATGATCTTTAAAAACTGTTCAAAAACTTAAGAATGTTTATCTGAATTTCATATATCTCATAATGGTTCATTCTGTCTCACTAATTAATTTAGCAATATCCTTTTTATGGGTGGAATGGTTTATTCCCATTTTTTCTTTTTCTAAAACATTGGACATAATGATACTAATTATTAACTTATTTATGTAATAAGTAGATATTGATATGACTTGTTAGTTCAGTATATCTTTAAAATGGCCGCACAATCGTTATCCCATAGTATTATTCACAATGTGCGATCCACAGGTGTTGAAACTGAAATGCATTTTGTTATTGCGTGTAGTGAATACTCCGATCTAAGACAAATACTATATCGAGATATTGAAGATTATGACTATGAATTTTCGAAAATGAGTGACAGTGAAAAATTTCAAAATATTATGAGAAATGATGATGTAAAGATTATAAATACCCTATGTAACATGATCCGGTTGTTGCTTTCTCAGAAGGGGGTTTTTGAAAACTGAGTAACTTTGCAGAGAAAACCTGACACGGTTTTCGAATGATGATGCTTCGCATATAACATTTATTAAACGCAATGTATATTTCATTTTGTGTTTTTACATGTTTAATCATTATGTAACTTTCAACTACCTATATAATTGGTGTATTGCAATACATATTCTATTCTATTCTATTGGAATCTTTGGAAAAGACTGTAGATCAGTAAACATTCATTATTGCAGGGTCCATGCATGCCTGTTTTGAGTCGGCAAGAAGCATAGCATTTGCGAGTCAGAAAAACTCGGGCTAAAGCAGTGCCATTTTATATACCAAAACGTATAACTCCATTTTGATAATCGTACTCCTGTGTTAGTCACTCGGAGGGGCCTCGTTGACTATCACCGTTCAGCCTCGTTGGCAAATCATCGCTACACCACCGATCCCGTTTATTCTGGGGAATTTTGGGCTACAATTTCTGGGGCGGCTTGGGGTAATATTTGACTTCAGGTACATTTAATCGTAAATAGCAAGTATAGTGTATTTTTCAGTGCAAAATAATGGATGTTTTGTCAACAGTGCCGGTGTTTTAGTCATGGGTGGGCAATCCTAAAACAGATAATACATACCTCTCCGTTTGTGCGGAATCTTTGGTTTAGTGCGGTGTTCTAAATTCCTGTCTGCATAAATTACTCAAAAACTCGAAGTGCCTCGTTGGCGGCTCGGAGCAGCTCCCGATTGCTGGGAGCGGCCTTCGATCGATCCCCCCGTGCATGTGTGGTTGACATTAACTTTTTTTAAAGTTTTCGCGCTAATGGTTATAAAACTAGAGAGCTAAGAAACTAAGGGCCGTATATACTGAGGTAAACGGATCGGACGAATCTGGTTTTCGAACTTGTTCGAGCTATTGTTGTAACAACTCCATATATACCAAATATGGATGAAATTGGTTGACGTTTGTTGTTCAAGTTATCGCGATAACGGACCAAAAACTCTGGTAAAAGCCAGATTTACCAGGCTCTATACTCTGGTAAAATGTGGTAAAGTCAGGTTTACAATAAAAACATACCCTTGTAGATTCCAAGTAAAGGCATGGTAAACTCACTCTGGTAAAAGCCATGTAAATACACTTATAAATTCAAGTAAATCATGGTAAAGTCAGGTTAACAATGATAAACTCTGGTAAAAGCCATTTACACCCATGTAAATGAAAGTGTCAATGACACTGTAGCTCAACGTGGGAAGGCGTTAATAAGTTTATGCTGAGCAGTCAATAGAATGATAAAGAAAGTCAAAAGTTTCAGTAAATGGATTGTATTGTGTAAATGAAATTAATTTCATTTCAAACATTTCTCCACTAAGGTAGCAGTACACGATTTCCAGCAATTTTGCCAACCTGGGAGGGGGTACTGTACTTCAAATCAATGCTGAACCATTATCTTTGGCATAGGTCCCATCAAGCATGTTTTAATTTCTACAGAAATTTTAGGTGTAATCACTTGTCTGTACTTTAGCTTCTTCGTACAATTTGTTATTGAGTTATGCCCCTTGGTTTGCACACACAAAACGCTCAATTTTACCCATTTTTGGACTCAAATTGACCATTTTCAACCCCAAAACAGACCACGATAGAGCGAATATAAGTAAATAAGCTTCTTCCACCTGATAGAGCTATGTTAGAGCTGAGAAATATTTGAAATAGAAAAAAAGTTATCGTATCAATTTGAAAAAAATGTCTTGCGAGCCCAGATGACAGAATTCAGGGGAGAGAAATCGGGCTATTTTCCTGTAACCAATAACACAGAGTTGGCCTCCACTGAATACGAAAACCCTGTTGCGTATCCAAATTTTTCACTTTTTTGAGAACTTTCCCAGTTTTGTAAAATAATTAAACCTTCAAACCAGTAAATACACATTTAACACAGGCTATACTGGCTGTTATGCCCCCCAGATACTTATTTTTCTATTTTTCAGACCCCCTACAACCCGTGAAATCGTGTACTGCTACCTAAATGTGGACTGCAGGGTGTGCCAATGGATTCAAATGTGAAATCCAAGATGGCTCCAGTCGCCCATGTTTTGTAACAAATTTCGGAGGAATTGGACAGCTTCCATCTAGAGGTCAAACCAACGAACCATATGCAGTTTGTGTGAAAGATGAGGGATGTGGCATGTAGGGTGTGCCAAATCATTTTAGTCATGAAAAGAGTAAAATCCAAGATGACCACTGCCACCATGTTTTTTTTAAAAACTAAATTCGGAAAATATCTTTGGCTCCCATTTAGAGGTCACCCTGAAGATCCTTATGAAGTTTTGTGTCAGATGATCGGATGACGCCTACAAGTAGTGCCGAAGGATTTAGTCATGCAAAGAGTAAAAATCAAAAATGGCCGTTGGTGGGCATGTTTTTTAACAAATTTCTGAAAACATCATTGGCTCCCATCGACAGATCACCATGGAGATCCTTATGAAGTTTGGTGACGACCAGATGAGGGATTTGGTCTGTAGGGTGTGCCAAATCTAGGATTTAGTCATGCAAAAAGTAAAATACAAGATGGCTGCCGGTGGCCATGTATTTAATCGAAAATCGTTCAAATTTGACAGCTTTAATTTAATCCTAATCATGCCTATCATTCCTTACATATATGCGGACTGCAGGGTGTGCCGATGGATTCAATTTGAAATACAAGATGGCTGCTGGCAGCCATGTTTTTAAACGAATTTAAAAGGCAAGTAAAGACATGGTGTACGCCACTTTACTCTCATCAAATGCCGGTGATCGAAAAAGAACATACATGGGTAAAACCCATGTAAATCAGAACATACTGTAGTAAGTAACTTCTTATGGAGAAACGCTCCCAAAAAAACAATGTTTAGATGTTTGCATTATTTTTTTCATTTCTGTACATCCATTATTTAGTCAATAGTCAATATACCTGTATATTTCTTCGAGGAAAAAAGCGCGATTAAAAAAATTATTTACTTCAAAAGTCGTCAGTTACTTGGCGCAATACAACCATGGTGATTTTTTATCGATTGGTTCCAGTCAGAGATGAATTTTGTGAATAACTGAGATCTACATTGTCTAGTTTAATTTTTTTTGTGGTAGCTAATAACACATATCCTTGATTTCGAATGAGGTGAGGTTCGTTGGCGTTTGTCAAAGTTACCACGCTAACGGACATCAAATTTCTATAATTAGAAACAAGTGGCATAAAAAAGCTGTGTACCCAACTGAAAGAAAGGGGTGACAGTGACCATTTCAGCCTTATTAAACTTCACCCGAATTGTTTGCAGAATATACGAGCCAGTGACTATTTTAGATTTCACCGTGAATCGAGTGTAGTCTCCACTGCTTATGGAATCACGGAACTAAATGGTTTCCCATAGGCGACAGTGTTAACGTTTCGGCCAAATTCGCTGAATTGAAGCCTACAGGCCATACCAGTGATGTTTACCCAGCTATATTGACACCAGTTGATCACGAAAATGCAAGAAAAATCATAGGTCATGTGTTTACTTTTAAAAATAAATCCCCAAGTGTACGACAGGGCTATCTCACAGCCAAATTTGATCTGGAAAAACCCAGATCTACAACAGCTAGTTAAATACATTTCCCGCTCACAAAAATCCGTTCCCCCATTCATTCACCAGTTTAAATTATTTAGATATTATGTACAAATCAAATAAACGCGATGTCATCCTTTAATAACGTGTCGCATGTATCAGGTGAAGGTCATTCTTCAGTTACCTTCACCTTTAGGGTTCCACGGTGTACTCGCTCCCCGACTCTAGAACACATTTAGCTCCCTGATTCTACTGCTTATGGTACTGAATGTAATTACTGGATGACATTTTCCAGGAGAATACACTTTGGATAAGAAGTTTAGTGATGGGTACATGTTGACAGCTGAGTGGAACTCAGTTTTGGAAGACCGGCTATATATGGCCTGTTTGGAAGTTGGGATCGCAGTAAATCCACTTAAACAACTCCACCATCGATTTGTGGTCACGTCTCTGGTAAATGTTTCATTCTGTATCACTGTGAAACTTAGAGTATTCCCTCTTTGCCCGGTGATCGTGTTTTAACTATCGGGTATTGCACAACACCTTTGCTTTAATATATATTACCAAAGAATGGGAACGTTTATCGGGTGAGCCGCAGCTGGGTGGAAAATCTGAGTACATCGGTGCCTGAGCACCACCACACTCACTTCATATGAGCCTGAAGCATCTGAACTTCTCGGCTGCGTCAGTCCTCGGGCTGGCGGGGTCGGGGTCTACCCAGTCAACTCGACACTCACCTTTTCATATTTTGGCAGCGGTTGGAAACTTCACCGTAATAACTTCAAATTATGAAATTATCAGTATAATATACTATTATATATTGGTGAACGCAAAGCTCATTCAAAAATACATTTGCGTTAGTAAAACAAAGCACTGGTGTAAAAAAAAAAAAAAAAAAAAAAAAAACTATACTGTGCCGATTGCGCCCCGCCCCCCCCTACCATCGTTATGTTATAAAATAAATGATCTTTAAAAACTGTTCAAAAACTTAAGAATGTTTATCTGAATTTCATATATCTCATAATGGTTCATTCTGTCTCACTAATTAATTTAGCAATATCCTTTTTATGGGTGGAATGGTTTATTCCCATTTTTTCTTTTTCTAAAACATTGGACATAATGATACTAATTATTAACTTATTTATGTAATAAGTAGATATTGATATGACTTGTTAGTTCAGTATATCTTTAAAATGGCCGCACAATCGTTATCCCATAGTATTATTCACAATGTGCGATCCACAGGTGTTGAAACTGAAATGCATTTTGTTATTGCGTGTAGTGAATACTCCGATCTAAGACAAATACTATATCGAGATATTGAAGATTATGACTATGAATTTTCGAAAATGAGTGACAGTGAAAAATTTCAAAATATTATGAGAAATGATGATGTAAAGATTATAAATACCCTATGTAACATGATCCGGTTGTTGCTTTCTCAGAAGGGGGTTTTTGAAAACTGAGTAACTTTGCAGAGAAAACCTGACACGGTTTTCGAATGATGATGCTTCGCATATAACATTTATTAAACGCAATGTATATTTCATTTTGTGTTTTTACATGTTTAATCATTATGTAACTTTCAACTACCTATATAATTGGTGTATTGCAATACATATTCTATTCTATTCTATTGGAATCTTTGGAAAAGACTGTAGATCAGTAAACATTCATTATTGCAGGGTCCATGCATGCCTGTTTTGAGTCGGCAAGAAGCATAGCATTTGCGAGTCAGAAAAACTCGGGCTAAAGCAGTGCCATTTTATATACCAAAACGTATAACTCCATTTTGATAATCGTACTCCTGTGTTAGTCACTCGGAGGGGCCTCGTTGACTATCACCGTTCAGCCTCGTTGGCAAATCATCGCTACACCACCGATCCCGTTTATTCTGGGGAATTTTGGGCTACAATTTCTGGGGCGGCTTGGGGTAATATTTGACTTCAGGTACATTTAATCGTAAATAGCAAGTATAGTGTATTTTTCAGTGCAAAATAATGGATGTTTTGTCAACAGTGCCGGTGTTTTAGTCATGGGTGGGCAATCCTAAAACAGATAATACATACCTCTCCGTTTGTGCGGAATCTTTGGTTTAGTGCGGTGTTCTAAATTCCTGTCTGCATAAATTACTCAAAAACTCGAAGTGCCTCGTTGGCGGCTCGGAGCAGCTCCCGATTGCTGGGAGCGGCCTTCGATCGATCCCCCCGTGCATGTGTGGTTGACATTAACTTTTTTTAAAGTTTTCGCGCTAATGGTTATAAAACTAGAGAGCTAAGAAACTAAGGGCCGTATATACTGAGGTAAACGGATCGGACGAATCTGGTTTTCGAACTTGTTCGAGCTATTGTTGTAACAACTCCATATATACCAAATATGGATGAAATTGGTTGACGTTTGTTGTTCAAGTTATCGCGATAACGGACCAAAACTCTGGTAAAAGCCAGATTTACCAGGCTCTATACTCTGGTAAAATGTGGTAAAGTCAGGTTTACAATAAAAACATACCCTTGTAGATTCCAAGTAAAGGCATGGTAAACTCACTCTGGTAAAAGCCATGTAAATACACTTATAAATTCAAGTAAATCATGGTAAAGTCAGGTTAACAATGATAAACTCTGGTAAAAGCCATTTACACCCATGTAAATGAAAGTGTCAATGACACTGTAGCTCAACGTGGGAAGGCGTTAATAAGTTTATGCTGAGCAGTCAATAGAATGATAAAGAAAGTCAAAAGTTTCAGTAAATGGATTGTATTGTGTAAATGAAATTAATTTCATTTCAAACATTTCTCCACTAAGGTAGCAGTACACGATTTCCAGCAATTTTGCCAACCTGGGAGGGGGTACTGTACTTCAAATCAATGCTGAACCATTATCTTTGGCATAGGTCCCATCAAGCATGTTTTAATTTCTACAGAAATTTTAGGTGTAATCACTTGTCTGTACTTTAGCTTCTTCGTACAATTTGTTATTGAGTTATGCCCCTTGGTTTGCACACACAAAACGCTCAATTTTACCCATTTTTGGACTCAAATTGACCATTTTCAACCCCAAAACAGACCACGATAGAGCGAATATAAGTAAATAAGCTTCTTCCACCTGATAGAGCTATGTTAGAGCTGAGAAATATTTGAAATAGAAAAAAAGTTATCGTATCAATTTGAAAAAAATGTCTTGCGAGCCCAGATGACAGAATTCAGGGGAGAGAAATCGGGCTATTTTCCTGTAACCAATAACACAGAGTTGGCCTCCACTGAATACGAAAACCCTGTTGCGTATCCAAATTTTTCACTTTTTTGAGAACTTTCCCAGTTTTGTAAAATAATTAAACCTTCAAACCAGTAAATACACATTTAACACAGGCTATACTGGCTGTTATGCCCCCCAGATACTTATTTTTCTATTTTTCAGACCCCCTACAACCCGTGAAATCGTGTACTGCTACCTAAATGTGGACTGCAGGGTGTGCCAATGGATTCAAATGTGAAATCCAAGATGGCTCCAGTCGCCCATGTTTTGTAACAAATTTCGGAGGAATTGGACAGCTTCCATCTAGAGGTCAAACCAACGAACCATATGCAGTTTGTGTGAAAGATGAGGGATGTGGCATGTAGGGTGTGCCAAATCATTTTAGTCATGAAAAGAGTAAAATCCAAGATGACCACTGCCACCATGTTTTTTTTTTAAACTAAATTCGGAAAATATCTTTGGCTCCCATTTAGAGGTCACCCTGAAGATCCTTATGAAGTTTTGTGTCAGATGATCGGATGACGCCTACAAGTAGTGCCGAAGGATTTAGTCATGCAAAGAGTAAAAATCAAAAATGGCCGTTGGTGGGCATGTTTTTTAACAAATTTCTGAAAACATCATTGGCTCCCATCGACAGATCACCATGGAGATCCTTATGAAGTTTGGTGACGACCAGATGAGGGATTTGGTCTGTAGGGTGTGCCAAATCTAGGATTTAGTCATGCAAAAAGTAAAATACAAGATGGCTGCCGGTGGCCATGTATTTAATCGAAAATCGTTCAAATTTGACAGCTTTAATTTAATCCTAATCATGCCTATCATTCCTTACATATATGCGGACTGCAGGGTGTGCCGATGGATTCAATTTGAAATACAATATGGCTGCTGGCAGCCATGTTTTTAAACGAATTTAAAAGGCAAGTAAAGACATGGTGTACGCCACTTTACTCTCATCAAATGCCGGTGATCGAAAAAGAACATACATGGGTAAAACCCATGTAAATCAGAACATACTGTAGTAAGTAACTTCTTATGGAGAAACGCTCCCAAAAAAACAATGTTTAGATGTTTGCATTATTTTTTTCATTTCTGTACATCCATTATTTAGTCAATAGTCAATATACCTGTATATTTCTTCGAGGAAAAAAGCGCGATTAAAAAAATTATTTACTTCAAAAGTCGTCAGTTACTTGGCGCAATACAACCATGGTGATTTTTTATCGATTGGTTCTAGTCAGAGATGAATTTTGTGAATAACTGAGATCTACATTGTCTAGTTTAATTTTTTTTGTGGTAGCTAATAACACATATCCTTGATTTCGAATGAGGTGAGGTTCGTTGGCGTTTGTCAAAGTTACCACGCTAACGGACATCAAATTTCTATAATTAGAAACAAGTGGCATAAAAAAGCTGTGTACCCAACTGAAAGAAAGGGGTGACAGTGACCATTTCAGCCTTATTAAACTTCACCCGAATTGTTTGCAGAATATACGAGCCAGTGACTATTTTAGATTTCACCGTGAATCGAGTGTAGTCTCCACTGCTTATGGAATCACGGAACTAAATGGTTTCCCATAGGCGACAGTGTTAACGTTTCGGCCAAATTCGCTGAATTGAAGCCTACAGGCCATACCAGTGATGTTTACCCAGCTATATTGACACCAGTTGATCACGAAAATGCAAGAAAAATCATAGGTCATGTGTTTACTTTTAAAAATAAATCCCCAAGTGTACGACAGGGCTATCTCACAGCCAAATTTGATCTGGAAAAACCCAGATCTACAACAGCTAGTTAAATACATTTCCCGCTCACAAAAATCCGTTCCCCCATTCATTCACCAGTTTAAATTATTTAGATATTATGTACAAATCAAATAAACGCGATGTCATCCTTTAATAACGTGTCGCATGTATCAGGTGAAGGTCATTCTTCAGTTACCTTCACCTTTAGGGTTCCACGGTGTACTCGCTCCCCGACTCTAGAACACATTTAGCTCCCTGCTTATGGTACTGAATGTAATTACTGGATGACATTTTCCAGGAGAATACACTTTGGATAAGAAGTTTAGTGATGGGTACATGTTGACAGCTGAGTGGAACTCAGTTTTGGAAGACCGGCTATATATGGCCTGTTTGGAAGTTGGGATCGCAGTAAATCCACTTAAACAACTCCACCATCGATTTGTGGTCACGTCTCTGGTAAATGTTTCATTCTGTATCACTGTGAAACTTAGAGTATTCCCTCTTTGCCCGGTGATCGTGTTTTAACTATCGGGTATTGCACAACACCTTTGCTTTAATATATATTACCAAAGAATGGGAACGTTTATCGGGTGAGCCGCAGCTGGGTGGAAAATCTGAGTACATCGGTGCCTGAGCACCACCACACTCACTTCATATGAGCCTGAAGCATCTGAACTTCTCGGCTGCGTCAGTCCTCGGGCTGGCGGGGTCGGGGTCTACCCAGTCAACTCGACACTCACCTTTTCATATTTTGGCAGCGGTTGGAAACTTCACCGTAATAACTTCAAATTATGAAATTATCAGTATAATATACTATTATATATTGGTGAACGCAAAGCTCATTCAAAAATACATTTGCGTTAGTAAAACAAAGCACTGGTGTAAAAAAAAAAAAAAAAAAAAAAAAAACTATACTGTGCCGATTGCGCCCCGCCCCCCCTACCATCGTTATGTTATAAAATAAATGATCTTTAAAAACTGTTCAAAAACTTAAGAATGTTTATCTGAATTTCATATATCTCATAATGGTTCATTCTGTCTCACTAATTAATTTAGCAATATCCTTTTTATGGGTGGAATGGTTTATTCCCATTTTTTCTTTTTCTAAAACATTGGACATAATGATACTAATTATTAACTTATTTATGTAATAAGTAGATATTGATATGACTTGTTAGTTCAGTATATCTTTAAAATGGCCGCACAATCGTTATCCCATAGTATTATTCACAATGTGCGATCCACAGGTGTTGAAACTGAAATGCATTTTGTTATTGCGTGTAGTGAATACTCCGATCTAAGACAAATACTATATCGAGATATTGAAGATTATGACTATGAATTTTCGAAAATGAGTGACAGTGAAAAATTTCAAAATATTATGAGAAATGATGATGTAAAGATTATAAATACCCTATGTAACATGATCCGGTTGTTGCTTTCTCAGAAGGGGGTTTTTGAAAACTGAGTAACTTTGCAGAGAAAACCTGACACGGTTTTCGAATGATGATGCTTCGCATATAACATTTATTAAACGCAATGTATATTTCATTTTGTGTTTTTACATGTTTAATCATTATGTAACTTTCAACTACCTATATAATTGGTGTATTGCAATACATATTCTATTCTATTCTATTGGAATCTTTGGAAAAGACTGTAGATCAGTAAACATTCATTATTGCAGGGTCCATGCATGCCTGTTTTGAGTCGGCAAGAAGCATAGCATTTGCGAGTCAGAAAAACTCGGGCTAAAGCAGTGCCATTTTATATACCAAAACGTATAACTCCATTTTGATAATCGTACTCCTGTGTTAGTCACTCGGAGGGGCCTCGTTGACTATCACCGTTCAGCCTCGTTGGCAAATCATCGCTACACCACCGATCCCGTTTATTCTGGGGAATTTTGGGCTACAATTTCTGGGGCGGCTTGGGGTAATATTTGACTTCAGGTACATTTAATCGTAAATAGCAAGTATAGTGTATTTTTCAGTGCAAAATAATGGATGTTTTGTCAACAGTGCCGGTGTTTTAGTCATGGGTGGGCAATCCTAAAACAGATAATACATACCTCTCCGTTTGTGCGGAATCTTTGGTTTAGTGCGGTGTTCTAAATTCCTGTCTGCATAAATTACTCAAAAACTCGAAGTGCCTCGTTGGCGGCTCGGAGCAGCTCCCGATTGCTGGGAGCGGCCTTCGATCGATCCCCCCGTGCATGTGTGGTTGACATTAACTTTTTTTAAAGTTTTCGCGCTAATGGTTATAAAACTAGAGAGCTAAGAAACTAAGGGCCGTATATACTGAGGTAAACGGATCGGACGAATCTGGTTTTCGAACTTGTTCGAGCTATTGTTGTAACAACTCCATATATACCAAATATGGATGAAATTGGTTGACGTTTGTTGTTCAAGTTATCGCGATAACGGACCAAAACTCTGGTAAAAGCCAGATTTACCAGGCTCTATACTCTGGTAAAATGTGGTAAAGTCAGGTTTACAATAAAAACATACCCTTGTAGATTCCAAGTAAAGGCATGGTAAACTCACTCTGGTAAAAGCCATGTAAATACACTTATAAATTCAAGTAAATCATGGTAAAGTCAGGTTAACAATGATAAACTCTGGTAAAAGCCATTTACACCCATGTAAATGAAAGTGTCAATGACACTGTAGCTCAACGTGGGAAGGCGTTAATAAGTTTATGCTGAGCAGTCAATAGAATGATAAAGAAAGTCAAAAGTTTCAGTAAATGGATTGTATTGTGTAAATGAAATTAATTTCATTTCAAACATTTCTCCACTAAGGTAGCAGTACACGATTTCCAGCAATTTTGCCAACCTGGGAGGGGGTACTGTACTTCAAATCAATGCTGAACCATTATCTTTGGCATAGGTCCCATCAAGCATGTTTTAATTTCTACAGAAATTTTAGGTGTAATCACTTGTCTGTACTTTAGCTTCTTCGTACAATTTGTTATTGAGTTATGCCCCTTGGTTTGCACACACAAAACGCTCAATTTTACCCATTTTTGGACTCAAATTGACCATTTTCAACCCCAAAACAGACCACGATAGAGCGAATATAAGTAAATAAGCTTCTTCCACCTGATAGAGCTATGTTAGAGCTGAGAAATATTTGAAATAGAAAAAAAGTTATCGTATCAATTTGAAAAAAATGTCTTGCGAGCCCAGATGACAGAATTCAGGGGAGAGAAATCGGGCTATTTTCCTGTAACCAATAACACAGAGTTGGCCTCCACTGAATACGAAAACCCTGTTGCGTATCCAAATTTTTCACTTTTTTGAGAACTTTCCCAGTTTTGTAAAATAATTAAACCTTCAAACCAGTAAATACACATTTAACACAGGCTATACTGGCTGTTATGCCCCCCAGATACTTATTTTTCTATTTTTCAGACCCCCTACAACCCGTGAAATCGTGTACTGCTACCTAAATGTGGACTGCAGGGTGTGCCAATGGATTCAAATGTGAAATCCAAGATGGCTCCAGTCGCCCATGTTTTGTAACAAATTTCGGAGGAATTGGACAGCTTCCATCTAGAGGTCAAACCAACGAACCATATGCAGTTTGTGTGAAAGATGAGGGATGTGGCATGTAGGGTGTGCCAAATCATTTTAGTCATGAAAAGAGTAAAATCCAAGATGACCACTGCCACCATGTTTTTTTTTAAAACTAAATTCGGAAAATATCTTTGGCTCCCATTTAGAGGTCACCCTGAAGATCCTTATGAAGTTTTGTGTCAGATGATCGGATGACGCCTACAAGTAGTGCCGAAGGATTTAGTCATGCAAAGAGTAAAAATCAAAAATGGCCGTTGGTGGGCATGTTTTTTAACAAATTTCTGAAAACATCATTGGCTCCCATCGACAGATCACCATGGAGATCCTTATGAAGTTTGGTGACGACCAGATGAGGGATTTGGTCTGTAGGGTGTGCCAAATCTAGGATTTAGTCATGCAAAAAGTAAAATACAAGATGGCTGCCGGTGGCCATGTATTTAATCGAAAATCGTTCAAATTTGACAGCTTTAATTTAATCCTAATCATGCCTATCATTCCTTACATATATGCGGACTGCAGGGTGTGCCGATGGATTCAATTTGAAATACAAGATGGCTGCTGGCAGCCATGTTTTTAAACGAATTTAAAAGGCAAGTAAAGACATGGTGTACGCCACTTTACTCTCATCAAATGCCGGTGATCGAAAAAGAACATACATGGGTAAAACCCATGTAAATCAGAACATACTGTAGTAAGTAACTTCTTATGGAGAAACGCTCCCAAAAAAACAATGTTTAGATGTTTGCATTATTTTTTTCATTTCTGTACATCCATTATTTAGTCAATAGTCAATATACCTGTATATTTCTTCGAGGAAAAAAGCGCGATTAAAAAAATTATTTACTTCAAAAGTCGTCAGTTACTTGGCGCAATACAACCATGGTGATTTTTTATCGATTGGTTCCAGTCAGAGATGAATTTTGTGAATAACTGAGATCTACATTGTCTAGTTTAATTTTTTTTGTGGTAGCTAATAACACATATCCTTGATTTCGAATGAGGTGAGGTTCGTTGGCGTTTGTCAAAGTTACCACGCTAACGGACATCAAATTTCTATAATTAGAAACAAGTGGCATAAAAAAGCTGTGTACCCAACTGAAAGAAAGGGGTGACAGTGACCATTTCAGCCTTATTAAACTTCACCCGAATTGTTTGCAGAATATACGAGCCAGTGACTATTTTAGATTTCACCGTGAATCGAGTGTAGTCTCCACTGCTTATGGAATCACGGAACTAAATGGTTTCCCATAGGCGACAGTGTTAACGTTTCGGCCAAATTCGCTGAATTGAAGCCTACAGGCCATACCAGTGATGTTTACCCAGCTATATTGACACCAGTTGATCACGAAAATGCAAGAAAAATCATAGGTCATGTGTTTACTTTTAAAAATAAATCCCCAAGTGTACGACAGGGCTATCTCACAGCCAAATTTGATCTGGAAAAACCCAGATCTACAACAGCTAGTTAAATACATTTCCCGCTCACAAAAATCCGTTCCCCCATTCATTCACCAGTTTAAATTATTTAGATATTATGTACAAATCAAATAAACGCGATGTCATCCTTTAATAACGTGTCGCATGTATCAGGTGAAGGTCATTCTTCAGTTACCTTCACCTTTAGGGTTCCACGGTGTACTCGCTCCCCGACTCTAGAACACATTTAGCTCCCTGATTCTACTGCTTATGGTACTGAATGTAATTACTGGATGACATTTTCCAGGAGAATACACTTTGGATAAGAAGTTTAGTGATGGGTACATGTTGACAGCTGAGTGGAACTCAGTTTTGGAAGACCGGCTATATATGGCCTGTTTGGAAGTTGGGATCGCAGTAAATCCACTTAAACAACTCCACCATCGATTTGTGGTCACGTCTCTGGTAAATGTTTCATTCTGTATCACTGTGAAACTTAGAGTATTCCCTCTTTGCCCGGTGATCGTGTTTTAACTATCGGGTATTGCACAACACCTTTGCTTTAATATATATTACCAAAGAATGGGAACGTTTATCGGGTGAGCCGCAGCTGGGTGGAAAATCTGAGTACATCGGTGCCTGAGCACCACCACACTCACTTCATATGAGCCTGAAGCATCTGAACTTCTCGGCTGCGTCAGTCCTCGGGCTGGCGGGGTCGGGGTCTACCCAGTCAACTCGACACTCACCTTTTCATATTTTGGCAGCGGTTGGAAACTTCACCGTAATAACTTCAAATTATGAAATTATCAGTATAATATACTATTATATATTGGTGAACGCAAAGCTCATTCAAAAATACATTTGCGTTAGTAAAACAAAGCACTGGTGTAAAAAAAAAAAAAAAAAAAAAAAAACTATACTGTGCCGATTGCGCCCCGCCCCCCCCCTACCATCGTTATGTTATAAAATAAATGATCTTTAAAAACTGTTCAAAAACTTAAGAATGTTTATCTGAATTTCATATATCTCATAATGGTTCATTCTGTCTCACTAATTAATTTAGCAATATCCTTTTTATGGGTGGAATGGTTTATTCCCATTTTTTCTTTTTCTAAAACATTGGACATAATGATACTAATTATTAACTTATTTATGTAATAAGTAGATATTGATATGACTTGTTAGTTCAGTATATCTTTAAAATGGCCGCACAATCGTTATCCCATAGTATTATTCACAATGTGCGATCCACAGGTGTTGAAACTGAAATGCATTTTGTTATTGCGTGTAGTGAATACTCCGATCTAAGACAAATACTATATCGAGATATTGAAGATTATGACTATGAATTTTCGAAAATGAGTGACAGTGAAAAATTTCAAAATATTATGAGAAATGATGATGTAAAGATTATAAATACCCTATGTAACATGATCCGGTTGTTGCTTTCTCAGAAGGGGGTTTTTGAAAACTGAGTAACTTTGCAGAGAAAACCTGACACGGTTTTCGAATGATGATGCTTCGCATATAACATTTATTAAACGCAATGTATATTTCATTTTGTGTTTTTACATGTTTAATCATTATGTAACTTTCAACTACCTATATAATTGGTGTATTGCAATACATATTCTATTCTATTCTATTGGAATCTTTGGAAAAGACTGTAGATCAGTAAACATTCATTATTGCAGGGTCCATGCATGCCTGTTTTGAGTCGGCAAGAAGCATAGCATTTGCGAGTCAGAAAAACTCGGGCTAAAGCAGTGCCATTTTATATACCAAAACGTATAACTCCATTTTGATAATCGTACTCCTGTGTTAGTCACTCGGAGGGGCCTCGTTGACTATCACCGTTCAGCCTCGTTGGCAAATCATCGCTACACCACCGATCCCGTTTATTCTGGGGAATTTTGGGCTACAATTTCTGGGGCGGCTTGGGGTAATATTTGACTTCAGGTACATTTAATCGTAAATAGCAAGTATAGTGTATTTTTCAGTGCAAAATAATGGATGTTTTGTCAACAGTGCCGGTGTTTTAGTCATGGGTGGGCAATCCTAAAACAGATAATACATACCTCTCCGTTTGTGCGGAATCTTTGGTTTAGTGCGGTGTTCTAAATTCCTGTCTGCATAAATTACTCAAAAACTCGAAGTGCCTCGTTGGCGGCTCGGAGCAGCTCCCGATTGCTGGGAGCGGCCTTCGATCGATCCCCCCGTGCATGTGTGGTTGACATTAACTTTTTTTCAAGTTTTCGCGCTAATGGTTATAAAACTAGAGAGCTAAGAAACTAAGGGCCGTATATACTGAGGTAAACGGATCGGACGAATCTGGTTTTCGAACTTGTTCGAGCTATTGTTGTAACAACTCCATATATACCAAATATGGATGAAATTGGTTGACGTTTGTTGTTCAAGTTATCGCGATAACGGACCAAAACTCTGGTAAAAGCCAGATTTACCAGGCTCTATACTCTGGTAAAATGTGGTAAAGTCAGGTTTACAATAAAAACATACCCTTGTAGATTCCAAGTAAAGGCATGGTAAACTCACTCTGGTAAAAGCCATGTAAATACACTTATAAATTCAAGTAAATCATGGTAAAGTCAGGTTAACAATGATAAACTCTGGTAAAAGCCATTTACACCCATGTAAATGAAAGTGTCAATGACACTGTAGCTCAACGTGGGAAGGCGTTAATAAGTTTATGCTGAGCAGTCAATAGAATGATAAAGAAAGTCAAAAGTTTCAGTAAATGGATTGTATTGTGTAAATGAAATTAATTTCATTTCAAACATTTCTCCACTAAGGTAGCAGTACACGATTTCCAGCAATTTTGCCAACCTGGGAGGGGGTACTGTACTTCAAATCAATGCTGAACCATTATCTTTGGCATAGGTCCCATCAAGCATGTTTTAATTTCTACAGAAATTTTAGGTGTAATCACTTGTCTGTACTTTAGCTTCTTCGTACAATTTGTTATTGAGTTATGCCCCTTGGTTTGCACACACAAAACGCTCAATTTTACCCATTTTTGGACTCAAATTGACCATTTTCAACCCCAAAACAGACCACGATAGAGCGAATATAAGTAAATAAGCTTCTTCCACCTGATAGAGCTATGTTAGAGCTGAGAAATATTTGAAATAGAAAAAAAGTTATCGTATCAATTTGAAAAAAATGTCTTGCGAGCCCAGATGACAGAATTCAGGGGAGAGAAATCGGGCTATTTTCCTGTAACCAATAACACAGAGTTGGCCTCCACTGAATACGAAAACCCTGTTGCGTATCCAAATTTTTCACTTTTTTGAGAACTTTCCCAGTTTTGTAAAATAATTAAACCTTCAAACCAGTAAATACACATTTAACACAGGCTATACTGGCTGTTATGCCCCCCAGATACTTATTTTTCTATTTTTCAGACCCCCTACAACCCGTGAAATCGTGTACTGCTACCTAAATGTGGACTGCAGGGTGTGCCAATGGATTCAAATGTGAAATCCAAGATGGCTCCAGTCGCCCATGTTTTGTAACAAATTTCGGAGGAATTGGACAGCTTCCATCTAGAGGTCAAACCAACGAACCATATGCAGTTTGTGTGAAAGATGAGGGATGTGGCATGTAGGGTGTGCCAAATCATTTTAGTCATGAAAAGAGTAAAATCCAAGATGACCACTGCCACCATGTTTTTTTTTAAAACTAAATTCGGAAAATATCTTTGGCTCCCATTTAGAGGTCACCCTGAAGATCCTTATGAAGTTTTGTGTCAGATGATCGGATGACGCCTACAAGTAGTGCCGAAGGATTTAGTCATGCAAAGAGTAAAAATCAAAAATGGCCGTTGGTGGGCATGTTTTTTAACAAATTTCTGAAAACATCATTGGCTCCCATCGACAGATCACCATGGAGATCCTTATGAAGTTTGGTGACGACCAGATGAGGGATTTGGTCTGTAGGGTGTGCCAAATCTAGGATTTAGTCATGCAAAAAGTAAAATACAAGATGGCTGCCGGTGGCCATGTATTTAATCGAAAATCGTTCAAATTTGACAGCTTTAATTTAATCCTAATCATGCCTATCATTCCTTACATATATGCGGACTGCAGGGTGTGCCGATGGATTCAATTTGAAATACAAGATGGCTGCTGGCAGCCATGTTTTTAAACGAATTTAAAAGGCAAGTAAAGACATGGTGTACGCCACTTTACTCTCATCAAATGCCGGTGATCGAAAAAGAACATACATGGGTAAAACCCATGTAAATCAGAACATACTGTAGTAAGTAACTTCTTATGGAGAAACGCTCCCAAAAAAACAATGTTTAGATGTTTGCATTATTTTTTTCATTTCTGTACATCCATTATTTAGTCAATAGTCAATATACCTGTATATTTCTTCGAGGAAAAAAGCGCGATTAAAAAAATTATTTACTTCAAAAGTCGTCAGTTACTTGGCGCAATACAACCATGGTGATTTTTTATCGATTGGTTCCAGTCAGAGATGAATTTTGTGAATAACTGAGATCTACATTGTCTAGTTTAATTTTTTTTGTGGTAGCTAATAACACATATCCTTGATTTCGAATGAGGTGAGGTTCGTTGGCGTTTGTCAAAGTTACCACGCTAACGGACATCAAATTTCTATAATTAGAAACAAGTGGCATAAAAAAGCTGTGTACCCAACTGAAAGAAAGGGGTGACAGTGACCATTTCAGCCTTATTAAACTTCACCCGAATTGTTTGCAGAATATACGAGCCAGTGACTATTTTAGATTTCACCGTGAATCGAGTGTAGTCTCCACTGCTTATGGAATCACGGAACTAAATGGTTTCCCATAGGCGACAGTGTTAACGTTTCGGCCAAATTCGCTGAATTGAAGCCTACAGGCCATACCAGTGATGTTTACCCAGCTATATTGACACCAGTTGATCACGAAAATGCAAGAAAAATCATAGGTCATGTGTTTACTTTTAAAAATAAATCCCCAAGTGTACGACAGGGCTATCTCACAGCCAAATTTGATCTGGAAAAACCCAGATCTACAACAGCTAGTTAAATACATTTCCCGCTCACAAAAATCCGTTCCCCCATTCATTCACCAGTTTAAATTATTTAGATATTATGTACAAATCAAATAAACGCGATGTCATCCTTTAATAACGTGTCGCATGTATCAGGTGAAGGTCATTCTTCAGTTACCTTCACCTTTAGGGTTCCACGGTGTACTCGCTCCCCGACTCTAGAACACATTTAGCTCCCTGATTCTACTGCTTATGGTACTGAATGTAATTACTGGATGACATTTTCCAGGAGAATACACTTTGGATAAGAAGTTTAGTGATG
This sequence comes from Siphonodentalium dalli, assembly GCA_032622095.1. Classification (NCBI taxonomy): domain Eukaryota; kingdom Metazoa; phylum Mollusca; class Scaphopoda; order Gadilida; family Siphonodentaliidae; genus Siphonodentalium; species Siphonodentalium dalli. The sequence goes on along the minus strand of CP136069.1, from coordinate 159,339,716 downwards.
GGTACATGTTGACAGCTGAGTGGAACTCAGTTTTGGAAGACCGGCTATATATGGCCTGTTTGGAAGTTGGGATCGCAGTAAATCCACTTAAACAACTCCACCATCGATTTGTGGTCACGTCTCTGGTAAATGTTTCATTCTGTATCACTGTGAAACTTAGAGTATTCCCTCTTTGCCCGGTGATCGTGTTTTAACTATCGGGTATTGCACAACACCTTTGCTTTAATATATATTACCAAAGAATGGGAACGTTTATCGGGTGAGCCGCAGCTGGGTGGAAAATCTGAGTACATCGGTGCCTGAGCACCACCACACTCACTTCATATGAGCCTGAAGCATCTGAACTTCTCGGCTGCGTCAGTCCTCGGGCTGGCGGGGTCGGGGTCTACCCAGTCAACTCGACACTCACCTTTTCATATTTTGGCAGCGGTTGGAAACTTCACCGTAATAACTTCAAATTATGAAATTATCAGTATAATATACTATTATATATTGGTGAACGCAAAGCTCATTCAAAAATACATTTGCGTTAGTAAAACAAAGCACTGGTGTAAAAAAAAAAAAAAAAAAAAAAAAACTATACTGTGCCGATTGCGCCCCGCCCCCCCCCTACCATCGTTATGTTATAAAATAAATGATCTTTAAAAACTGTTCAAAAACTTAAGAATGTTTATCTGAATTTCATATATCTCATAATGGTTCATTCTGTCTCACTAATTAATTTAGCAATATCCTTTTTATGGGTGGAATGGTTTATTCCCATTTTTTCTTTTTCTAAAACATTGGACATAATGATACTAATTATTAACTTATTTATGTAATAAGTAGATATTGATATGACTTGTTAGTTCAGTATATCTTTAAAATGGCCGCACAATCGTTATCCCATAGTATTATTCACAATGTGCGATCCACAGGTGTTGAAACTGAAATGCATTTTGTTATTGCGTGTAGTGAATACTCCGATCTAAGACAAATACTATATCGAGATATTGAAGATTATGACTATGAATTTTCGAAAATGAGTGACAGTGAAAAATTTCAAAATATTATGAGAAATGATGATGTAAAGATTATAAATACCCTATGTAACATGATCCGGTTGTTGCTTTCTCAGAAGGGGGTTTTTGAAAACTGAGTAACTTTGCAGAGAAAACCTGACACGGTTTTCGAATGATGATGCTTCGCATATAACATTTATTAAACGCAATGTATATTTCATTTTGTGTTTTTACATGTTTAATCATTATGTAACTTTCAACTACCTATATAATTGGTGTATTGCAATACATATTCTATTCTATTCTATTGGAATCTTTGGAAAAGACTGTAGATCAGTAAACATTCATTATTGCAGGGTCCATGCATGCCTGTTTTGAGTCGGCAAGAAGCATAGCATTTGCGAGTCAGAAAAACTCGGGCTAAAGCAGTGCCATTTTATATACCAAAACGTATAACTCCATTTTGATAATCGTACTCCTGTGTTAGTCACTCGGAGGGGCCTCGTTGACTATCACCGTTCAGCCTCGTTGGCAAATCATCGCTACACCACCGATCCCGTTTATTCTGGGGAATTTTGGGCTACAATTTCTGGGGCGGCTTGGGGTAATATTTGACTTCAGGTACATTTAATCGTAAATAGCAAGTATAGTGTATTTTTCAGTGCAAAATAATGGATGTTTTGTCAACAGTGCCGGTGTTTTAGTCATGGGTGGGCAATCCTAAAACAGATAATACATACCTCTCCGTTTGTGCGGAATCTTTGGTTTAGTGCGGTGTTCTAAATTCCTGTCTGCATAAATTACTCAAAAACTCGAAGTGCCTCGTTGGCGGCTCGGAGCAGCTCCCGATTGCTGGGAGCGGCCTTCGATCGATCCCCCCGTGCATGTGTGGTTGACATTAACTTTTTTTCAAGTTTTCGCGCTAATGGTTATAAAACTAGAGAGCTAAGAAACTAAGGGCCGTATATACTGAGGTAAACGGATCGGACGAATCTGGTTTTCGAACTTGTTCGAGCTATTGTTGTAACAACTCCATATATACCAAATATGGATGAAATTGGTTGACGTTTGTTGTTCAAGTTATCGCGATAACGGACCAAAACTCTGGTAAAAGCCAGATTTACCAGGCTCTATACTCTGGTAAAATGTGGTAAAGTCAGGTTTACAATAAAAACATACCCTTGTAGATTCCAAGTAAAGGCATGGTAAACTCACTCTGGTAAAAGCCATGTAAATACACTTATAAATTCAAGTAAATCATGGTAAAGTCAGGTTAACAATGATAAACTCTGGTAAAAGCCATTTACACCCATGTAAATGAAAGTGTCAATGACACTGTAGCTCAACGTGGGAAGGCGTTAATAAGTTTATGCTGAGCAGTCAATAGAATGATAAAGAAAGTCAAAAGTTTCAGTAAATGGATTGTATTGTGTAAATGAAATTAATTTCATTTCAAACATTTCTCCACTAAGGTAGCAGTACACGATTTCCAGCAATTTTGCCAACCTGGGAGGGGGTACTGTACTTCAAATCAATGCTGAACCATTATCTTTGGCATAGGTCCCATCAAGCATGTTTTAATTTCTACAGAAATTTTAGGTGTAATCACTTGTCTGTACTTTAGCTTCTTCGTACAATTTGTTATTGAGTTATGCCCCTTGGTTTGCACACACAAAACGCTCAATTTTACCCATTTTTGGACTCAAATTGACCATTTTCAACCCCAAAACAGACCACGATAGAGCGAATATAAGTAAATAAGCTTCTTCCACCTGATAGAGCTATGTTAGAGCTGAGAAATATTTGAAATAGAAAAAAAGTTATCGTATCAATTTGAAAAAAATGTCTTGCGAGCCCAGATGACAGAATTCAGGGGAGAGAAATCGGGCTATTTTCCTGTAACCAATAACACAGAGTTGGCCTCCACTGAATACGAAAACCCTGTTGCGTATCCAAATTTTTCACTTTTTTGAGAACTTTCCCAGTTTTGTAAAATAATTAAACCTTCAAACCAGTAAATACACATTTAACACAGGCTATACTGGCTGTTATGCCCCCCAGATACTTATTTTTCTATTTTTCAGACCCCCTACAACCCGTGAAATCGTGTACTGCTACCTAAATGTGGACTGCAGGGTGTGCCAATGGATTCAAATGTGAAATCCAAGATGGCTCCAGTCGCCCATGTTTTGTAACAAATTTCGGAGGAATTGGACAGCTTCCATCTAGAGGTCAAACCAACGAACCATATGCAGTTTGTGTGAAAGATGAGGGATGTGGCATGTAGGGTGTGCCAAATCATTTTAGTCATGAAAAGAGTAAAATCCAAGATGACCACTGCCACCATGTTTTTTTTTAAAACTAAATTCGGAAAATATCTTTGGCTCCCATTTAGAGGTCACCCTGAAGATCCTTATGAAGTTTTGTGTCAGATGATCGGATGACGCCTACAAGTAGTGCCGAAGGATTTAGTCATGCAAAGAGTAAAAATCAAAAATGGCCGTTGGTGGGCATGTTTTTTAACAAATTTCTGAAAACATCATTGGCTCCCATCGACAGATCACCATGGAGATCCTTATGAAGTTTGGTGACGACCAGATGAGGGATTTGGTCTGTAGGGTGTGCCAAATCTAGGATTTAGTCATGCAAAAAGTAAAATACAAGATGGCTGCCGGTGGCCATGTATTTAATCGAAAATCGTTCAAATTTGACAGCTTTAATTTAATCCTAATCATGCCTATCATTCCTTACATATATGCGGACTGCAGGGTGTGCCGATGGATT